>CAJHQQ010000346.1:0-216795 GCA_905132885.1 Moricandia moricandioides
AGAGCATCCACATCAATTAATCCATTCTTGGGATTCATTGAATCAATTTTTTATTATTAAAATTTTTCTATTTTTTTTTTATTTTCTTTAAAAAAAAAAAATTCTAAACCAATCCCGGGCCGCCACGTGGTGAACCTTAAAAGAGAGGGGTCCACCCGAGAGAATTTTAGGAGAGAGAGGTTCATAGGTTTTTATTATTTTATTATTTTATTTTCTTGATTTCCGTGTGAACTCCCCCCCCCATAAACTCTCAATGGGGGTGCTCTAACTTAGAAATATGATCGACACATGTCACCATTTACATTACCACTTTGACTAATTTTTAGAACATGATAGCCTTTTACGAATTATGGATTAGATGCTGTATGGAGATGACAGTTTCCAGATATACTATGATAAAGATATATATGTATATATATAATGTTTGTTATATGTATATTTGAAAAGGTAATTAGTATAATAACAATGATTATAAGGATTTCTTTTAGCTGTGTTAATATTATATAGCTTTAGAAAATTTATGAAACATCGAGATTCCAAAGAAATGAAAGAGTATTCGTATGTTAATCATAACTATTATGAACCAGATGATTGTGGATGCAATAACCATTGGGATTAGACTAGACCGGATCCGACCATGGATAGGATCAGACCGACCCGAAAGGAATCTCACCAACCAGAAAGGAATCTCACCAACCAGAAAGGAATATACCATCGGCCATATGGATAAGGATCAACCAAGACTTTCCTTTTCCTAGTTAGATTAGGTTTTCCTTTTCCATGATTATCTAGGAATGTTATCTTTCCATTTATCTATTCATAAGTCCCTATATATATAAAGGGCTCCTTGTATTCGAGACACATTCAGAATCAATAAGAAAGACAAATTCCCCCAACACTTTTATAACACGTTATCAGCACGATACGTCTCTCATAAACCCTAAGCTAATACTCAGCCGCCAAGACCCAAGCTAAGAAGGTCAAACTCGTGATCAATAAGTTCCTGCAACAGATCCGTGATTCCATACAACAGATCCATAGTTCCTGCAATCATCGGATCTCTCTCTCTCTAAGATCCAGCCGCATCAAACCCTAACAACCGCGACAAGCCTAGCAGGACCGCGATATAAACCCTAAGGTAAGCCGACACATATACTTACCATCCGTCTAACTAATACTTGCAGGAAAGTCCTATCGAACATAAGGGACCATCCGGCCAGCTGATCCACAAAGGAAATCCGTACAAGAACATACGGACATACACGGACACAAAATCATCCAGCTGATCCACCAAGCCGATACAGCCAGGTAAGTTTACACGAACCTACAGCACCATTCGTTTAGCTAATACATGCAGGCAAATCCTTATCGGACACAAAGGATCATCTGGCATGGAGATACAGCCGATACACAACCAGCCGGCACACACGGAGGTTACCCGCGTACGTACCCGCGTACGTCCCAGGCCTGATCCGCGTACACACACACACCCGAGATAGGGGTTACCCGCACCCGCGTACGTCCCTGACCTGATCCGCGTACACACAGAGGTTACCCGCGTATGTACCAGACGATCCGCGAACGACGAACGAACACCCGAACCAGAATCAGCACCCGATAGAGGTTCTCAGCAGCCGATAATCAACCGCAACGTTCCAGCACCCGAACCAGCACTAGACATCATCCAGGACACCCTATCAACCCGCGACACATCCTACGAACCGCGACAGCCCTCTCGGTGGTCCGTTCAACCCGTCTAAACCTAAAGGTAACCCTAAACCATAACTTACATAAAATCAATTAGAAAATTGCTAAGTTGCTGGATAGGATAGAGAACTTCATCCTGATCATCTAGGGTTCGAATCCATTGAATGATTGATTGTTTAGATTCAAAACAAATAGAAACCGGGTGCTAGGTTGCTAATCTATACACGATGAACCCTAGTATAAAATCACCAAACCCTAAAGGCCATAATCGGCCACTAAGAATAAAAACAACCTAATTAGGTTTGCTAGAAAGAAAAAATATGATTGTTTGCTTGATCAACGATTGTTTGAACGCAAATAACATAGAAACCAAATTTCTAGATTGATAACCTACAGAAGTATGAACTCTAAACCTAATTCTAAACCTAAACCTAATAACAACCTGAATAAGTTTCCTAAACATAACATGATTAGGTTTACTAATCAGAACTTGATTAGGTTTACTAATCATAACTAAATTAGGTTTACCAATTATGATTGGAATAGGTTTATAAACCGAAATACATACTCGCTTAAAAACTGAGGTTATAAAACAAGCATCATAATAGCATGCACACACATAGAATGCATAAATGATCTAATTATAAATCTCTATGAATGTAAGATGTCGAAAACCAACAATCTGGATTTCGATGCCGTAAATATCTTAGGAGACAATTATCTCCAATGGGCACTAGATGCAAAGATCATATTGAAATCAAATGGACTCGGTGAATGCATAAACTAAAGATAATGCAACCGAGAAGGATTGATTCAGGGCTATCTAAATTATATTCCATACACAGCAAAAACACAAAACAAAACACAAAAATAACAACACAACAACATAGCCAAAGCAAAAATCCAAAAATCAAGAAATCATACAGCACTATGACAAATAAACAAGACACAACACAAACCATCAAAAAATAGAATCAATATCACATACAACACACACCATTAAAAAACAAAAAACACACAAATCCACAATAATCCAGACACCAAGTAAAAAAGATCAATAAAACCACTGACCACAACAGAAAAATACCAAAATGCACAAAACAATTACACTCCACATGATAATGATAAACAAAACATCCAAATCAAAACACAAACAATAAAAAAAAACAAGACAAAAACAAAAACACATAACAGAAAACAAGCAACACATAATAAAGAAGAAAAAAAAACCACCATCATACCAAAAAATAACAAGATCTACGCAAAAGTCAAGAACACGTAAAAGCAATCAGAAAAAGAATATATATAAAAATCAAAAAACATACACACAAAACGCACCATAACACACAAGTAAAAAACAAAAAACCAAAACATAATCCAAATAACAGAAAAAAATAATACAAACATCCATAAACAAAACAAAACAAAAAAAACAAAAAAACAAAGAAAAACAAAATGCCAACAACAAAAAAATAAACCAAAACCAAAAAGAAATACACACAGAAAAAAAAAATAACAATCAAAAACACAACCACCAAGACTATTCCATCATATAAACAAATGACAATAAACAGCCAACACACAAAACAAAAGAAACACAACCAACCCAACATCAAAACATAATCAAACTCCATATTCCCAGACAATATATAATAAAAAAAAATAGAAAGACAAGTCCAAAACACAACATATTCAAGCACATAAAAAACCAAAACAACCAACCAAAAAAAAAGACACAACAACAGAAGAACATAGATAACATAGAACAGAAACACAACACAATCAAAAATCAAAAAAAACACAATCATCTTATGAAAAGTCTAAAGACCAATAGAGAAACCACTCGACCTTTGGACAGAATTAAAATATGATCACCAAAATGTGATCTTACCAAAGGCAACGTATGATTGGAGAAATCTCAGAATCCAGGATTATAAGTCCATGGATAAACATAACTCGGCCCCATTTAAAATAATCTCGAAAAGAAAGTTGTGTGGTGAAAAGGTAACAAATAATGAGATGTTAGAAATGACATTCTCGACCTTCCACGCTAGTAATGTGTTGTTATAACAACAGTATCGAAAAAATGGGTTTAAGACATATGATATCATGTCTGCTGCTCGCTGAGCAAAATAACGAGTTATTGATAAGAAATAGTGAAATGAGATTACCTAAGCATCTCCACGAATTATAAATTTAAAAAGTTGAACCCTGAAACCTATATGGTCTATAAAGATGATGAAGAAGATTTCAATCATAAGAAAAATGATCAACTATGAAGCATCAGATTGTTTTAAGATAATCCGATTGGTTGAGACATCTTAGGATCATTTTATGATCTCTTGATTTGTAAAAGACAACATAAGGATAGTAAATATTATAAGACCACAAAAGGCATTCACCCAAATGAAAGACCCATTGAGTTATATACTTAAGAATGAATGGTTTCCACATAGAACCAATGGGCAAAGGAAACATCAGTTCCTTTCAGATTATAAGATAATCGTCTAAAGCCTTATAAGGAAAGTGGTCAAAGACTATATCTATATACTCTGATCTTGACTATGCCAAGGATCAGTATGATAAAGGCAAAAGCCATGGTATCATGAATACCCATGAAATTACACTTAATGGCATTGACTGGACTAGCCATCCAAGTCCAAACATGATGCAAAGTAAGATATTACAAAGGCACAAAGAATTATCCCGTAAAATCTCACGTTGTGTAACATGTGCACAAGGGAGACTCATTAGGCTCTAATGTCTCAAGCACCACGTGATTATAGTATGTCCATGAGGGGGAGTGAGGACAAAACCATGATCCATGAACATACTACACTCACGTGTGACATGGTCTAAAACCATAATGGACTTTGGCCGAATTCAGGCCATAACCTAATGCACTTGCCGAATTCTTAAAACACAATGGCCATTATCTAGTGCTTGAGGACACATGAATTTACATGTCTAAGATTAATATGCATCAGGCCATATAAGTGAGCATAGATATTCTCATCTCAGATTAAGGGTCATAAACCAGACATACCATCTTAAAAGAATCTGAATATACCACCACAGACAAATGTGCCACTTAAGATGGAACCTCAGAAGAGGATTGAGGATGAGAATATATGTTGGATGAATATACCTCTTTCTCCCACGTGATATTAAATTGTCTTGAGCCAAATATGGGTGATTTAAATAGTGGCCAAGAACACAGATTACATTGACCTCAGTAATCTGATCATCCAACATTAAAAGAGAGAAAGTTATAAGCTGGTAAAAAGAGAATGGTATTAACCATCATTGTCTTGGCAAGATCCTCGGACAAGTAAATATAAGACGTCCAAATGATATAAAAGCTAGCAGAACTAGATGCCAGACACATTGACCCGAAAATTATACCAGCTTGCACCAAATGAGTTGTTGTCCTAGAAAGAGACACAATCAAGTTGCTACAGAGTCTATATAAAGATATACCAATATGTTCCATAAGATAAAGGGACCTCGGAAGGATAAAATGAAATGGTGCATAGAAATGATAAATTCCCGAGGTCATAAAAGGAAACCATTCCCAGACATAGAAATGGTCGACCACAATACAAGATACCACACAATGGAATTTGGGACGCCAAAATCCATGGTACTTAAGGTGATTTGGGACGCCAAAACACCAGAGTATTGGAGGTAATAAGATTGCAATCTACTATGTCATGTCTGGAATACAATGGAACGCAGAAAAGGGTATCGATACCAATGATATATAAGAAAGCGCAAACAAGGTAGCACTTGAATATAAAGCGAGGATCATGAACCCACGTGTGAGTACTCATGAATTATGAATCATAAAAGATAAGGTTATAAGGTTCAAATAAAAACGTGCGGTTAGGAAAATTTAAAGAACCTATTGAAATGATGGACGTATTGGCCATAGAACGCCATCCGATAAACCAGTGAATGAGTCCTGTGAGGGTAAAGGAAATCGTGAGATATGAGATATATAAGAAAGGCCACGTGAACTAAGGTCTATATATTCCTACTTAAAAGCATTTAAAGAATGGCTTGATTACACAAGGTTACTCACAGAGACCAAGGAACAGATTATAAAAATGATATAAGATCTGTGGTGGATGCTACTACAATCCGAAATGAAAATGTCTGGAAAGAAATGATGATGTAGTAAGCAATATACTAATCACTGGATAAAGATACTAAAGGTACCATAAAGATGAGAAAAGAAATTCTCAAAGAACGGTTTTGTTCCTTAGCCGTCTAAGAACTGATGAAATGCAGCTGCATACGATATAAGATAATATGATCGATCAAAAGATAATCAGTGAAAGAGTTCTATAAGAACCATCAGAATCAGTTCATATATTCAAAATGAAATTCCTTGTGTTCGTAAACCAACTTGAAAGAAAGTTGATTGATTCCAAAACGATACGAGTTATCGATTGATTTGTGGACAAGTTATGATCATAAATATTTGGATCATAAGATCACATACTATGTGGTTGGTCCATAATTCAGATGGTCGAAGAGAGTGTAAATTCCACTATAATGACCGTGGTCTATACATTGACATAAGGTATGACCAAACATACGGCCATGGTAACAAATGTGGTCGAGGGATTTATAGCCAAACCGATCATACGGTTGTGGTAACAGTTTTATCCAAGGCCCTTATAAGCCAAGTTGATTACGACCAGGGAAACCTATAAGGACGACCATGTGACCATGTGAATTAAGGTCAAGAGAATGGTTGATCATACGGCCACAAGTATACATACGGGCAAAGGCCCATACGACCAAGAGATTGATGGTCGATGTACGGCCGATCACATGGCAAATGGTCGAGATACTTATGAACGACCAAACAGCTATATAAGACCATAAATAGTCAAGAAAGAAATGATTATGGTCGTGGTTAAGTAAGAAGGTCGTGACATACATGACCCAACCACGAATGCTAAGGTCGTTGGCCATAGGTGCCAAATAGACAACCATTGTTCCAAATGGACGACCAGATCCATATCAAAATATTGGTCACGTCCATGATCCATCAGCATGCTTAATTTTAATAAAGCTGATGATGAAGAAAGGTAATGGTAAAGGTAAACTTATACTTCGTTATTTATTTACAAGAAACGAAAGGTTTAAAGTTTGTTTACACTAACCAAACTAACCAACCCAAAGAGGGGTTAAGTAGTTTTGCTAATACAGGTTTTTAGGTTTATATTTGTTCCACATATAAGGAAATCAAAACAGGTTATGTATTTGTACATGGAGGAAATACAATCTCGTGAAGATCAAGAGAAACAAACCAAAGCCGCAAGTATCAGCACATGAAGCAAAAGGACAAGGTGGTCGATAAACCAAAACATCAAGGTCGTTGACGATCCAACCTAGAAGGTCGATAGTGATACAAACCAAATGGAAGAGAAGCAAATTTGTCAAGACAAGAGGCAAAACACATCCGACCATATTGTGGACATAGACCAATATGTCCGACCATATTAAAAGGAAAGAAGAAGTGCAAATGCGATCAAGTAAGAACCAAGCAGATTTGTTCAACCTCTACGGTCAAGTGATGGGCACAACCGATTTACTTCAACCAACCTCTGCTCTCAGAAGGTGGTACACGAGATAAGAAGACTAAAGAATCTACAGTGGTGCATTCATCAGGGGGAGTAATACGGTTGTACTCTTTTTCCTGTCTATGGCTTCCCTTTTTACCACATTGGGTTTTGGGTTTACCATAGAGAGGTTTTAACGAGGCAACATACCAAACGTATTATAAGCTCTATATGGTTATAACATCCAAGGGGGAGTGTTATGAACCAGATGATTGTGGATGCAATAACCATTGGGATTAGACTAGACCGGATCCGACCATGGATAGGATCGGACCGACCCGAAAGGAATCTCACCAACCAGAAAGGAATATACCATCGGCCATATGGATAAGGATCAACCAAGACTTTCCTTTTCCTAGTTAGATTAGGTTTTCCTTTTCCATGATTATCTAGGAATGTTATCTTTCCATTTATCTATTCATAAGTCCCTATATATATAAATGGCTCCTTGTATTCGAGACACATTCAGAATCAATAAGAAAGACAAATTCCCCCAACACTTTTATAACAATAACAAAATCACACGGAAAATTCTCCTTGTATGAATTGTTTTTGACTCTTTTTTCCGTGTATAATTATGTGCACTTATACTTTAGGTTTTTGCACACGAATTAATAAAATAATTAATTTTGTATATTTTCTATATAAAAACATAATTACCTATACACGTAACAATATTTCAACCAATAGAAAAATAAACTGAAGCATAAAATTAATAAATTTTGTATCGAAAGTCGAAAACGACACTTATTTTGTAACAAATTTTTTTTCTTCTAAAACGACACTTAATATGAAATGAAAATAGTATTAATCTTGTTTTATTATTAAACGCTTTGTCACGTGTTAGACTAACATTGGCAGGTCCAATGGATTGGATAAGTGTGCGTGTTATGGGAACATTGGCTATCATCACAAACGGGAAGACTTGGTTTTGTAGCGGAGAACGACATGTGCCAAACAATGTTACAACGGCAAAAGTTATACTAAAAATAATGGAATATTATCAAAATGTCATTTGTCTTTATTTACTGGATCACAAGTGGTCTTGAGAAGAAAGATAATCAATTTGGATCCTTTTGGGTGTACTATCTATCATACTTAGCTTTCCGTATATATTACATTATTACCTAATTAGCAAGAACGCATTAAAATTATAACTTATAAGAAACGACTACCCGTTGATAAGACTTGATTTATTTTTTCACGAAAAAGTAAAATATATTTTCAGTTTTCTTGTCTTGTGAAGGCACGCAGAGTCACAGACTTGTAGTTCTCTTTATATTCAGAACATGGGATATTAATTTGCGTAAAACTATGTTTAGTCATAGTAAACTTGTTTTGTTCGTTAGAGTTCTTTGATCCAAGTATAAATGTATCGACTATATATACAAGGTTTTTGAATGTTACATGGGTCGAATTGATTATCCAAATTGAGATTGTATCTAGCATTAGTATATAATAGATACATGCATACAGCCCGTTTATTTTTATTTTTGCAAAATATCCATAACCATTGCGTGTGTTATGTTAAATGAATTATATTATTGTTTGTAGCAGTTTATTTACAAATTTTGTTTAGGTTTTAAAAGTTCTAATTAAGTGGATCCATTTTTCTAAAGTTTTATACTTATATATTCTTGCTTATGTTTTTCTTTGATTAATTTTCCAAACAGTTGTAAATGTACATCTCCTCATAGTTAGTACTTAGGCCATGTTTATCCACGGTCTCTTAGGCGGGGTTCTTAACTTATAATTTTACGTTTTTTTTTTATTATTTTTTTTAAAATTTTTCCGTTAAGAGACGGTTATTAAGTTTTCTTAGTTAAAGTTAAGATACGTCTCTTAGAAAAGCTAAGAACCCTATATTAAGAGACATGCAATAAACATGCCCTAAAGCTAGAAACGTATAGATGCGTGAAGTATTTGATTTTAGTTAAGGGTCTTTAGTATCATTTAATTTGTTGTTGTTGCATCTCCACCTAACCTAGCTAGCAAGCATCCATGTCAAAGTAAAAGCAATTTGTACGGTTAACATACATGTTTTCACTGACATTTATGTCTGATTACTCAAACAATTAAGTTTTAATTTCATGAAAATTTTCTGCTAAATGTTATTTGACTGAATATCCTAAAATTTTGTGAAAATTTAGATATCTAAATTTCGGGAATTTGAAATGTAATATTTTCTAGCTGTAATGGCATTTTATTATCAGCAATATAAATAGAAGTAAACAAAGTATTGGTTTGAATAATTATGTTTATATTAAAGTTCAACATTAAACAAAATAAGCATTTAGATAAAACATTATCTTCATTATCATTCAACATATCTCTGTAGTTTGTGACAAAAAAATAGAATGATTTTAAAACTGATAATTTCATTAACGATTGAAAAACATTTCGGTTGTGTTAAAAAAACAGGATCAGAAAAAGATATATACAGTAATTTATAAATTATTAAAGTTGAAACTTTAAAACTTTATTAATTTACAGAGTTTAAGTAATTTACAAAACAAAATTCTAGATTTCTCTATATTTAGAATATATATTTTAATAAAATAAGAAAATAGTTGATTTTGTGGTATATATGTTAATTGAATTTTAAATATTTGAGTTTTGTATTGTTTTTTATACTATTTGATGTACACAAAATATGTCTCATAGAATATAAATGTAAATGTAGATATAATTTTACTAAATATTATCAAAATATATTGCAATATAAAGAAAAAATAGAGATGAATTTTATGTGAATAGAATACAAATAATATAATGTTTTGTTTATAATTCTATAAACTTAATATATACAAATTTATAATTTACGATTTTAGAAAGACTATATATTTATATAGGGTTTTATAAAAATACTATCTTATTATTTTATTGATTTGTATTATATTTTGAACCGATCTAACTAAAAGATTGAATAATTTTATTAATTTAGCTTATTTATTAATTTATAGAATTTCTACAGAATTATCATTGAGTGGCAAAATGTAATTGTGCGTGTAATCATCTTGTATATAAAAGTATTAACTTAGCTCATTTTAGCAATAAAGCTAGCCAAAATCAAAACATCCAAACTGCTAAGAATTTCTACTGTATGGTTATTAATTTAACCAACAACACATGCTTAAAAATCTGATAAGTCGTATGGTTAAAAAAGGGTCCAGTTTTTTGTTGACCTAGTTTTTAAGATGTAGCCAAAAATCAAAACATCCAAACTGTTTTAGAAATGGCTTTTTAGTTTTTATCGAACAATGGGTCTTTATTATCGGCTTGCACAGACGTGAGGGTTTAAACAGCCGTTCTGACTACAATTAATTTAATAGTACTTGTGAAAATATGTATCTGTTATCACCATCTATAGGTGGTGTGCATATTTTACAGGGCAAGTCTTCCACAAAATCAAATGATGTCTCTAGCCACAATTTTTTTAAAAAAGTTGCATTGACATAAGTCTTTATATTTGTAAAACAATTATTAAAATATTTATTAAATCGTATACTGCCCTAAAATCATAGGAACTATTTATGCCGAAGTCTGTGCATGGTGCATTGTTACAAGCTGGATATGACAATCATCTATATATGAAAGAAAATTGTTAGACTTAATGGTGGAAGAATTAAATATTATGGATTGGGAAGTGGTGACATACCATCAATGAAAAACATTAAAATATAACAATTTTTATGTTATCATCTCTCGTGGTCCCTAAGGACATGTTATTGTAGGTATCTTATCATAGAGTTCTTAATTTTTCTAAGAAATGTTTCTTAACTTTTAACTAAGAAAACTTAAGAACCGTCTCTTATTTAAGAGACGTCTCTTAACTGGAAATTTTTTTTAAAAAAAAACGTGAAATTATAAGTTAAGAATTCCGCCTAATAGACCGTGGATAAACATGGCCTAAGGATTCAGCTGTGAACTGTGACTGCTGCTTTACCCAAAACATGAAAACAACGGTAAATAATTGCATGGGGTGAGTATTAAACGAGCATAAAAATATCATTTACGTTTCATAATATTTAGTCTTTGAGTTTATGTATCAAATGCCAGAACGCTAATCCGACCCGACTTTGTTTAGTTTGAATAAGACTGATTTATAAAAATTGAATCTCAAGAACACTTTAGGTAGCCTATATACGATGGGAACGTGACCTATTTTTAACCAGTATCTAAGAAACAGACACAGTCTAAACAGAATTGCAATTCAACACAACATCCATATATACCTCTACAGTATTCTCGCAAAATCTCTGCAAAGATACGGGCCATCTTGATATATGATCTTGAGTAGTTTGATCTAACTAACATCTTCATATCAAAAACAAAATAAGTGTGCATATATGTAGTGTGTTTTATATTCAGGCCAGTGGCCTCGTTCATCAAAGTCGGGAGGTGTGAGACTGTTTCTATTGGATGTACAATCATAGATTTCATAAGTGGGTATGAGTTTTGGCATAACAGTATAAACACACTAAACAGATTATTTACGTCGGTAGAAACTTAATGAAAGCGGAAGCTTTGTTCTTGTTTCCTTTTCAAACACATTGATTGTTATTGAAGAAGAGTGCATAAAATGTGATTACAACAAATTCTGCAGCTTAATAATTAACTTTATCATAAAAGGGGCTCATACTTGTTAATTGGGTACATAATATGGTCCATCCGATCAACATAATCATGCACTTTGTAGCACTTTCATGTCAATTAAAAGAAAACGCACCAACCGAAACATGTCATACTATTAATAAATACATATTACTATAATATTAAAGAAAGATTTCTATAGCAAACTGTCGTGAGTTCTTAGTCATCTTTAGCTTATTGCTTTTTCGACAACAAATCCACTTATGTTATGACATAGACACAAAGTTGCAAAAAGAAAAATGGTCGCAAAGAAGATTCTCTATGTGCCGAAAGAGTCTGATCGTTTCTATTTTTTCCTATATTCCAATTCTTCCCTAATCCATTTAAACCAGAAAGTTAAGCTTCTTCAGGTGTGTTACTGAATCAAAAGAATGTATAGCAAGGCAGGCGAGTCATAACACCAAAACAAGATTTGGGAACCAAGTTCTTTACCCGTGTATCAATCTGAAAAATATCAAACATAATTTATGTGATCTCTTTGCATGGATGATACACAAAAATGAGATGTAAAGACACCCTCATACTAGGGATGGGCATATTTTAATAGATCTCGTGGAAGGTAAAATTAGGGTTTTACGATTTCGGATAGGGAAACATTACGAGAGTTTTTTTTGTCTACTGGGCCACAATGGGCCAGCCCAGCTAGCCCACTAGCCTCACCGTTGGAGGCGGGGTTGAACTTCAGGTGCCTGGAAGTTTGTTGTGGTACACAGACCACTCGACTAGATTCTCCCGGCTAGAGGGTTTCTCATAAGTTTCAACCAAATATGACCAATAAAATAAATAAATAAATATATATGATCAATATAGTTTTACTTTGTGTGTGTGTCAATGATATAGTCTTGCTTATCTTATTGCAGTCTATATAGGCCCAGCCAGCCCAGTGAACTGCAAATATCAAAAAACATATTTCCACGGATTATGTAAGGCCTTGCAAACATTTGAGACCTACAAAAATAAGGCCCGAGTAGCCAATAAACTGATCCTATTGTCAGCAATATAATGTGTCAGTTTTTTAATGAGAACTTGTCATGCGTGAATTGTTAAGAAAAGTATCATAAGATGCAATAAGTGTGATCATTGATCATATCATACCAAATTAATTTCTTACTCTTGAGTATTTTTAAAAACATAGCACAAATGTCAAACACAAAAGTTGAATAGAAAATTATTTTCATAAAAAGAATTTTGAAAATTTTATTTTCATAAACTTTCATATCAGATATAGGTTGACTTCATTACACCCCACCCTCAAACTATTTTCTCATATACCACTATTGATTTATTATTAACTCTTTCTCATAAACTAATACTTTGAATCACTATCTCACCTAAACTATCTGTTTCATACTAATTCCACATCAACGATTATGAGAAAAATTCCTAAAGAAAATATTTATCAGGAAACGCATTTACAAGTTTATAATGAGATCAAGAGCAGATCAGTCAAGTACAAATAAATTGTGTTGAAATTCTTTTTATTGCGCATACGAATTTTATCAACCAAGTGATCTTTTAGTCTAGTGATAAAAAAATTTTGACCTGGAACTTCTGCCTTGTATTCAATTTTCTTTAGCTATCTATACACACTTTAAATGACAAAAAAAAACAATTTTTATGGAATGTGTGGTGATTAGAACTTAGGCTTAGAAAGCTTTTGAGATCGACCGTGGTTATAAAAAAAAGCTTTATCGTTGATAAAAATAACAATCAAAAACATGTGAAAATGTTAGTAATACACAAAACCTTCCTATAAAGTTTGGTAGGAAATGGATGAACCAATTGGTTTAGGTTTGCCCACGTGGGAAGTGTTGGGTCACAGTTTCCTATCTACAAATCAATTATTGGAACTCTTATTCCCCATCATTGGGCTTCTTACTGCCACTCATTTCCTTCGTATTTTAGACCTAACATAAATCCACCTTCACATACCACTTTGTATAATAAAAAGCAATAGAAGTTTACCAAAAAAAAAAACATAACTCCAACAAAAATACTTCACAGTTAACATGTTTGATTTCTTTTGGGGATGTGCTTTCGTAAAGGAAAAAAATTGGTTTTAGGCATTTTTAGCATGTATTTTAAGATAAGACGTTACTACTAAATTCATAAATTTGATTTTGCCCGACCAGACAATTAGAACAAAATATATCGTTATAAAACTTTTTATTTGTTACTTTGGACATAGTTAATTATACCTTAAGAGATTAATAAGAAAAGGCAGGAGGTATTATAATTTTGATAGAACGTATCAGAGTTTTCCGTTCCAGAGTTAGTAACACTAATAATATTATTATACATGTCAGAACGTAAAAGTTATGATAATTGGTAATAAATTACTGTAGTTTGATGATTGTTTTCTGTTTGATTGAAGCTTGTTTTGGTTTTGTTTGAATGTGTGAAAACGATAAAGACACGTGTGTGGTGTTTCAGTTGTCTTCTTTTCTTTCTTATTTGTGGTGAATCTCTTTGGAGATGCAATCAATTGTATTGGCAGAATCACGATGTTGACACGAAGGTCGATCTATTTGGACATAAGCATAAAAGACAATATTATTTACTAACAATTATCATCTCACGGTTTCTAAAATGATCCGTAAACTTAAATAGCTCGACCATATAGTTCTGTGAGGTGACCATTGAACAACTTTGACATGAGTGGCCAGCCATCTTACAACATATCTCCGCTATGAACCTTCTTTTACTATACATCCTTTAATTAATATCATTGCTGTCTTTTCAAATGATGTATACTATATAGTATCTAGTATATATAGATTATTATTACATAGAATAGAAAATTACCTGATTGCTAATAAAATATTAAAAGAGAAAGTTCATGTCATATTTGACCAACCAACAGCTTGACCAACTCAAGACTTCCCCATGGGTCCAAGGCCATAGTGGTCTGGTCGTTGAGGTATTGGCTCACTATTTTTTTGGTCATCCATCATAGGTAGTGGCTCAATATAATACCGCGGGCTATTGAAACCCGTTTAATTAAAAGCATTTGCTTTTTCTTTTTAAAAAACATGTAACTAAACCTGAGACAAAAATTATGACAACTAACAACCAACAAAGGGTATTACATTATAAAACTGCATGTTAATATTTAGCTATTGCATGAGCACTAAGATTAGTTTGCATCCCTCTGATAATAGCTTTCTGCAATTGTTCATAAATTTTAAAAAATATTTTACTTCTCTCAAGTCTTAAATTATACGACTGTTAAAATATTAGTTATTTCAGCCTAGAAAATAATAAATGTCTTAAACATGGGTTGATAAAACAGGGAGATCATAATATTATAACATAAGTTAACCATGGCTAAAATCAAACGCGGTAGGTCGGTTTGACCGGTCTGGTTTGGTGAGCGGTGGCAATAACCTCACCACTCCACTCCAACCACGAAAATTTAAAAAAAATAATTTAAATAAATTAAACAGTATATATAACTCTCTTCCTTCTTCTTCTTCACATTTCATATTTAATTTTCTTTCTCATAAGAGTCTCTCTCTCTCTCACCTACACCACACCTAACCAAACGCTCCAATTCAGAGAGAGACCTTCTTCTTCTTCTTCGTCTAGGCACACCAACAACACACCATGTCCTCAACTCCCATGAAAGTCTCTCCCTTTGATCTCATGTCCGCCATCATCAAAGGAGAACCCGTCGTCGTCTCCGACCCGGCGAATGCCTCCGCTTACGAGTCCGTTGCCGCGGAACTGAGCTCAATCCTCACCGAGAATCGTCACCTCGCCATGATTGTGACGACTTCCATAGCTGTCCTCGTCGGCTGCATCGTTATGCTCCTCTGGCGAAGATCCGGCGGCTCCGGGAGCTCCAAACGCGTCGAGACGCTTAAGCCTTTGGTGATTAAGCCTCGTGACGACGATGAGGTTGATGATGGGAGGAAGAAAGTTACTATCTTTTTCGGAACACAGACGGGAACTGCTGAAGGGTTTGCTAAAGTGAGTTGCTTTTGATTGTAAAACAGAGTGAAGATGATGAAGCTAACTTTTTGATAATTTGTAGGCTTTAGGAGAAGAAGCTAAAGCAAGATACGAGAAGATCAGATTCAAAATCGTTGATTTGGTATATACCCATCAACTTTTTATAATAAAGTTTGATACTTTTTGGTGAATCTTATATCGATCTGATTACAGGACGATTACGCGGCTGATGATGATGAGTATGAGGAGAAGTTTAAGAAAGAGGATGTGGCTCTCTTCTTCTTAGCCACGTTAGTTTCTTTTAAGCTCTGGTTTTGTCTTTATTGAAGTTGATGTCATTTTGTGGCTGGTCTTGATTTTACAATCTTGGTGTGTAGATATGGAGACGGTGAGCCAACAGACAATGCGGCGAGATTCTACAAATGGTTCACCGAGGTGAGTCTTTTGTTGCTTGGCTCAGTTAGTTATTGTTACGTGTGTGTATGTTTTATTGTTTCTCAAGTTTTGCACATGTGTCATGTGTGTTACAGGGGAATGACAGAGGAGAATGGCTCAAGAACTTGAAGTACGGTGTGTTTGGATTAGGAAACAGACAATATGAACATTTTAATAAGGTTTTTAAAATTGGATTCTTTATTTAAGGTTTTTCTCCTATTGTTAGACTATTTTAATATTTGTTTCTTTTTTTTTTGTAAATCTGTGTTGCAGGTTGCCAAAGTTGTAGATGACATTCTTGTCGAACAAGGTTTGTTTTATTTTCATCATTCGTTTTGATGGGTTAGTAGTTGCTTGTATTGTATTATTGTTTTCTAACTTGATGACTTGGTTTGTTCAGGTGCACAGCGTCTTGTACATGTTGGTCTTGGAGATGATGACCAGTGTATTGAAGATGACTTTACCGCATGGTATTTACTTTGATATATACTTTTTTTTCTCTTCTATCAGCTTGGACATTTGTTTTTATCTTATCTAAGCGCAGTCTGTTATCTCTTGCAGGCGAGAAGCATTGTGGCCCGAGTTGGATACATTGCTGAGGGAAGAAGGGGATACAGCTGTTACACCATACACTGCTGCTGTGCTAGAATACAGAGTTTCTATTCACAACTCTGAAGATGCGTTGAATGAGAAAAACTTGGCCAATGGGAATGGTCATGTCGTGTTTGATGCTCAACATCCTTACAGGTGTGCAAAACAGGCTTCTTCATTTTTTCCCTTATAATATTGTCTTATCAGTTTGATCTAATCAGTGCTTTGTTTTGGTGATTTTAAAGGGCAAATGTTGCTGTTAGAAGGGAGCTTCATACTCCAGAGTCTGACCGTTCGTGCACCCATCTGGAATTTGATATTGCAGGAAGTGGACTGACGTGAGTTTCACTGCTACTTAAGAATGTGCACAGAACCAGAGGGAACATTCGTGAAGAATAACATAATTAACATAATATTTCTTGTCTGTCAGGTATGAAACTGGAGATCATGTTGGTGTACTTTGTGATAACTTGAATGAAACTGTAGAGGAAGCGCTTAGGTTGCTGGATATGTCACCTGACACTTATTTCTCCCTTCATTCTGATAAAGAAGATGGAACACCAATCAGCAGCTCTCTTCCTCCTCCATTCCCACCTTGTAACTTGAGAACAGCGCTTACACGATATGCATGCCTTTTAAGTTCTCCTAAGAAGGTTGGTTGGATTCACATCTAAATCTCCAGGGGACTGTTTATGACCAGTTTTATATGTCTTCATAGATGTTTAATCTCAATTTATTTCCTGCAGTCCGCTTTACTTGCTTTGGCTGCTCATGCATCTGACCCTACCGAAGCAGAGCGATTAAAACACCTTGCTTCACCTGCTGGGAAGGTTTGTACCAGGCTCCTGTTCTTGATTTTCCATTTTCTGACAAGTATATAATTGTTTGTCTTTTTCAACACCAGGATGAATATTCAAAGTGGGTAGTAGAGAGTCAAAGAAGTCTACTCGAGGTGATGGCCGAGTTTCCTTCAGCTAAGCCGCCACTTGGTGTCTTCTTTGCCGCAGTTGCTCCGAGGTTGCAGCCGAGGTTCTACTCAATATCATCATCTCCCAAGTAAATACTTCTCATTCTCTTTGGTCTTTTGTTTTCAAAGACGTATCTGGTTATTTTTACTGTATTGACCATTGTCCTGTTTACTTCTATAGGATTGCTGAAACTACAATTCATGTCACATGTGCACTGGTACATGAGAAGATGCCAACCGGAAGGATTCATAAGGGAGTGTGCTCGACTTGGATGAAGGTAAAAGAGTTGTGTTCTTGGCAAACATTAGCTCAATGTGATCTTTTTATTGTTTGTGCCATTCCTGAGCTTCTTTGTTGCATTGGAATAACAGAGTGCTGTGCCTTATGAGAAGAATGAAAACTGTTCCTCAGCGCCAATATTTGTTAGGCAATCCAACTTCAAGCTTCCTTCAGATTCTAAGGTACCGATCATCATGATCGGTCCAGGGACTGGATTGGCTCCATTCAGAGGTTTCCTTCAGGAAAGGCTTGCGTTGGTAGAATCTGGTGTTGAACTTGGACCATCAGTTTTGTTCTTTGGATGCAGAAACCGTAGAATGGTAATAACTAAGCCATTTCTTAAAACTCAAACTTATCATCATTAACATCTGTTTGTTCAGTTTTTCTCAAGTCTTCTCATATGTATAGGATTTCATCTACGAGGAAGAGCTCCAGGGATTTCTTGAGAGTGGTGCACTCTCAGAGCTAAGCGTTGCCTTCTCTCGTGAAGGACCAACCAAAGAATATGTACAGCACAAGATGATGGACAAGGTATGTCCAAAGTTCTCAGCTAAATGCACTCAATATTCAGATTCTTGAGCTGACAATTTTTGGTGGTATGTAGGCTTCTGATATCTGGAACATGATCTCTCAAGGAGCGTATGTATATGTTTGTGGTGACGCCAAAGGCATGGCAAGAGATGTTCACAGATCTCTCCACACCATTGCTCAAGAACAGGTTCGTATGATACCTAAAATCTAAGAAGACATCAATCTCAACCGGCATCACAAACAGTCTTGAGAGGGTTCTTACTTATGTCCTGTCTTTATTTTCAGGGATCAATGGATACTACAAAAGCAGAAAGCTTTGTGAAGAATCTGCAAATGAGTGGAAGATATCTTAGAGATGTATGGTAACGAAGCTGTTGAAGCCCCCTTCACACACTCACTGTGTACTTATATATAGAAATGACACAACATGATCATTAAGTTGTGGTTGCCAGAGGAAATAAACCTCCTTTTTCTCCATTTTTAATTTAGTTTATTTCATATATAAATATATTGACAATTCTATTCTTTCAAGCCTTGTTATATAATCCCCCCACACACGTAAGAAGGCAAAAACGCATAAGATGTGATGTGGTATTTTGTGAAACAGTTGTGTTATATTGAAAGTCTGTACATTTGGTATGAATATTTATGTATGTAGTAGCAACATTTTGATACATATAGATTGTAATAAACTAATAATATATGCCTCTGTTTTTATAAATTCGTAAAATAACATGTGCTTACATGCATATAAGTAACAAAGAAAATTTCTGAGTTATTGTTTTTTTTTTGTTGTCAAAACATGCATGCCCCTTGACTCTTTTAGTTAAATGAACTCATGATTTTAAGCTATTCAGTATTATAAATTGGCCAAGATACAACAATTGGAGACCGGGTGATTGTGGTCGAGTGGTAAGAAAACGGGACTGGGACGCCAACACGTTCCAGATTCGATCCACCTGCTGCGCGAAACTAAGTCACAATTATCTTGGTCACATTACACGGATATGGACCCATGTTTTAGGGCCCATTTGAATACCTGGAGAGAGGGTCTATCCGTGAGCTGCACCTCTCCTTAGGGATTAGTCTGGGTCTCTCTATAGGCCTAGGATACTCCCATTTTAATTAAAAAAAAATAATACAACAATTGGGGAAACAGTGAAGAGGCAAAAAAAAAGAATCATGTCGCGATTCTTTGAACGTAAGAGTCAAATGGATTAATTATGATTATGGTTGGTGGAGACCTTCTACATGCTTCCGAAGTGCTTTTTGGTGGTTGAGAAATAGTATTGTAAAACGAAAATAAAATAAAAATGGTTATGGGGTAGGTAGAAGAGGTGGGAGCATATTGTAGTAGATGATGTGATTTAATAGCACGTGAGTTACAATGATACGTGTGAAACGAAGTTGGTGGTGGATGATAGGATACACTCTCCAACGATAAAAACATGTTTCTTTCCTCTTTCAACTATACCTATTTGCTCTTGTGTGTTTCTAATAAACTAGTTTTCTTATTGATTAGTACTTACAAAACGTCGTAATATCTCTTTTCGGCCCATTTATAACTCTTCGTCTAAATCATTATTACTAGATATATTTATGTATCCAGCCCAAAATATCAATTATGATTTGTTTGGGCTTTGTCCAAACTACACTATACAGATATCTTTATATTTTTCCAAAGTACGTTCACCTTTCTTGTTTCTGGACGTTTCATTTTATTTTGAACAGAAATAATGCTAATAAAGGTCAACTAATTGCATTGACTTAGTTTCATCATTAACTGAACAAAAAATTAGCTGGCGTTCTCTTTGACCATCTAGCTTATACTTATAGGATTATCTATATACTCCATTAGAATTCTAAAACATTTATTATCCAAATTTAAATGACTAACACGAGTTGTTCACGTATATGACAAATCAATTTTGGTGAACCACCCTTTATATTCTTTTGAAAGAAAAAAAAATTGATACCACCTAGTGCAAAGTATTTGTCATTTTTGAGGTTAGTTCATAAATAAATAAAAAATGTTCTCTTACTAAGATAAAGAAAGGCGCGTATAAATTATAAAGATAGGTATATCATGCTTCTTTTCACGTAAGAACAAAACAAAACGAAAACTTTTTGGTGAACTCCTGTGTGAATAATTATACCTTTTTTTTTTGTGTTTAAAGATAATAGTAACACCGCACCATATGAAAATGTTATAAAAAAGGAAAACAAATAAAACTTTGTGGTCAAGCAATGTGGATACGAGTAACCTAATAATGACTTGTGCCTTGCAGGGTAAGTTGAAAACGAAAGGAAAAAAGTGTAGTTTGTGGCTCTAACTGCTTTCATTTAGTTATGTTCTCTAACAATTGATTACCTTTCATTACTCTTCCACGAGTTTTTTTTCTCTTTAATTTCTTTCTTTTAAAATCCTATAGCAGGTTAGCTTCTTCACCAATGAGAGCTATTATGGTAGTTTTGCAATTAGTGTTGTGGCCGACATATGTTTGCCATCATTTGCTCGCTAACCTCATTTACTCGCACTGATTAATACCTAAACACTTGTTTTACTTTATTTTGCAACCATTCACCATGTCTTAGTCTTCCTCTTAAGTAATTAATCTTGTCTATCTTTCCACAAACAATACTTCATACATTTTCTTGTGTAAACGTTGTTCTTTTTTTAATAAGAACTTTATATTCCTATTGAGAACATATATTTAGTGAGTTTGTGTATGTTATATATATATATATGTACAATTGTTTTCAATACATATGCGATAATACTTATTTAAACTTATAAATGTATAGGTAAGTTTTATGATATATATTAATATATATATATATGAGTATCTGCTACTTAATTTATCAAAACTTGCAACATATGTGGTTGTCGAGGCGTACATATGTTTGCAAACGAACTCTTAACGCGTAGGAATAGAGAGAAAAATAAAACAATTGATGCGAAACTTTTTGGTGTAGCCTTGTAGGGTTCCATTAATTGTGTGAATAATAATAACGTACTCCTAATTTGTAACAATTAATACATAGTGAAATATGATATTTCTAACTTGGAAAAATTAGTTGCGCAGTATTATGCATTAGAAAAGTATAAACTATAAAGTATTTTAAACGAGAGCTTCATATCACTGTATCACAGAAATTCAAATTCGATTGGGTAAAAACTATTTAATGCTTCTGACTATATCTATTAGTATCATTCTAGACCATGCTTATGGATCACACAATTTTAGACTAAATAAAGCATAATTCAATAAGATGATCGTGTGAATGACATAGAGAATAGCGTCACTAATCTTTATACTAGGTGATTGTTCTGTTCGTAGAGTAGTAAACATATAAAGACTATTATAAAATTTTGTTAAAACCGAAATTACTTATGCAATAGTTTCAATATATAGTCTTTATATTTAAAGCTTAATATGGTAGCTTAGTTGAGTCTTTTATTTATAAGAAAATAGTTTACTCATTTTAACTCGTTTTATTCGAGGTTTGAGGAAGATTATCGGTGAACAAGTTAATCGATGATATCTGAGATTCCCTGTAGTGCAGGATAGAGACAACTATACAGGGGCGGAGCTAGGCTGTGTCTAGGGAGGTCACATTACCCCAATTAATTTGTAAATTTTATTTTATTTGCCTGCATTTTTAGTTAACGCCTAGTAAATTGTTTATATTTTGTCACTATGCTCTCACTAATTTTGGTTATTTAATTATTTTTGCCCCCGCTATAATATCATCTGGCTTTGCCTGATAGAGAGTATACTAGATTTCTCAAATATGTAATTGAATTTGCGACTGGTATGATCTATACATATAATGATTTTTTTACATAGAACATAAACTGATTTTCCGATGTATGCTTTGAATCAGTAATCATGTCTTAATTAATCGTGATAAATCTAAATATTTTAAATTGTGTTAAGACAATTTAAGAAAATTTTCAAATGATCATTGAATATTTCCGATTATTATCTCACACTATAAATATGAATATTTTTAAAATATTTTTTTCTTTATCGTTATCGTTATCTTTGGTTTGTCGACTAAGTCTCACTTCCCATATAAATAAACGACAACTCTCTTCATTATTTCGGACGCGAAAACACAATTAGTTAGTTCCAGCAAAATATCTAGTCATCTCTTTAGGTAAGTCTTAAAAATATTTATAGTAATTACTGTTCGTAAATTCTGTTTCGAGTGTTGCGAAACAGTCTCGTCACGGTTGTATTTTGAGATTCAAAAATTGCATTGAAACCGTGTCACAATATATGAGTTTATTGAGTTAAAGAGAGAGGACAAATCTCGACTATGTAAATTTATCTATTTCTTAATAATTTCTTAAACATTTTATACTCACTTTATTATGATTTATATGTTTTTTGTTTCTTGATTTTCAATCAGAATCTTAGGGTTTCTACAATTTGCAATTATGATTCTAAAATGTGATTAGGATGTAAACCAACATGTTTTCGTATTTATTTCCTTTGTTAAAACAATTGGAACACTAGTATATATAGGCATGTGTATGTGTGGTGACAAAAACTTGAAACTTTCTTTATTCTATCTCTCTATTTCCCTAAGAAGACATGGAAACTTCACAAAACACCAATCTCCAAAACCCTAACCCCACAAAGCCATTTAATTATCACCTAGAACAAGCACTCTCTCTACGAGACCTTCCCCTCAACGACGAAAACACCAGTTCCACTGCCACCACAACCACCACTGAAGAGCAACGTAAACGATCAATAGAGTTTTTTGAGTTCCTGACCTCAACCTCCAACGACTGTTCTCCAGCAGAAAACATAATCTTCCGCGGCAAAATCATCCCCTTAAATTACCAAAATGCCATCCTTTCCTCTCCCGAGTACGTTCGCCCTCGAACAAGCGCAAGATCCGAGTCCTTATCCGCTATACAAGGCAACAAGCTTAACCATCCCGTGGCACGTGACAATACAAGACCCATGAGGATAAGCCGCTCTCTAGATCACCGCAACCTCACACGTGGATCAGCCACCGCTCGTGGCAATGCGTCTCCGACAAAGAGTACGGAGAAGCCAGAAACGGTCTTGTCTGGAAACAGAAAAAGTGTAAAACCAAGATGGTATGTGATCATGTTTGGGATGGTTAAGTTCACACCGGTGACCGAGCTTAGGAATATAAAGAGCCGTCAGGTTCGCCGGAGTGTTTCACCGGTTATGTTTCCGTCTCCTGCTGACCGAAGACCTCGTAGATCTCGAGCGTCGTCGTCACTATCTCCTTCTCGGAGGTTTCTCAACGCCTTGAGTTGCAAGGAGCCCACAAGCGTCGCTGTAACGGCACCGTTATGGATTCCTCATGCGTAAAATTACTGTATTATCCTTAAGAACTAATGTGTGTGGCTACGTACTTGCTTTGCCGTCCACTGAGAAGGAGATAATCGTCATTTACTATAAGATATAATGATATTGTAATTTTATGTTGTAAAAGAATGTCGATATTGTAGCTTATTTGTTGAAACAATATCGATAATAGTTTGGGATCATATCTACCTCATACTTTTTTTTCTTTACGCTATATACAGTTCTTCTTTTTTTTTTTCTTTTGTATTTCAGCTCTTTTTTTTTCTTTGCTGAAGCTTTAAAATTAAAAACATAGATTGGAAAGGCTAGAAATCTTGTAGTTTAGAAAAGTTTACACGGAATGAAAGTTAAATCCCAAACCTATGAAACAATAAAAGTAGAAACAAACCAACAATGTAATAAAAGACAATAGCTAGGGATAAAAACCACGACCATGTCGGTTATATTTTTCTTTTCCTTGAACCTTCTTCCATTTTACTTTTTTTTTTCGAATGAATGTAAAATTTATTCAAGCAAAAACCTATTTACATCAAACGCATCTGTGTTTTTCCGTATTTTAAAGAATTAAACTAATTCTGATCTTAAAAAAAATTATCTAGCTCCTCCATTAGTCTCTTGTATCCCAAGCCATTTTACCTCTTAATAGGTTTTATCTTTCTTTTTACATCTTATCAAATCGAGTGAGCTAGATGTTTTTGTCTTAACTTCATCCAAAATTTTCATTGTGAAATGGGAAGGAATCTCAAATGCACTAGCCTGTAGAGTTGTTTAGATTTTTTTTGTTTGAATATTTGAAAAAAAATAATTGGTTAGGTAGTGGAGAAATGAATGATGATCAGAACTGGCACGAGAAGGACATGAACACAATTTAATTACTTTACTTTTCCCTCTGCGACTAGTCGATTTTTTTGTGATATAGACAGGAAATTATATAGTTTTGTCAGCATTTATTTGTGCTTCGAAATGCATGGTCGATATATGATAATGATAATTCAAATTCCAATCTCAAGACTGTGACGTCCACCGTCCTTTTATCCAGAGACTTCTAGATTTAAATCCACATTCATGTTGTGTATATGAAACTACTAAAGAAAATGGTAAGAAAACGTTATTTTTGTCTTGCATATCGCGTATTTGCGACTTTGGATAGTTATCTAACCAAAAGTATCATTTCAGCTTTTCACCTTATGCAGGTTACCAATCATAAGCAATTATCAATCATGATCAGTTATATTTTCACTATAATAATAATTGACCTAGATTGGTAGTTTAGTAATGAGTATTTTAAAAAGAAGTTCGGACACTGATTCGAACCATAGACTTGCGGAGTAAGTGACGGGGTCCGGGGGACAAAGATTGTCTGCTACAAAACATTATCTGCGGAGACAAACAAACACTAGAGATATCATTACACACAACACGCATTCGGAGGGACACGTCTAAAGTTTATTAGGAAATGTAGGAGCTTATCATTCTTTTGACTTTTACCTGCCATTTACTCTTGACAAAGCTTTTCACCTCTTACTTCTTGAAGAATTTGAATTAAGTAGCAACTAACGTATTCATCAGATGATGTAGGTACATAATTACTCCATGAAAATCTTTTCAAATGGTATTAAAGTGATCAAGAAACTTCGATGGGTGTTGGTAGAGACAGTGGTGAAGATGATTGACTCTCGCAATTTGGTGGGCTGATTAACTCTCTCAATCTCTGATGTACAAGGGATGAAGATTCTCTCAACAACCTAAGTCACACAGATCAATAGAACACAAAAATCTACAGAACACATTGGCTTTCTTAAGAAATCTTAAGGACAAATCTCTATGCAAAGACACTCGTTGATAAAAAAACAAATAAACCGATTTCTTAAAAGCTTGAAAGGTGAATATTACAGAAAGTCTAAAGGAGCTTATATATGCTCAGAAACATTGATCTAAGTCTAGAAAATTTGAATGAAATCAAACATAGAGAAAAACTAGCCGTTGGAAGATTTTTTGAGAATCCAATGGTTTGATTTAGGGTTGAAATGTTGTCTTTGTATCTGGACGATTTAAGACTGTAGGTGAGTTTCTTAGGAACTTTTTTACTACAAAAATATTGGTAGAAATCGTGCCAAGCTTCATGGGAAAAGAGCTGTTGAGCATTGATTGATTTTGACTCAAAAAATGGCAAGTAGAACCTTGGTTGATTGTGGATAATTTGGTGGATGCTGGTGCATTGTAAGAATGTGTCTGACTCTCCTGGTTGGTTGTACGTGTCTCCTGAATGGTTATATGTCTCCCCTGGTCACCAATGTTTGGTTTGCAAATGATTAAATTAATGAGCTTCTAAATAAGGCAAGTCGAGCCACCTTTAACTTGAAAATAACATATCTTCTAAACCATTAATCTTTTTGGTATGAAACCAATTCGCCGTGTGCTCTTGTTGAGTGTACTATCCAGGAAAAACGGTTTCATAGATATGGTCCTCTTGATTTGTAAGGTATGACGTTTTGATTACACCTATGTCCTGGTCGGCTTCTTTAGTTTTCTTTAACTTCATATTCTCCACTGATTTTCTCCTGGTTCATTTCTTTTTTACTGATGATGACTTGAAGTCCTCATCACGTATGTGCTCAATACGGAAGAATCTGTTTTAAAGAATAAAAACCCTGCAAGATACAAGAAAAGATTGTAACCACTAAAGAAGACATAGTGATCATCATGTGTCTAAAGATTGGTTTAAAAAACTTAGAGCAATGAGTTATTAGATTTTGAAAATTCATTCATCTGTCGATCTTACTTCAGAGTTTCCGAAACCCCGGTTTAAGTTCTCAAGATTTTACACTGGTTGCCAAGAAAAATCATACTCAAAAATCCAATTTTCAAAGGACAATAGTCAACTTCAACAACCATAATCGTATCGATTTGTCATGCAATTTTTTTTAGGTATACTTTACAAATAGACCTACGAAGTTACAAGCTCCTATATATGTTCCTTACGGATAAAAGAAGGTAAAAGAAGGCAGGCTTGTTCATCTTTGGTTCTTCACAAAGCCTTTAATCTTTCGTGAGAGATGTTGAATCATGTAGCATCTAAGGTGTAAAACCAACACGCAACAATCTGTAACCTGCAAGAAAGGATGTAATGTTTAAAGACTGTTGTACAAAACTTGAAGTTATGATTTGAATTTTCAGAATATTATCCACCTGTCAAATGTTCTTGAGAGTTTCCGAACCCACAGTTTAAGTTCTCAAGACTAATAAACTCGAAACAGCACTGCAATGGAAAGAAACAAAGACGGGAAACTGATACTGTTAAAGAACAATGGTATGGTGTAAGTGTAACACAGGGGAAGCAAGAGAAGAGAGACTCACATAGAAGAAAAAAGATTAGCGTGACGGAAAGAATGAGCTGGATTGGTCTGCTAAATGGAACACGAAACCGCCTTTGATAATGTCTGACTCTGTCAAAGAGCTGCAAAATGATAAACAAGTAAGAACTATAATCAAATACCATTGTATAGAGATGAGTGAAGCTTACTAGGTTATAATCACGACATCTCTGCATCCAAAACAGAGGTTTAGATCTTTTCTCTTTAGGAGTGTCTTCAATGTCAAACACAAGTCTCTTCTTCTCCTCTTCTTCCACATCAACAGGAACATTAATCCTCAACGCAGTTACATTAGGAACATTTGGTGAGCTCCATGTTCTTCTTGTACCAGACCTTTTATCACCCTGCACGCGGACTATAGCATCAGCACTTTCAGGGCTACCTCCCTCGTCAATGTCTATCACACAGCTGTTGATCCCGCGGGGATTCTCTGCTAAGGAGCTTGTTGAGGAACCTCTCAAGTTGACGCTACTCTCTGATGTCAGAGAAGATCCAGAGAGAAACATGGCAAGGTCATCACGCTCTTCTTTGTTAAGATCAACCCAACGCAGAGGCTGTTTCCCATTCTCGCTTAAAGCCTCTTGAAGTGCAGATTGTACTCGGTAAATCTGGTTCTCAATAGCGGTGACAAACTGTTTATGCCTAGTTAATGTCGTGTCGTCTCGACAATGTCCATGGCTCAATCTCACTGCCCTCTCAAACTCTTCCAGCTGATTCAAATCACAACAATACACACATTAGAATAATGATCAAAAGGAACATGTTTTTGTGTGAAAGTCTATATTCAAACCTGCCATTTAGCAGTGCTCAAAGCTGCCTGAAGTTCAATGCAGAGCTGGTCTGATTCTACAGTTACTCGACCTTGTCTCTTCTCCTTAACCCACAGCCTATACGCAGATTCCATTCTGGAAACACAGACAATAACACTAGTTCAATAAACTTTACAATACCAAAACCAAAAGAGCTCAAATTTGATAACTCAATCCCTTCACATATTGCCTTGAAATCAAATAACACATAAAGTTCTCACCTTTTGATCATTGCTACAACCAACCCTATTAAAGACTAAGACTTTCAACATCACACAAGCTACATACGTACAAAAACCAATCAACATGAGAATCAAACAGAAAAGCACATACGTATCCGCAGATTCTTGAACCTCCTCTGCTGCAGAGAAAAAAACATCCTTTTGCCAAAGATCGAAGCTGTTAGCTACCATCATCTTTCACAATCAAAAGGGTCTTCAGAGCAAAACTTATCGGATAAAATCCACCCGAGATTTATGCCCCGATAGATTCTCCCTTCTCTTCTCTTCTCTTTTTCTTCTGCAGGAAAGAAGGAATTTTTCTTTTCTTTTTCCAACTTTCTGTTTTTTTTTTTTTTGATAATTCGTTTCTTCACTTTCTTAATAAAACGTTAGTGGGGAGGTGAAAATAAAGATAACATGTGTTTATAAATGGCTTCTTTTTAATTGGAAGATAGTGTATGTTAATATGGTCTTACCCTCAGGAGATTATTTCCTCAGCGTGATAAAACATCAAAGGATGTTGGTTTTGGGCCCACCCACTTGTCGCAACGAGCCCCAACAAGGATTGTTTGCCAACTCGAATGGAATAATTTTAATTAATGATTTAGATGAGTCAAATGCTAATGACTCACTTCTGAGATTTTTTTTTTCACAAACTCAATGGTGTGATTTAGTTTATTTAATTAATGGAGGGTAGCATCTGATAGCAAGTTTTCAACTGATTTGTTGACATTAATATGTCAATAAGAAATTCATAAAATGATATTTGAATCACTTATAAATGATTATAATGTGAAAAAAACAACATCATTCTATTCACAGGTTTCCGCAATTTGCAACGTGGTTTTAGTCTCAACCACTAACACGAATATGCTTTACCTTTACCAAGACAAGTTCTTGCCCCAATGTAGACATGAAATTGGTGTTTCTTTGAGGTGTTCCGTTGCAAGGCCCAGGCCTTTTTAATACTGTTGAACTTTGTGAACCACATTAGGTGTATCAAAGGTGTGACAAAGTCACTAACAAAGTTACAACACTCAATGTTTCCATTCTCTATATATCTTACTCCAAGAACCCAAGTTGGTTTCAGCTTGGAGCCCAACAACCACACAAACTCATCCGAAAAGAAAATTTGAGAAACCATGTTCAACAAGTGGTTGACCTTTATTCATTGTCTGATTCAGTCCAACCTAGTGCCCAAAACTAACTTGATTCCAGTCTCTACACACCATCAAAGGATGTAATAACTTTCACTATATTGGGTTTTGCCTTCTGTATTCAAAATGGATAAACAATGTACTATATGATTATGATATGTCCTTTTTATATTCCTTCCACCAAGAAGTGAACATGTACAACAAGTGGTTGACTAGAGCCTTAGTGATTCAGTTAAACTCAAGTCCACTCTTCATGTGATTTGGATGTTTTACTGGATTGGGTTTTGACTGTGATTATCACCAAAATGGATAAACCTTATATTATAGAATTATAACAATCATAAATTATAACATTTTGACTGAACAAATAAAAACCAACCTTAATGAAAAAACACAAGAACCATTAGACAATGATCCTATACAGTCTCTTCTCCTTCACTTCTCTGCATCTTCATTTCCATCTTTTTCAACTTGAAACCCAAAAAACTCTGTGTTTCTATTGGGACTATCCAAAGCTCTCTTCTCTTGTTCTTCCTCTGCCTCCTCTTCATCTTCTCCTTCCTCTTTCTTCTTCTTAACTCCACCACTCTTCCTCCTCCTCACAACTCTCTCCTTCAACACACACAAAAGCTCCCTCACCGCCTTCTCCGCATCACTCCTGTTCCTAATCAACACCTCACTAACATCAGCCGGAGTAATCTCCGCCTCCTCCACACACTCCTCCATCTCCTTCAAAACCACACCGTCCACATCACCTTCCTCCATCCTCAAATAATTCTTCAACAGAATCTTCAACGCTTGAAACCTACAAAACCCCATGTGAATATGCATATCCATCCTCCCACTCCTCAACAAAGCAGAATCCAACTTCTCAATATGATTAGTAGTAAACACAAAGATCCTCTCACTCCCACAACAAGACCAAAGCCCATCAGTAAAATTCAAAAGCCCCGAGAGTGTCACCGAGCTTCCCGGTTCGTCCATCAAACCCGACCCGTTAGTCAAATCCGGGTCATAACACCCGTTACTCTTCTTCTTAATAACCTTCTCTCTTTTCGTCAAACTAATGGAACAGTCGATATCCTCTATAACAATTATCGACTTAGAGCTAGTCTTCATCAACAGCTTCCTCAACTCTGAGTTATTCTGAACCTCAGTGAGCTCAAGATCATAGATATCGTACCCGAGATAGTTCGCCATTGCAGCGATCAAACTCGACTTCCCTGTCCCGGGCGGTCCGTACAGCAAGTACCCTCTTTTCCAAGCCCTTCCTGTCTTCTGATAAAACCCTTGTCCGTTCGCGAACTCTCTCAGATCCTCCATGATCCTTTCCTTCTTCTCCGGGTCCATCGCAAGTGTCTCGAACGTGCTCGGATGCTTGAACCTCACCGAGTCCCACGGGTGGGACCTTGAATCTAACGAGACGCCTCTCGAGTTAGTGTAGAGGAGCCTCTCCTCGTTCCTCCGGCGAATCTCCTCCGCTTTTCCGACGATGTAGTCGAGGTAAGAATCTAAGACAAGGGTTTTGTCTCTCTTGTTGATCTGCAGCGTGAAGCCTCGTTTCTCCTCAGGCATTGGTCTCCACGAGAAGCTCTGGACTTGACGCTGGACGACCACGTGTTCCCATACCACCGTGACGCCGTTAAAGACGTCGGTGATTCTGTCGTTGTTCGAGAGGCCGAACGTGACGGAGGTTGAGTTGGGGACACGTGTTAGGCTGAGACGCGTGTTGCTGGCGGTGGAAACGGCGCCGTTGACGGTAACGGAGGAGCTGAGGTAGAGGCTGACGGCGTTGTAGAGCTCGTTGGTGTTGACGCCGTCGATCTCCGTTATGTCGAAGTAGGTGTGGGAAGAGAACACGTGGCGCATACGTGTCAGGATGTGGATGAAGGCGAGACGGAGTTCAGGTGGGAACACGAGCTGGAGGATTGTTTGACAGAAGGCTAACATGCCGACAAGAGAAGCCATTGTCGTCCAGTAATCACTCATCTTCATTTTTTGTTTTGCTCTGTTTTGTAGAAACAGAGTAGAAGAAAGTTTTGAAGTTGTTGTTCTTGAAATTTGGGAGGGAATGCTTTTGAGAGAGAAGAGAAAGAGAGACGTTGGTGGGTTTTTATTGGAATGTGAAAGGAGGTGATGCTTTCAATTTATAGACAATGAGAGGGAGTTTACTGATACTACCATTGGGTTTGTGTTGTATGGTGCAAATTATATAAAGCTCAATTATTTTCATAGGCCTATGGTTTATAGACTTCAAAATCAATTACATCCAAGAGGGTAGTGGTTATGTGACATGTAAATTTCACATCGGGTACTATTCCACTTTGTGTTTTTGTCCCACGATGTGATAAAAGATTAATAAATTGAAGTAAATTTGGAGAAAAAAAGTTGAACAACTTGAGAGAATATAGAGGACAGTCCTGGAGAAACAGATAAGTTTTTCTTACTATTTACACTGAATGAGTCGGACAAACAAGTACAATGAGAAAGAAAACACCATAAAGGACAAGAAACAGCTAGAAATTTTGAATCCTCAAAGAGGGTAAGTTTCTAAGAGACAGCCAAGAACTGCTAACTTAGCTGGATTGGTTGTATGTATCTAGTAAGAGGTATTGTTTTATTGATTGGTTTTTGTGTTCAGAGGAGGTTGTATCTTATGATTACCAAAGTCATTTTCTTGGTTGATTACTATAAAGAACAGAAGTTATATTACATATAAACTGTGATTTCAAACGTCAAAAGCATGAAAAGAAACATACAAAAAGGACACTTAAACATAATATCTAGCTAGTGCTGGCCATGGTATCTCTTAAACTGAATCAGTTTCACCATATATAGAACTTGGAGGTCTATACCAATATGGTAAGGGAAAGAGATTATCATATTTAAGTGCAATGCAAAGGATAATGATCAATTGTAGTGTTGCCTTTTTGAAAATAGAGAAGTAACTAGTAAAAGCAAATTAGGGAACATGAGGGTCTAGCTTAGGGTTTGTGAGTGTGACTTACAGTTGGGTTTGTGTTGTTTTGTTGGGATTTTGTGATTTTTATTCTTTAGGACACTCGAATTTACGTGGGACATCATTGTTTGTCTACATTTGCATATCAACATCTATCACCATATTACTCAAAACTCTTTCAACTTTCTTTCACATCTCCATCTAATTCCAGCATTAAACTTCATCACAATCCGAGATTAACGGGTATAATCACAGCTTAAATGGTTATAAGATAAACATTTACTTTTGTAACTCGTATTATGAGATTGAAAATAAAACAAGTAGTCGGTGTTTCACTTGGCCGACAGAATAAAAAAGTATTGACGTTTTACAAATGTTTTAAATAGGGGAAAATGGTGAGACATGTAAAAAGAGATGACACAGAATGACAACGACAGTAGATAAGGCCCAAGTTACTATAGTCACTTTTGCAGAACTGTGGAATCTCCCAACACCTCCCAAAGCCTTTAATTTACTATTTTATTTGCTTAAAAACGTTTCTTAAGTTGCTTTGAAATGTGTAGATCCAATATCTATATTGATTGTCAATATCAGAACACTGATAATTCCAAAGATCAAAAATGAAAATGATGTACTTATGGAAAACAGTTAGGTATCTACAAATGCATTGGTTGATACGGTGGGGGAAAATTTTGGACCAAAGATTCTGTACAGAGATCCGTTGGTGATTCTGGTTTTGGAGTTTAGCATCCTCTGGTTCCGAGCTAAACTAAAAGGGGCCAACAATGAATAAACAATGTTAAATGTCAAAAGTTGTAAGGCCATATTATTATGTAATGTTACAGAGGCCAGTATAAAGTACAATTGGCATTTTATAATTAGGGTTTGTTATGATGGTACCTTCTGAAACTGACTCTCTTTGGCATTTTCTATTTCAATTTTCAAAAAAATAGAAAGAATCATTCACTTTATTATTAAGTCCATCTCTATTTCTCCCTTCATTCAAATTAATGAATTTTTTTTGTCCAGTTATCATTTCGAAAACACAATAAAATAAATTTATTATTACAACTGGTTTATTTGAGAGGATTGCCAGAATTCACCTGAAGAAGTCAAATAAATTTATAAAAAAGTAAGAAAAGAGATGACGTATTACTCAAGCAAACTCTGTCTTCCTACTGTGGCATACTCGTTCCCCAAAGTTACTTATTCACTAGTTACTACTACCAAACAAAATTTTAACTTCAAGAGACAAAAAGTTCAAACATAATAATAATTGAGAGTTGTGTGACACAGAAGCTAATATCTACACAATTAAATGCAACAAAACCGAAGAAGATTTCAACCAAAGTTCTTAAAATCTTTCCTTTGTCAGTTTGTATCAACCACATAAAACTATTTGCTGGAAGTTATTACTGTGGTTTTATGATTTTAAATGCTTATTGTGTATATCTTTTCACACAAATTAGATTGGAAATCCCTTAAAAAATATATATACGTTGTAATATAAAATGCCATAGCAGTATTATACTTCTACTATTTCACTTTAATTATCATTTTAAATTTATGTACACATATTAAAAAAACATTTAATTTGTATATTTTCTAAACAAAATTATCATAAACAATGCACCTAATCAATATAAAAAGTCATATATTATAAAGTTACTAAAATTCTAAAATGACATAATATATTATGTAACAAAAAATTACGATAATTAAATTGAAACACAGGGAATATGGAAAACAAAACATCTTTTCTCAATCAAAGGTCTTAATATATATGAAGTAAGGTCGACCAGATTTAACAAAAAAAGTGTTTAAAGAGCATATTATACATATGATCTCATTAGAACTCAGATAAGTTCGTGGTGTTGGAGAATTCTCTATCTACTTTGTACCAAATGATTTTCCAAACTGAATCAAAAGAAAAATATCTCTGATTTTCCATTTCTTTTCAGATGTGGAATCAATCAATGGCAATGATCAAGAAGCCGACAGAGACATACATGAGGAAGACCGGGTAAAGTGCGAGAGCTTTCCTTCTTGGGTTCACGGCAGCGCTCATGAAAGGGTAAGCGGCCCAAGAGCTCCAGGCAAGAGTCACACACACAACTATCATTTTGAGTATCACATTATCCTTCAACATGCAGATCACTGCTCCAACATCCAGTGGAAACAGACAGTAACCCAAAAGGCTTAAGCTTTGAAAAAATATTATATGTCCCCCCTGTAAATTGTATTGTTCACAGACAACAAAAGTGGAATGTTTTTTTTAAAAACCAAAGCTTGTGTGGCTTGCATTAATTCATGAATCAAATGTGTGCTTACCAAGAGCAGCACGTTTAGTGTGAGGATCACTGCTCCAGCTGCAAGTAGTGCAAATGCCACGGCAAATACTTCCGACTGTAAATTACAGAGCAAAAGAATAAGACCAGAAGCCATTCCAATAGGCAATAGACAATTCTTTATTCTACCAATGATACATCCCTATCAATGAGATGGGAGAAGAGAAGAGGGAATGGAAGAAGTCAATACTCTTTGACTAATGCTGACATGGCTTTATTCAAAACAACCAGATACATAAGAATGTAATGCTTGATGAAAACAGAAACGTGAACTATAGCAAAGAGCGCTAAAACATTCAGTCAATTGTCAAAAGCGAGCAGAGACTAAACCAATTACAAATTCATGTCTTTCAGGTATATCATGTCAGAACCGAGCAGAAACAAAGGCAATTAATTTCACATTTTCTTATTCTAGTATTTTGATAAATGACACCATTTTTAAGCATGGATACATAAAACACCAGGCACCGCATAACATACCATCCTCAATAATCACATAAAGCTTATGTGACTACATCAGTTCCAGGTAGGAGAAAGCAATATAGGAGAAAGCAATGAAACTCAAGTAACACAGCACCAGCTACGTTGGCTTGCTGCTCATCTAATCAAGTCTACTATTCTAAATCAAAAATCTCACTGCAGAAATGCTTTAGCCTAAACAAATCAAAACTAAGAAGCATCACTCTAGAGAAACTCTTAAGTTCATCAAAAATGTCACCTTTATCTAAACTTCAAAACTCCTCATTCTCAAATCAGGGCACCTTAAAGCTAAGATTTTTAATTCACATAACGCATCCAAAGGAAAGAGCTTTAAGATAGATCACTAACCTTCTTAACCGAAGCAGACCAAGAAAGAGTAAGCCCCAAGAAGACAATAAAGAAGAAGGGACCCCAAAGATCCCAATCCCTAAGCGCCTTCCCAGGATCCTCCCTATTCGGATTCGGAAACACCACAAGCTTCAGATTACTCACGATCCTCGACAGATCTCTCTTCACCGTATCCCACACCGGCTCCGTCAACGTGTTCGGCGGAGACCCGAACCCGCTTCCTCCGATCGTCTTATCATCGGAGCTGCTGAAGTTACCTGAAGGCGGAGGAACGGGAACAGACGTCACCTTCTGTGCTGCGGAGGAAGACGGCGGAGGAAGCGGCGGGAGGTTGGATTGGACGAAGGGAGAGGATGTGACGGGTATTGAGGGACGGATCGGGCTTGGTGGACGGGCGGGGAGGACTGTTCCGGGTCCTGATTGGAATCCTTCGCTCATCATGTTCTCGATCTCGTCGATGTCTGATTGAGAGGATTGGTAAAGAGGGACTGTGTCGTTGTGAGACATTTTATCGACGATTAGCTTCACCGGAGAATAGAGATTGATAATGGGTTTTGTTGATTTTTTTTTTCCGGGAAAGAGCTGTGAAGAAGAAATTGATCGGATCTGATGATGAAGAAGATGAGTGGAAATTACTTAACGGAGGAAAATAAAATATAGATAAATAAATAAAAGAACGTGTGACGCAGTGCTCTATCGGTGAAACGACGGCGTATAAGACAACGACGTCGTATAAGCCAACGACGTCGTATAAGCCAACGACGTCGTTCAGTTAATTATGTGGCAAGATTTGTTTTTTTTTTTTGTTCAAAAACTGTGGCAAGATATAAATGACTTCTCAAATCCTAAACTTAACAACATCCACTGTTCAGTAACATTCTATATAATCATGTGATTAGTTGATAAGAATTAAGAAAAAATTATGTTGGAAATGGTTTTATTGAATTTAAAATTTTCTGAGTAAACATAATATTATACTCTCTCTCGTTACATTAAAATAGACTTTTCAGAACAAAATAGTTTCACAAAAATAGATTTTTTGTGTTTTTTAGAAAAATATTGTAAACTTCAAAAAAAATTAATTGATTTTACTGATTTATTATCGGTTAAAATTTATTGAAAATTGAAAATTATATAAAAAAAATATATATATATTTATTATAATGATTTAATTAGTTTTCTTAATATGTATGAAAACAGTAAAAAAATATGTTTATAAAACAGAAGGAATAAGATTTATACTAACATTTTCCACTAATTGCATTTAAGACGTTTCACGTATTTCTTACAGTATGAGTAAACTATCTCTTTTCATCTGAAATAAATAGCTTTCATTTACATAAACATATTTGCTCTTACAAACAAAAACAGACAATCTCTTTTTAAACGTATATATAAACACACATTTGATTTGCTTTATTGGACAAATGATATACAATCGAAAGAATCAACACACAAGTAACAAAAGATGAAGCAGCATTTTACATTAGTAGAAAAAGAAGGGGACGAGAGATAGATAAATTATACTCCATATGATTAAAGATTCTATGACCTTGTCGCACATTCCCTAGGGGCTCCCTGTGGAAACCTTTTAGTATCGGTACAGTAATTGTAGATCATGTAGTTCTTCTGAACCCATCTGAGCCTAGCTTGGCTCGTCAAATCCATTTCTTGAGTGTACCAGTTAGAGCTTGGTCTCGTCGAGGCACAAGACGATCTTCCGTTGGAATGAGCACACCCTTCGATCTTAATGTTCCTGTAAGAAGCTGTGAATGGAGCTTTGGACCAATCCGTTTTAACTAGACCGCCTCTAGTTGCCCAATCGTCTGCGTTCCATAAACTTGCGTACATCCTCATCGGCTTGCTCTTTGGAAACAAGACACCAAGCGACTCAGAGTTTTTAAACTCTCTAATCGGTGTATCATCGACCGTTAATCTGATCCCGCAAAAAAAAAAACAGATTAAGGATGAGAAAAGTTTAAAACATTAAAAAAACTTATTAGGGCTTTTAATGTGGTTTACTTGTGAAACAAGAAAGGTAATATTTTTTTTGTCTTTACATGATTCTTTGAGGGTTCCAGAGGATTGAGTAAGTGTGGAAATTGACGGTTGGGTCGAACCAGAGATGGAACTGTTGCTCTTTGTCACCTTTACCTTGAGTGTAAACATTAGTATGTAAAGTATAAGGATCTCCACTCATATTCCCCAAAAACTCAAAATCAATTTCATCCCAAGTAGATCCTTCAGACTTCAGCTGAAAATTTTAAAAACAAACACATAATTATCATGAAATAAACTATCATATCAAATCACATAAAAAGAAACTACAAGGTTAATTAAGTTACTCACGTAGAAAGTTGTGACCGTCCCTGCTGAGTTACCAGGAACAAGCTTAATCTGCATATCAATCTTACCAAACAAATACTCTGTTTTGGATTGAAAACCAGAACCAGAGGATTTGTCTAACGTGAGAGTAAGAAGCTGGCCGTTGTTGAGTATCTTCCCACGGCCGTTTCCCCAAGCCACGTTGACGTCGCTGTTGAAGTCAGCGGTGGAGGCTGAAAACGCCGCCGCGAGGAGAGATGTGAAGAAGAATATTTTGAAAGGAGACATTGGTTTTTGTGTGTGCGTACGTGTGGGTGTATGTGTTTGGAGTTTGGTGAGGAATGTGAGGAAGAGAGAAGAAGAGAAAGGGATATATATATAGTGAGTGGGTGGAGAATAATAAGTAATGTTAAAGAGGAGAGTGGGTGAACAAATGAGGCTAGTATCAAGACATTGCATGCAAGATGTATTACAGCTGGACTCTCGAGTACCTCCATCATAGGTTTATCTTACCATCCTTAATTAAAGATATGTTTTATATGTATAAACATGGTCATATTGTTAGAAACATGTTGTAAAATATGTTTTGAGAAGATTACAAAATAGTACTATGAGTTTATATCTGCTTTTCTTTAAAGTCTTGTATCGATAAATGCTAGTATTAATTAATCTTCCCTTTGGTTAATACTTTCTTTGTTTGCCAGTTTTGACTTTTAGTGTTAAGAATTATTTAAATAATCGTATGCTATATAATTGGTTGCATGCTTTGTAGATATTTTACACGAATTTCTAAAATTCAAAATTGTTTGTATATCTTCATTACCACGTAGAGGCTTGTCTAGTGGGAGGAGGGAAGAAAAATAAGAGGTCTAGAGGGATATTACGTGCGGAATTGTTCGACTTCAAATTATCGAATTTAGTTGAATTTTTTAGGAGAATATGTATTTTGGCATATTTTTGTCTTGGAATATATATATTTTCATATTCCTTATAAGAGTTTGTTTGTATTTAATTACTGGGTCGTAACTAGACCATGTTTCTTGAATAAAACCTCGAATTTTTCTGTATGCAAGTAACATAAAGCTTTTCGATCGTACATATTTCCTGCCAACCGATACATTATTATACGATGTGATTAAAAAGTATATATTGTTATTATGCGAATGGAGCATAGAAGCAACGACCAAAAGTATGAGTTTGGTTGTATGGGTTAAAGGTTTGGTTGCGTTACCAAAGGTGCAGCAAGTAGTAGCGTAGACACGTTTTCTTTTGGCTGGTCACTAATTAACGAAAGGACTCAATAAAGATGGAACATCTTAAAGAAATGAAAAGTTATAAAATCAATATATGCAACCATATGTATAGGTCTAATTCATGTTTATTTTTTTGTGATATGAAACTGATGTATATAAGAATACACAATACTTGTTGGAATACACATATGACAAATTAGAACAGCTATTAGTCCATAGTTCAGGTAGAATTAAATCGAGGAAACCACAAAAAATAATAATTTAATGCCTGTCTATGAGGACAAGTACTAATATTTATTGGAAATGACTAATGAATATGAGTGGTCCAAACTCAAAGGCTATTTTTGCAAGCACCAAAACTATTTTCATTTACATTTGTTCATTTACATGAACAAGCAACGTTTGGTATTTCCAATTTTTTTTGTTAATTTTGGTTTATGTTTTCACGCCAAAAAGTACTAACAAAGTGTCAAGTTTGAGTTTTCACATCATTGCTAAATAATATCATAAAACTATCAACAAGTTAAAACTCATATATGCATGTAGGTCGACGAGGAGCATCCACCTCTTGAAGCCATAACCTGATGTAAACTTCCTTCGTGTTAATATGTAATATTTTACCCTTCTTCTCGGGTAAAATATGGCATGTGGCACTTGACCATTAGATTGAATGTATAAACTATTCATATCACAGATACCACTTTATTTTTGGGCTAAAGAACCACCACATATAGGTTAAGAGTTCAGTAATAGAAAGCATGGATCAATTGATGAAGTCCTTGTCAAACACAATTTAACTTCATTATTACACCGACAGATTTGAGATAAAAACCAAAGACAGTTTGGTTTTAAATAGTAATATGCATACATACTTTGGAGTTTTGACTATGTAATAGTATGGAGTCGATGGACCATAAGAATGAAGATAGGATAGCTACGTAGTTAAAGCAAATACTATTACAAGAAGTTATGTACATATGAATATGATTCATTGGATGAATTTTCTTGACACGGAAACTTTGATTTGGACCTCCTAACCAAACGTCAACTTGGTCTCACTAACCTTTACAGCTGTAGCATTACGAAATTAATTTCTTAGTGTAATGGCTCATCATAAATTCTAAATCAGGGGGCCTAATCTCACACTATTAGTTCAACTCAACCATATATATTTCATCAAGAAATTAATTTCTTAGTGTAATGGCTCATCATAATTCTTAATCAGGGGACCTAATCTCACTGTTAGTTCAACTCAACCGTATATATTTCATTTTAACGAACCCATATCTCGGACAACTATGTATGGTCTTGTCAATTACGGCCTCCATAAATGTTGCAGGTACGTATTAATTTTTAGAAAAGTTATAGTCTTTATTGAAATTACATAATTCAAATTTCTGAATGACCATATTGTTTGAGCTGACATAAGAACGTATCTCACTTTGTTTCATAATATCTGAAATTTAAGAAAAAAAATTGGTTTCAAAATAATTGAAATTTTCATTTTTTCTATGTCAAAGTTCAATGTTCTTTGACATTCTGACCAATCACATAATGTTTTTATTGGTTAAAGTAGTTTTATTTAATAATATTTTAATATAAATATTAGAAATTATATAGAGGTTTGTATTTTCTTAATCTATGGTCAAAAACTTCAAATATCAACTAAAATGAAATAGATGGAGTATTTCATTTACCAATTTTTTTTTTTGAGAAGACCAAAGTTGTAATTTGTTATAAACCAATTTATGTTCGATGGATATACAACTTTCTTTTTGTAATCCAAAAGCAAACTTTTGTCTGATTGGATATGTTCCAGAGATTTTAGTGTGAACAAGCAATATAGACAGGGTCAACTTAGAATCATAAGTACGTTTTAGAACGCTTATCCATTAGAACGCTTATCCATTGCACATTTAAGCGATTAGATGTTTTCAGAATATGTTTTGAACGTTCTATAATATACTAAAAGTTTAGAGTTACGATAATTTTGTTAACCAATAGGAGTTTAGACCAATCCTTAATCTCTCTTGAAGTTCAGGATTAGCCGTTGTTAATAATTATAACATGGTATAAAGCATTTTTTCATTGTAATTCGAACTAGGACACAATATAACTAATTCTTTGTGCTAAACTAATAGTCTAATGCACGATTGGTTAGAGTTACTAATAGTGTCTACTAAATTATGAAATCTTGCAATATTGTAACATAATATTTTTTGTTCTTGGATTTTCTCTATTGGTCAAGTGTCGCGGAAATTAGACTGATGAGTGATAACGATAGATACGTCAAAATATTGCATGCAAAACTATACAAGGGAGAAACCAAGAGCTCTTGGTCTAGTGGTAAAGTAACTATAGCTGGAGTGCCCGCCTTGGGTTCGAGTCGCCTTGGCCACCTTCCCGCCTATAACCGTGCGTGCCCGGATGGAAGGCCTCGTGGGGATTAGTCTGGGGTTACCGCCTGGGACCCCCCACGATTATCAAAAAAAAAAAAAAAAAAAAAAACTATACAAGGGAGAGAGAGCTGTACTCTCAACTCACGACCACACAATTATTTAGCCAACAAACCCATCCATATACATTTGTTACCGAACATACTGTGCCTAACCAAATAACTTCATATGTTCACTACTAAAATAATTGCCTGAACGTCATTTTCGTAAACCAGCTGATCTTAATGGATAAGCTTAATTAGCAACCGACATCAATTATTTTGGGTTGTCTTGTAGCCTGTAGGTCTCTATGTCCTTTTCTTACCTGGTTATTGCCAGTAGTTATATATTAATAATGGTACTACGATCACTTTTCTGAACTCTAATCCTCAGTAATTATCAGCATTGTTATTATCTACTTGTTACGATAACAACCCCACTGGATAATCATCAACAATTTTTCTGTCGTCCATATATATTTTTCCTTCGCTATATACTAAAAATCAACTATACTACCTCTAACTGCTTAGATAATTACACAAACAAAATTCATATAAATTCACAGCTAATCGCATTTAACTGTTATTACTGTATATAAAAAAAACTATTACGGTAAAGAGCAATTTATGTGAACATTCAGTTATGAACTTTTCACTGGAAACAATCAAAGTAACATGCATTTATGCATTTCCAACAGTATTCTATTTATTTATTTATTTTAAAATAAAGTTTAAAGTAAAATACTATCTATATATATATATATAAATGAAAACATGCTCCCTTCTCATGCTACCACGTCAGCTTAGAGAAGGAGAATGCACTACGTCAGATTACTCTTCGTACGAGTATCACGATAAATTAATATTTTTTTTTTGGTTTTGAGTTCGATTGATTTAAAATACAATACATATCGATAAAATAATAATATAATATTTTTTATAAAATTTTATGTACAAATATGCAGAAATTAATAAAAATATTTATATATATATATATAGAGAGAGTATATAAGTACAAATAAAACATTGAATTGTTTGTTTTATTTAAAATGGAATTCATGTATATTTTTTCTTACTCTTTCAGTATATTTTTAATAAAATTTAGTAAAATCATATCCAAAATAACATTTAATTTCTATAAAACATATTTCAGATATACCAAATGATATAATAAACAATATAAAAACTGATTTTCAAATATTAAAATATCATAATTTCAACATTATTAACATATAGAGTTTTTATTGTATTAATGAGATTTTATAAAATTTACATTTTGTTTTTTTATCTAATATATTAAAACAGAAGTACAAATGGAAAATAACCCCTATTTTTACATAATATTTACAAGTAATGCCACTGATATTATCCATGCATCCAAACACTAATTTTAACAAGAAAAAAAACAAATATGGGTTAAGCCCATTAGCAACTTTTGTTATTATAATTGAAGATCTCATAAAAAAGTGTATATGTGTTTCCAAATTTTTATAATAAAAATAGAATTACATATATATAGCATTAAATTAATTTTTTTTATTCATTCATATAAGCTACCCAACAATATTTGAACTATAAAAAAAATAATGTTAATAATTTTCAATTATAATTTGAACTTATTAATTTATAATAACAAAATCATGTAACTTTCCATAACAATTTAGTGACTAAAAATACATACTAATATTTATTATAAATGGTTATATATACAAACAAATACAATGTATTATTTATTTGTACTATATATATCTAATAAGAATAACTTATATAATTTATAAATTAAAAAATTTTAATCACCATATAATTCATATGCACAGTTAGGTCTAGGACGTATCGAATGTCTGAAGTATTTTAGGATATACGGATTCAGATATGCATTCGTCGGATTCGTAAAATTTTTATCTGGATTCGGATATTCGGGGTTAGGATATTCAGAATAAAATCTGAATGCACGCGAATATCCGGACCTGTTTTTAAAATTAAAAACTAACTATTAACCATCTATTTAGTGTATTTAAAATTATTATTAAAAAACTTAAAAATCAGTAAAATTTAATAAAATTAAAATTTTAGTTATTTTATATAAAGTATATATAATATACATAGATAACTAAACTAAATTTTAATTATTTATATTTGGATTCAGATATCCAGACCTAAATTTTACTATTCGAATTTGTACATATATCAGTCGAATCCGTAAAATCACTATCAGGATCTCCGAATATCCATTTTTCGAAGCGGATGGGATCCCGGATCGGATAACAGATATCGAATATCGAATATTAAGTCTCAGTCGTATATACAGTTATATCAAAAAATTAATTAAATTATTTGATATTTATACAAATAACACTCGTGCGGACGCACGGGTCAAATGCTAGTTGATAATTACAACAATATACATGTCCAATAATATATGGGGGTACAAAATCGACAATGTGGTGAGCGATTGATTATATTAAACTTGGGCCCAGTGGAGCTTACTAATAATGGGCCACAGAAATGCTTTGCTTCAAGCATGTGCCTGGTTTACTCGATTATAGTGGAGCCGCCAAAAAAGAAATGTGGCCTATACAGGTTTCGAACCTGTGACCTTCGCGTTATTAGCACGACGCTCTAACCAACTGAGCTAATAGGCCATTACGATTGAAAGCGTTCAACAAAATATTCAGTAGCTAAGGAAAATAACGTTCTTCAGAATTGGGCCTGAAATAAATAACAAGCCCACTTACTTTAAAATCGAGCGTTAAGAAAACGCGTGAATAACACAATAAATAGACACCTCACACATTCACGAAAGATAATTTTTTATTTATACGATTGTGTTACTCTCAACTTTTCTCTCTCAATCGATATCGAGAGTCCTCCTCAGAAGATTTGTAATCCTCTAAGACGGCGACTTGATTTTTGGTGAGTTTTCTTTTTAATTTCCACAAACACGTTAATAGTTTGTGTAATCAGTTTTGTTTTCTTTTAGGGTTTTTGACGAGCCGCTTGGATGCTTTGATGATTCCAGGTGAGTTCTCTGTAATCCGCTTGGGTTTTCTATGCAATAAGTTTGGTAACTCTCTTCTTCTTCTTCTTCTCAATTGCTTAATTTATGTTTTATTAATAGTGATTCCTAGTTCTGCTTTTGACATCGATGCTGACTAGGGTTTCATGAATTTCAGTTTTGTTTTTGTTTTTGTTTTTGTTTTTGTTTTTGTTTTAAATCCCAAGAGAGATTCACGGACAAACACTCAATTAATAGTGTTCTGTCAGATTCTTTCTTGGGTACATAAGAAATTTTATTTCATCATCGCCCTAGCATAACTTATGAATTGGATCGGTGTTGGTTTATATGGTTGGTGGTGCATGACTGTGACTGTAATGCTAGGGTGATGATGGAATATAAGACCCACGGCTTATTATTTAGTCTTTAGAGAAAGACTAAAACTCTAAAACATGATCCTTTATACTATGGATCTGTTTTGGTTGGTTGGAATGAACATTTGTACCCACGGCTTTGAGTTGTCTTTAGACATAGACTGAAACTCTTAAAAAAAACTGATCCTTTTATGACTCACGGCTTAAAAGAACGTCTTTAGACAAAGATTGGATCTGTTTTTGTTGGTTGGTTTGAAGGATAAATGTGCCTACGGCTTATAATGAAGTCTTAAGACAAAGACTGGTCAGATTTGGATTCATTGAAATATACCCACGGCTTATATATATGAAGTCTTTAGACAAAGATTGGTCGGATTTGGAATCATTGAAATGTACCCCCGGCTTATATATATGAAGTCTCTAGACAAAGACTGTCCAAGTTTGAGTACCCACGGCTTGAGTAAAGTTTTAAGACAAAAACATTTGTACCCACGGCTTTGAGTTTAGTCTTTAGACAGCGACTAAAACTCTAAAAATTTATTCTTTATGACCCACAACTGAAGCGAAAGTCTTTAGACATAGACTTGTCAGATATGGATTCATTGAAATGTATCCACGACTTATAATGAAGTCTTTAGACAAAGACTAGTCGGATTTTTATTCTAAAATGTACCCGCGGCTTATATATATGAAGTCTTTAGACAAGACTATGGCTCTTAATACAAGAACAAGACTGTCCAAGTTTGTTTCAAATCCAAAAGTAAATTGTACCCACGGCTTACAAGACTATGAGCTGGATTTTGATTCATTTAAAGTTTAGTCTTTAGACAAAGGCTGAAACTCTAAAAACTTATCCTTTACGACAAGGACTATGGATCTTGTTTAGGTTGGTTGGAAGGAATACTCTCTCTCTCTACCCACAAATTTTAATGATGTCTTTAGAAAAAAGATAATGAGTAAGTAAACTGTGTACCCACGGCTTATATATATGAAGTCTTTAGACAAAGACTGGTCGGATTTGGAATCATTGAAATGTACCCTTGGCTTATATATATGAAGTCTCTAGACAGACTGGTCTGATTGTGTACCCACGGTTTATATATATGAAGTCTTTAGACAATGATTGGTCGGATTTGAAATCATTGAAATGTACCCTCGGCTTATATATATGAAGTCTCTAGACAAAGACTGGTCTGATTGAGTACCCACTTGAGTTAAGCTTAAGACAAAAACATTTGTACCCACGGCTTTGAGTTTAGTCTTTAGACAAAGACTACAACTCTAAAAATTGATAATTTATGACCCACATCTGAAGCGAAAGTCTTTAGACATAGACTTGTCAGATATGGATTCATTGAAATGTATCCACGACTTATAATGAAGTCTTTAGACAAAGACTGGTCGGATTTTGATTCTAAAATGTACCCACGGCTTATATATGAAGTCTATAGACAAAGACTATGGATCTTAATACAAGAACAAGACTGTCCAAGTTTGTTTCAAATCCAAAAGTAAATTGTACCCACGGCTTACAAGACTATGAGCTGGATTTTGATTCATTTAAGTGTAGTCTTTAGACAAAGGCTGAAACTCTAAAAATTGATCTTACGATAAGGACTATGGATCTTGTTTAGGTTGGTTGGAAGGAATAATAAAAAAGACAATGAGTAAGTAAATTGTGTACACCCACGGCTTGAGTGAAATCTTAAGACAAAGACAATGAGTAAGTAAATTGTGTACCCACGGCTTAAGTAAACTCTGTACCCACGGCTTGAGTGAAGTCTTAAGACAAAGACAATGTGTTGGATTTCGATTCATTTAGACAAAAATGTACCCACGGCTTTAAATCTAGTCTGTAGACAAAGGCAAAAATTAGAAAATGATCCTCTAGGAGCCACCATAGCTTGCATGAAAGTCTCTAGACAAAGACTATGAAGCTTTTGTTGGTTGGTTGGAACGAACATTGTACCCACGGCTTTGACTTTAGCCTTTAGACAAAAATTGGACATGTGTTTGGTGGTTAACTACTTACCCACGGCTTAAGTTAAAGTCCCTAGATAAACAGTACCCACAATTTATAATGATGTTTTAGTACGAGACTACGCATCCGATTTTAATTCAAATCAGAAACTAAATTGTACCTACGGCTTACAAGATGTCCAAAAAACAAGACTATGTGTCAAGGTTTGATTCATTGAAAAGAATATTGTGCCCAAGGCTTAAATGAAGTCTTTAGACAAAGACTTTGATACAAAAACCAATTTGTTATAGCACCCTCGGCTTATATAATGTCTTCAAATAGAGTGTAAGATACCATTCTTCTATAGCCCACAGCTTAAACAAACTCTGGTCTTTGGACAAAGGCCACGATCTGTTGGAAGTAGAACATGACATGTGGCTTAAAACTTAGTCTCTAGACATAGGCTAAGAGATTTTACAAAGCCACAGCTTAAACAAAGTCCTTTGGACAAAGACTGATATGTTGGAATTATAATGAAACATGCGGCTTAAAGTTAAGACAAGACAAAGTCCTTAACGCACCCACGGCTTAAATGAGATCTTTTGACAAAGACAGTGAACTGCTTTTGGTTAGTTGGACAGAAAACAAAATTGCGGCTTTAACAGAGGCTAAGATTCATTACCCACGGCTTTGAGTATCTTTAGACAGCGGCTAAAACTCTAAATATTAATCCATTACGACAAGTAATATGGATCTGCTATGGTGGTTGGAAGGAACACTCTACACAAGGCTTTTAGTATCTTTAGACAAAGGCTGAAACACTAAAAACTGATCCTTTGCGGCAAGTACTATGGATCCACTGTTTTGGTAGGTTGGAAGGAACACTTCGCCCATGGCTTAGTCTTTAAACAGAGGGTAAAACTCTATAAAATGATCCTTTATGATCCAATGTTTAAATGAAAGTCTTTAGGCAAAGACTGGATTTATTTTTTTGTGGTTAATTTGAATGATAACTGTACCCAAGGCTTATCTTGTCGGATTTGGATTGATCAAAATGTACCCAAGGCTTATATGAAGTCTCTAGACAAAGACTATGGGTCAGTTTTTGATTCATTGATAATGAAGTAGTCTTAATACAAGAAGAAGGCTATGTGTCCGAGTTTGATTCAAATCCAAAAGTGAATTGTACCCACGGCTTGCAAGACTATGAGTTGGATTTTGATTCATTTAAATTCTCAGGCTGAAACTCTAAAAACAGATCCTTTACAACAAGAACTATGGATCTAGTTTTGGTTTGTAAATCAACTATGTACCCACAGCTTGAGTGAAATCTTAAGACAAAGAACAATGTGTTGGACTTTCACTGAAACATAGGTTGTACCCACGGCTTAAATGAAAGTCTTTAGACAAAAGACAATGAGTAAGTCAACTGTGTACCCACGGCTTGAGTGATTTCTTAAGACAAAGACAGTGTGTTGGATTTTGATTACTGAAACATAAGTTGTACCCACGGCTTAAAATTTAGTCTTTAGAGAGAGGCTAATATTCATGAACCAAGGCTTAAAAATGAATGTCTCTAGACAAAGATTATGGAACTGTTATTGGTTGGTTGGAAAGAACAGTGTACCCACAGCTTTGAATTTAGTTTTTAGACAATGACTGTATCTGTGTGTGGTGCGGTTAGTTGGAAGGATACCTATACCCAGGGTTTAAGTTAAAGTCTCTACATAAAGAGTACCCACAGCTCATAATGAAGTCTTAATACAAGACTGTACCCACAACTTACATGAAGTCTTAATACAAGACTGTACCCACAACTTACATGAAGTCTGAAGATACCAATCTTCTATACCCACGACTTAAACAAAGTGAGGTCAATTGGACCATAGGCTATGATCTGTTGGAAGATAGTGAACTGCTCTAGACAGAGACTAAGATGTGTAAACGGATCCTTTACGCATCCACAACTTAAATGAGGTCCTCTGACAAAGATAGTGAACTGCTTTTGGTTAGTTGGACATAAAACAAAACATGCGGCTTAAATATAGTCTTAAACATAGGTTAAAAGATTCAACCTGTGTCTTAAATAAGGTCTTTGGACAAGATTGTGGATTGGTTTTAGCAGTTTGGCTCATTAAGAGGAAAATAAAATCTGCGGCTTAAGAGTTAGTATTTTGACAGAGGTTATCAACTGCTAAATGATATCTTTGCCCAAAGAAAACGATCTTATTGGAACAAAAACAGAACATACGGCTTAAAAACAGAACATGCAACATAAGCTAAGATTCGCAAAACGATCCTTTACGCATGACTTATATGAGGTATTTGGACAAAGACAATGATCTGCTTTCTGTTAGTTGGAAGAAAAACGAACCTTCAGCTTTAACTCAAGTCTTTAAACAGAGGATAAGATTCATAAACAGATGCTTCACGATGGACAAAGACAACTGTAACAGATATATGTGACATTCACAGGTATGTGGTTTCCTAAACTTCTTTTGGTAATTGACTATATTGAATATTAATTTAGAGACGTTTACTTGAAGTAAAGACTAATTTTGTTTGAAAGTTTCTCAGGTTTGCAGGTACTCAGAGCAGGTTTTTTCTCATGTTAAACTTCAGTGTGGTTCCGAGCAACTCTGACATCCTACATGTATTATCTTGCATCATACATCATCATGCATCTTGCATCTTGCATCATACATCAACAGGCATCTTGCATCGTTGATCAAATATGATGTTAGATTATATAAATTGGTTTACTTAAGGACCTGAGTTTTAGACCTTGTGTGTTTAGTGTTGGAAAATTAGTATACCTCTATTGATTGTAAATATCTATGTTCTGTTTTTAGCGTCTGTTTCTTTGTGTTTAATAAAGTTGATGGAATATCTAATCTATTAACTTTGTCAAAATCATACATCATCTTTTCATCATGCATGTTGCATCCTTGGCCAGCCAAGAGACTGCTATGTTAGATTATATAACTTGTATATTTTGAGCTTTGTTCTTAAAATGTTTAAAATGTAGTTTCTGATTAGATGAAAATCTACATGTGTTTTGGTATTCATGTCTCTATGCTAACCTATTGACTTTGGTGCTTGGAATTAGCTCTCTGAGTTAATGTATTACACCCTCTATTGAATCTGTTCTTGGTATTAGTGTCTCTGAGTTAATCTGTTAACGTTTATTGATGGCAAATCTCTGTCTTTTGGCATAAGCGTTTATGTAGTATTCAATTGACTTTGTCAAAATTTTGTTTATCATACCCTCTATTGATCGAATCTATTGGGGTTTGTATGTATTTTAAGCTCTTTCGTTATTGTTAAAACATATATAGGTTGGAGTCTCCTTATAAATGGGACGATTCTCCAAAGTTGATAGACTTTATCTATTGATTTTGTCAATATTACTTTAGTTTTCTGATGCATCTTTATTTATTTCTTTTGACTTTACCTTCTTGTTTGATCACTCTTCTATGTGAACATGTGGCATATGTTGGTCGATCTTTCATGTTAAGTAATCGTGTGTCTTTAAGACTTCAACTATAGTTTGCGTTCTAAATTATTTTTGGAAGCTTGGCTGGTGATTATTTAGATGCTTATATTTAATCAGACCTTTTTTTTTTTTTTTGTATCTCCAATTAACTTATATTCCTCGTTAAGACCAACGAGTCCATCTTGATTTTAGGTTCTTAATTGTTTGGATAGTTATAGTTAGCTTGGTTATCCTTGGTTAATCAGGTGAGTGCTATATTAGATTATATAAAATTGTGTATACTATGCTTTTCAATCATAAGATGTTCAGTAGTTCTAGCTTTGATTATCTTGCTTTTTAGATCAGTCACTATGCCACAAAATTCTTCACAAGCAACGAACATTCTTATATGTGGAGTTCTTGTTACAGATTCAAGAACCACAATAGTCAACAAGACTTAGTTTACTTAGATAAACGATGACCAAAAAGCAAATCACCTTATGCTACGCTACTAACAAAACTATCTTCTCAACCGAGACACTAGAGTGATCATGGTCTTTTCCAAACTCAAACTAACTTTCAAACATGTTGTTACATTGGAGTCAGATATAGCGTCTGGATCTTGATAATCTAAGAGCCATTCACCCCATATGCGATTCAAACCAATTAAAGATTTGTTCAGACTGCAAGCTAGTCATTTCACGATCCGCATACGCAAGATTCAGTTCTTCTTCAACAGGAGTAACCATACTCTCTTCCAGTGATATCTTGTAACCACTAAGAGCTTGTTTCCACGGTGTTCTCCTCCCATCACGCTTCATGTACCCTTTCTCATCAACAAACCCCTTCTCTCGAAACACCTTGAACATCTTAGCCGAGACACCACGATCAAAACCTGGAATCCTATCTGCTAAACCCCCCCGGAGACATGGGCAAATCCAAACACTCAATCTCCCTAGCATCAACACCTTCCATCCTCAACCCTTGTAAAAACTCTCTAATCTTTTGCTGCCTATACACATCCTTAGGCATGTGCACAAAAAGAGTCGGTGGATAACGTAATATCATATGAATGAACAGTATAGATCCTATATGTAAATAAATCAATATCATATAAAACCTATATGATATTGCTTTCTATAGCCTCAACTTTTATATAGTATATATTTATATAATATAAATGAAAAATGATTAGTATACTTTTATTTATGACTTGAAATAATATATGGACACTTTCAATGATTTATAACATCAACTTGTATATAGTATATGTTATTTGTGAATATTTTCAATAATATATAACCTAAATTTTGAAAATCACGTGTTTTAAATTTATCTAGTCATAATTGTTTGAAAAATTGTATTTTGAAATTAATTATTATTTTTGTTATTATTTTCAAAAATCTGTTATATATTAAGTTAATTTATATATAATGTTTTTATTTTTTGTAAGTTTACCATATTTGATATTTATTTATATTTCTACTGAAATAATACAATTTTGGTAATATTGGCATTTTTAGAAATAAGAAATTAAAAAAATGATTTGTCATAATATCATTGCTTGTTTAACATTCTATGTGGACACTTTCAATGGTTTATAGCCTCAACTTTATTTGTGACTTGAAATCGTATGTGGACATTTTCAATGATTTATAACATCAACTTGTATATAGTATATGTTATTTGTGAATATTTTCAATAATATATAACCTAAATTTTGAAAATCACGTGTTTTAAATTTATCTAGTTATAATTGTTTGAAAATTTGTATTTTGAAATTAGTTATTATTTTTGTTAGCATTTTCGAAAATCTAATATATATATATTAAATTAACTTATATATAATATTTTTATTTTTGTAAGTTTACCATATTTGATATTTATTTCTATTTATAACGAAATAATACAATTTTGGTAATATTGACCTTTTTAGAGATAAGAAATTAAAAAAATGATTTGTTATAATATCATTACTTGTTTAACATCTTATGTGGACACATTCAATGGTTTATAGCCTCAATTTTTATATTAATAAAATGATTTGTCATAATATCATTGATTGTTTAACATCATATGTAGGAAACAAGCCTTATTATATATGAATATATATATAAATTGATTAGTTACACGAATGCAACTACCAATCAACATGGTAGTTACGAAAATCCTGCTTAATAAAATTATCCAATATTAGTATTAAATTAAAGGGAAAATCACATAAAAAACCTTAAAAGTGGCACACGCTGACATTTTAAACTTTGAACTTTTATGACTATCACTTTAAACTTTCAAAGTGTCATTTGTGACACAAAAAACCTTCAACTTGGCTTACTTGTGCGTCAAGCAAAAAATTGACTTGTACAATAGATGAATATGATGATATGTTAGTTATTTTTGAAAAATAATTGTTATTTAAATAAAAAATAAATAAAAAACAAGAAAAAAACAAGAAAAAAAACTAAAAAATGAAAATGAAAAAATAAAAAACCATAAAATTGAAAATTAAAAATATATTTCAAAAAAAATACAGAAAATGAAACAAAAATTAGAAAATTAAAAAAAAAGTTAAAGAAAAAAATCATAAAATTACAAAAAATCTCTTTTAAATTATAAAATTATTTTAAATAAAACAAACATATCATCGTGGCAATAACAATTTCAAACATATCACTAATGACGATGGTGGTTTCTCACATAACCATTAACAGTGACGTTTTTAACATATCTCAAACGATAGTTTGATTATTCACATATCTCTAACGATAGTTTCCGACATCATCATTAAAAACTTTGACATTATCTATCATTTAAAAAAACTTTGACATATCTACTGTTTTAAATGATGGTTATCAAAAACATCGTTAAAGTGATAGTCAAAAAAGTTCAAGGTTTAAAGTGTCAGTGTGTGTCATTTTCAAGATTTTTTATGCGATTTTCCCCTAAATTAAACCAAAGGAATAACAATAAGTCTATACTCCCTCTGTTTCATTATAAGTGTCATTTTAGATTTTTGCACACGGATTAAGAAAACAATTAATTTTGCATATTTTCTATATAAAAACACAATTACTTATACACTAACCATATTTTAACCAATAGAAAAATAAACTGCAGCATAAAATTAATAAATTTTGCATCGAAAGTCGAAAACGACACTTATTTTGTAACAAAAATACTTCTTTAAAACGATAATTAATATGAAACGGAGGGAGTATCATTTAAGTTTTGAGACATTCTCAAAACAGATTGAAATTAAAGGTTGATAACTAATTACTTAACTACTCTTTACTCTTAGTGCTTTCTGGGTTTGTACTCTTCCATTGTAAGGGTATTTATGTTGGGTCAATGAAATTTCACGGAGGAAAATTGTTTACCATAAAAGAGGAAAATGACTGAAAGTGATCGATCCTTAAGGGGAAGAAGGAGATGTGAACATGTTCCCAAGTTAATTATTTACCAGTCTTATTAGATCTTTTGTTTACTTTCATGTCCTTTAACTTTAATTGTTTGCAAAAAGCCCCAAACTTTGAGCTGTCTATATATCACACATGCACGTTGAGATGTGACATTTCACGTTAATTTTTCTCCACCCTTAGGGCATGATTAATGGGAGCTCTTAAGAGGGGCTCTTGCACTGTTCGTGGGCCCCACTGACATGTGGGGCCCATGAACAGTGCAAGAACCGCTTCTTAAAACTCTTAAATAAGAACCGTTTTTAGAGGGTTTCTTACACTGTTTGCGGACCCTACTGCCACGTGGCGATCCGTAATTGGTTCGTTTTTTAATTTTTTTTTTTAATTTTTTTTTTAAAAAAAAAAGGAAAAAAAAAAAAAATAAAAAAAAAAATAGGAACCCCACTAGGGGTTCCTTGGATAATCATGCTCTTAAGGCCATGTTTATCCACGGTCTCTTAGGCGGGGTTCTTAACTTATAATTTCACGTTTTTTTTTTTTTTTTAATTTTTTTTTTAATTTTTCCGTTAAGAGACGTCTCTTAGGTCTCTTATTTAAGAGACGGTTCTTAAGTTTTCTTAGTTAAAAGTTAAGAAACGTCTCTTAGAAAAGTTAAGAACCTCATGTTAAGAGACCTGCAATAAACAGCCCTACACCACAAACATGTCGACTGGGAGATCAAATGCTAATGTTGAGACTACCCCTCTTAGAGAGGATGAGAGGTTACGTATCCTTCAGGAAGCTCTAGCGAAGATGAAGAAGGAGACGTTACTTGACCCTAACCTGGATCTTAAAGTGATAGGTAAATTCCTTAACAAATTTTAAATTACTATTCATTTCACACAAGCATTATCTTTTTCATTAACTCTTTCAATTTATTTTTTGTGGCAAGCTGCTCGGACACAGAGCTACGGTCGTGCTGATCTTGAACTTCTAGTGAAATTTGCACAAGGCAGTTGTTTATCGGAATATTTGTTGAGAGATGGAGACCCTAACAAAACTGAGGGCTTGAAGCTCCGAAGGTGATGAGCCGAAGGTGATGCTTTAATTTTGATATTATTCTAAGCTTCTAGCTGGTCCATTCCATAACGTGGCTTCAGTAATTTTTGAATCATATTTGTTAATTTCAGCTTTTTTATTTTCTTCCTAATTGTGCTTCAATAATTTTTTGAATTGTTTTCTTAATTTAAATATTACATATATTTGTCCAACTACTCTGCCTTACTTGTCCTATCTATTTATCTCTCTTTATACATAACATTATTGGGCTTCTTATATCTTTTAAGTCACTTTGATATATTAAACCGAACCAATTTAATAAAATCGAAAGGCCCATTCTGTTTTTTTATAAGATCTAATTTTATTATTTTAATTCGAACTAGAGCTCTTCATACAGGTTTTTATTTATTACTTTCTTATAAATAACTTTTTTTATATATAAATGATAACATATATTTTAAGTTCTCTACATGTATTAAATAATTGTTTAATATAATATTTCTAAACACAATAATTTTTAAAATTTTATATTACGAAATTTCATTTTATATTGCAAACAGTCAATTGCATCACCCACATTTTTAAACTATTATCCGTGCACCCGCACATGTGTTTTTATTTTTTTTATGGATCAAATTTGATAATAATGTATAATAATTATATATATATATTATTTAAAATTTGGTGATGTATATTTTATAATCTTTAATATTTATCATATTGAATTTATATTATATGATCTTCGCAACCATACATGTATTTTTTTCAATTTTAATTTTCTTTTTTACTTAAATCTAAGTTGTATATTCTACGATAAACATCTCAAGATCCCTAAACCCGTCTAAGATAAATACAACGGTATTATGCGCAATTCCTTTATTTTTTGCTCTGTTTTCTTGCGACTCAAGGTTTTGTTTATGGTGATTAGGGTTCATTTATTACAACCAAAATTCTAAAGATGTTTCCAAGTCGATGCAAAAGTCTAAAACCAAACCTTTCGTACGAAAGAACTCGACTTTGACGAGACCCACTGCTTCTTTGTGGGCAAGACAGAATTAACCTCTAGACATTTACTCTGTTCAGCTTCTCACAAGTTACTCTATAACATGCTTCCTCTTGACCAGTCTTTGTTTTTCCTTAGCTTCAACTAATTTTTAATGTTTTTGTAGATGTCAGAGATCATTAGGAAAGATCGATAGCAAGATCTCCTCCTAAGAGCCGATCCTGAGAATTTATAGACCAGAAACAAAAAATAATAATGTGACCACTTTTAAGAGAAAAGAGTAAAATAATAACACATGGAAGTCGAACTTTGCTTTGTGGGTAATGGGTTTAACTTTGTCAACGAAATTAAGAAACTTAAATAAAGGCTAGAAGCACTGGCTTCTTTCGCTTAGCCCAAGTTTTCACTACCAACGTGACATCTTCTCCACTCCGTTTTGAACCACAGTAGTATCCTGAAGTTGGAAAAACTCTACACCGTGTAATTCTCCACTCCCGGCGAGTACCATCAGATGAGACATCGGCCAATCGACATTCAGTTCACGAGCAGTTGGGCGATAAATACCCTGGAAAAAAAATTCAAATTATACAACCGAAAACAAAACTTAAATATGACAGTAAAGAAGAAACAGAAAAACTAACATTCCCATTGTGTAGAGAAAATGAAGGAAATGCGTAAGTTCCAGCTGCAACAGGAAAATGCCATGACAAACGGATAAGAGCCATTTCGAAATCGGAAATAGAACTGTATTGACCGATATTGAAAATATGCATGTGATTCACACGAAATCGAGGAGGATGACGCTGAGCTGGACCATTAACCTATAGAAATAAAATAAAAACTATTAAGAGACGGAAAAAAATTTGAACAATTTTTGATTGAACAAAAATTGAACAAAAAAAAAATCAAAGCTTCTCTTGCCAAGCCTAGATTTGGAATATGCATGTCTTGTGGCAGAAATTGAACAATTCTGTTAACAATAATGAAAAAGGCTAGCAAATCCAGAGAATGTTGGTGAAGACCTTGCCAATAGCATAAAGCCAGCAAGAGTTCTCCAACTGAATGACAATTCCCTCGTGTAGAACATTTGCATTCCCCTGAAATGGACCATGAGGAGGAAGTACAACACCAGCCCATGTTCTTAAATTGCCAATTCCCATATCCTGAAAATTTTAGAACCACAGAACATCAAATAAGCCATTAAATAGAGAGGTTCTGAATAACAAAAGCATCCACATCCATTGTAAAATGTAAAATACAAGAATATAAAATTGGAACATCCATGTTTGTTCTATCACTGACAATGAAACCGACCCGAAAATCGAGACCAAAACAAAAACAAAAAACTAATCAAACAGAAAATGAGAAACCAACATTAATGATGCCTATCAGAGTAGAACTTAAAGCGGTTCTGAACTCGAAGAGCAAAAAAAAACAACAGAAAATGAAAACAAGGGCAGCCATTATCACACAAGGAGCATCTTATGTTCTATGATTCCAATAAAACAGATAAATTCCAAAAATAGACGAGATCCTAACCAAGTAGAAAAAAAATGAGAAACTAGCCTAACCAAGCAGAAAATGAGAAGCCATGGCAGCCATTAACGATAATAATACAATACAGAAGCTAAGTAATCTTACAACAAAACCTGGAACAAGAGAAGCGGTATCCGACGGAAAAGTAAAAGAGAACTAGAAAAAGAAAAAAAGAAGACTTGGGGGTTTTGCAGATTTAAAGGAATAACAAAAATAAGTCTATATCTTAAAGTTAAACCAAAGGAATAACAATAATAAGTCTATATCTTAAGTTGGTATACATTTAAGTTTTGAGACATTCTCAAAACAGATTGAAATTAAAGGTTAACCAATTACTTAACTACTCTTTACTCTTACTGCTTTCTGGGTTTGTACTCTTCCATTGTAAGGGTATTTATGTAGGGTCAATGAAATTTCACGGAGGAAATTTTTTTACCATAAAAGAGGAAAATGACTGAAAGTGATCGATCCTTAAGGGGAAGAAGGAGATGTTAACATGTTCCCAAGTTAATTATTTACCAGTCTTATTAGATCTTTTGTTTACTTTCGTGTCCTTTAACTTTAATTGTTTGCAAAAAGCCCCAAACTTTGAGCTGTCTATATATCACACATGCATGTTGAGATGTGACATTTCACGTTAAACTTTTATCAATAATTTTTCTCCACACTTACACCACAAACATGTAGACTGGGAGATCAAATGCTAATGTTGAGACTACCCCTCTTAGAGAGGAGTATCCTTCAGGAAGCTCTAGCGAAGATGAAGAAGGAGACGTTACTTGACCCTAACCTGGATCTTAAAGTGATAGGTAAATTCCTTAACAAATTTTAAATTACTATTCATTTCACACACGCATTATCTTTTTCATTAACTCTTTCAATTTTTTTTTTGTGGCAAGCTGCTCGGACACAGAGCTATGATCGTGCTGATCTTGAACTTCTAGTGAAATTTGCACAAGGCAGTTGTTTATCGGAATATTTGTTGAGAGATGGAGACCCTAAAAGCATAATTATAGGTAGATATTCCATGGGGTATCTTATTTTTTTTCTCTGTTTTTTTTATAAATAAAAAATAAAATAAAAAACTAATTGCGGGCCGCCACGTGTCAGTGAAACCCACGAACAGTACAAAATACAACTCTTAACTAAGATTTTTTTAGGATCATATCTTAAGTTTTGTGGGTCCCCTTCCTCTAAGAACCCACCTAAGATACATTGATAATTATGCTCTAACAAAACTGAGGGCTTGAAGCTTCGAAGGTGATGAGCCGAAGGTGATGCTTTAATTTTGATATTATTCTAAGCTTCTATCTGGTCCATTCCATAACGTGGCTTCGGTAATTTCTGAATCATATTTGTTAATTTCAGCCTTTTTATTTTCTTCCTAATTGTGCTTCAATAATTTTTTGAATTGTTTTCTTAATTTAAATATTACATATATTTGTCCATGCTTTTGCTAAATATAATTTCGGATCTTTTTTAGTTTGAGTCATTTATAAAATTTGAGCTTTTATACTTTCCCATGATTTTACTTTTGGTAAATATAAATCTAATCTATTAAATTAGGGTCCTATTTTTATCTACTACTAACAAGTCATAGTAAAATCATTTAAAGAATTAGTTAATATGATATATTTGATTATTTATATTAATAATAAACCAACTCTAAATTAAAATTTTACTTTTTAATTATAAAAAAATCTATTGAGAAAGAATCTAACAAAATCTTACTTAAAAATTTAAATATTCTTTTTAGAAAATAACACATTAAGAAATTTTGTAATTAATAATATAATATTATTATAAATCAATGTTAACTAAGATTTATTATAAAAAAGAAAATAAAAATTATATACTGTTTTTTATAAATTCTACAAATATATTATGGGTTATATACAATGCTACATGAATTAAATATGATAAAATTATATTAAATAAGTAATTTTTTTAAAAAAAAATCATTTAAATAAATTATCACTCATCATTAAAATATATTAAAATTCGTAAATTATATAATACTTTTATACAAAAAAATGTATCAACATAGGTTAAACTTATGTGTATATATATATATATATAACTTTTTATTTATTTTGAAACTCTGAACAATATATTGTTTAAAAATGTTTGTATACAAAAATATAATAGTATATAATAAACTTTAGTTCATATACTATTTAAAAATATGTTATTAGAGAAATATAAAATTTTAGTAATTCATTTAAAATATTAATGACAAAATCTATTGAGATTTTTTTTCAAAATATTACCAAAAATATAATATCTTATTTATAAAATAATAGATTAGATGTAGTCACAAAAAAAATCAAAATTCATTTAATGTTTCAAATATAAAAATAGTTGTGTAATTTTACAAAGTTTTCTTGACAAAATATAAATTTTGAAAATAAATATTTAAACTCAAAATCATAATATTGAATTACAAAAGATAAAATCATAGATAATAAAAAATAAATTTCTGAAATGTTGTAAATATTAAAATAATCTAATATTTTGAATTCTTAATTTTTTTTTAAAAATAAAGCTTAATATCATAACATCCAAAAAATATCATATATCAATAAAATTTACTAAAATGATATGATAGATACTACTATGTATAAATTTTACTTAAAAATAAGGCTATATTATTTAAACAAAACAATTTTTACTTATAAATCCCGTAAAATACTAAAATGATATATGTTAAAATATATTTTCTTATACACAACATGTAAATAGAAATGATCTTAAATATATTTTTTTTATAAAATATGAATAAATAACAGGTTTCCATAAACTTTAACCAATAGCAATTCAATAATTTCAAAATTGTTACCATTCATAATATAGTATACTTTAATATTAGATAAGAAAATAGAGTTATCAATACACCATAGTATATTGAAGGATGTTTTTTTTGGAAGGATATTTTTCTTGGTCAAATAAAAGATTATATTTATCTAAAATACTTAAAAACTACCTTAAAGAAAAGGTATTAAAATATTCACTATAGTATATTGAAGGATGTTTTTTTTGGAAGGATATTTTCAATCTACCATTTGATGTAAAACATATTGCTTAGTAGAAAAACAACTCAAGAATATGATCCTTTGTAGTGAAATAATGTAAAGTCGTTTATCTTTTTATCAAAACTTCTTCTTGTGATTATTCCATGTTTGCATCTGCATTTCTATCAGTTTTTATCTGCATTTTATAAAAAAAAGAATTGAGATTTACAAAATCACAGAAAACAAAATGTCAACAAAAAAAAAACTATAACAATTTAAAGACCACATTCCTCCTATAAGTACGAACAAAGGTTAACAACTCCAGAAGAGATGACATGTTCTGTTCTTACTCTCTCTTCATCTCTTGTATGATTGTTAAGACCAGACACCCTGAGTTTGAAACGAAGATTAATTCTCTCCCTGAATCAGTTCTTGTTGGAGCCAGTAAGAAAGAGTTGATTTGCTTCGTCTTCTCTTCTTGGAAGCTCAAAGTTGTTGGTTTCTTCTCAACATTCTGGATTAACATGCTTCTTTTTCTAACTTTAAAAGATTGGTATGCTTTTTGTACAAAAAAGAGTAGATTCATATTCTGGAAATGGCTTTGAGGTAATTGACGCTGAACATATTTGGTTTCTGTTGCTACACTTAAAACTTAAAAGAAAATTATGAAAAGATGATACGATTGAGAATTGGAAAGACATAGCAATTTGAAAATATTTGGAATAAACAGATTGAAATGGTGTCATAAAAGTAGGGAACGTGGGATTAAAATTTCCACCGTTGATATATTTTTGTATTTAACTCAGATTTTAAAATATTGTATTGATGATTTTTTTTTTCTTAAAAAAAGATATAGATACATGTCAAAATTTTATTGGCTAAGTGAAGTGTACTTTAGAGCATGTTTATAGAGAAGAAAAATGGGGTTCTTAGAGGGGGAAGGGGCCCACCTGCAGCAAGAAACGTCCCATGCATTGCTTAATTAAGAGACGTTTTTTCTGTGTCTCTTGAACTGTTTGCGGGCTCCACTAACACGTGTCGTCTCGCGATTGATTTTTTTTTTTTTTTTTTTTTTTTTTTTTTAAAAAAGAAATAAGAAAAAACCCAAATGGGTTTCCCTATAAACATGCTCTAAGTATATAAAAGATAAGAAAAAGGACACGAGTATCCCATTGTCCGAAGTGAGACACAAGTATCTCATTGTCCGAAGAGAAAAGATCTGGTCGCCGTTTATTCTTCTTGTCCAAGTCTTCCATGGCGGTTCGCTCCGGATCACAGTCCTCTGTCGGCATAACCATGAAGGTGACCACCACGCCGGCGGCACATCTAGCTTTCACCAACTTGGCTTACTGCTCAGTCTCGGATCTCTCTCAGTTCGCTGTTCCCGGCACCGATCTCTTCCTCGCTAACGTCGCTGACGTTTTCACTCTGTCTTTGTCATATCCTTTTTTTTTGTTGTTGTTTCTGTTCTCCTAGGTCACATATTAGAACCTTTTTGCTTTGTCGGATCACTTTGTTTGTTTAGAATATTTGTTAACTTAACTGTTGAATACTGGACATGAGACCATCCAAGATGGAACCATTGCTCTTAATGCTCTTCAACGAAGACATGCTAGAGTTTCTGTTGATGACATGGTAACCATCACCAGGTAAAGTCTCTCCCACAGTTTTGTTTGTTTATATATGTTGGTCCTAATAAACCCTCTTCTTGCAGATTCGTTCCTCCTGAAAAATTTGACCTGACTTTGCTGGCACTTGAGTTAGAATTTGTGAAGAAGGGTACTAAAAACGAACAGGTAACTCTTTTTTTTTTTTTTTTTTTTGTGATGTATGAACATCTATGTATGATGGATATTACTTTTCAGGTTGATGCTGTGGTCCTTTCAACCCAACTCAAGAAGAAATTCATGTATCAGGTAAAAACGCTTTGGATTCTTGCTCTGTATGTCTTTTATGTGTCCTGTCTCCTAATGTGTGATTTGTATACTCATGCTATGTCACTAAAAACGCATATGCTTATTATAATGCAGGTCTTCACAGTTGGGCAGAGAGTTACATTTGAGTTTCAAGGAACTAATTACATTCTTACTGTCAACCGAGCGGTTATAGAGGCTGATGGGAAGCAAACAAATGGTATGGAAAGAGGGATGATCTGTAACGATACATATTTTGTGTTTGAAGCATCAAATGCAAGTGGTATAAAGGTCTGTTTTCTTATCAATGCCTCTTGATTGTGACAATGCCATCAGTTGATTTTGTGTAACTTCTTGGTATACAGATTATGAACCAAAGAAAGGCTGCTACTAGCAAAATATTTAAAGAAAAGGAGTTTTTCAACCCTGAGGCTCTCGGCATTGGTGGCTTAAATGCAGTGTTTGTTGATGTATTCCGAAGAGCATTTGCTTATCGGTTATATCCTTCTCATATCAGGAACAGGTCTTCTTCTCATTCCTTCTTCAATCACTTAATTATTGCGCTATGTGTTTCCCTTTGAAGTTTATTCTTTTGATCTTACAGAATTGGATTAAAGCACGTGAAAGGGATGCTTCTTTTTGGACCTCCCGGTACTGGCAAGACCTTGATGGCCCGCCAAATTGGAAAAATGCTAAATGGAAAGGAGCCCAAGGTATAGCTCTCATCTACTTCACACTTACCTCATGAAGCTGTTTTGAGTTGGATTTCTTCAACAAGTATACATGCATGTGTTAATAAAAAGCCTTCGTTTATTTTTTTTGTTTTTTTTGACATGATAGATTGTGAATGGTCCTGAGGTGCTAAGCAAGTTTGTGGGTGAGACAGAAAAGAATGTCAGAGACCTGTTTGCTGATGCTGAGAATGACCAGAGAACCCTTGGTGCGGAAGAATTGTTTACCCTGCTTTGTGCTTTTATATATGTTTTCCTTTTCTTACCATCAATGTGATCATTTTCAGGTGATGATAGTGAGCTCCATGTCATTATTTTCGATGAAATCGATGCTATTTGTAAGGTAATCTGCTTTATTCAAGCTGTTGGACAACTAACATTTTTTAAACTAAACAGTCATGTTTTGTAGAATGTAATATCAAAATCCTAGCATATGATTTTGTGAACAATGTTCGTTTATTGAGTTAAAACTAAGTTGTACCAAATTCTCAGTCAAGAGGATCAAGCAGGGATGGTACAGGTGTCCATGACAGTATTGTAAACCAGCTCCTGACAAAGGTTAGCCAACGACACGATGAAGCTATTGGTACTTGTTTAGTTTTTTAAGGTAAGGCTAACACTTGTTAGTTTCCAGATAGATGGTGTGGAGGCCTTGAACAATATCTTACTTATTGGAATGACAAACCGGATGGATATGCTTGATGAAGCTCTTCTAAGGTCTCTGCATCCTTTTGCTAATTAGTTCTCATTTCATTTATATATAATCCAATTATTATAGTCTAAAGTATAGTTTATTTTCTGACTTTCTTTATCTTTTTGCATGTACATTAGCTTTAGATTTGAGTTAGTGGACTAATGTTTTTGAGTTTTGCATGCTTACAGGCCTGGAAGGTTAGACATTCTTATTGAGATTGGCCTCCCTGATGAAGCTGGACGTGTAGAAATTCTTCATATTCATACCAAAATGATGAAGGAAAATTCTTTCCTTGCTCCTGATGTTAATATCCAAGAGCTTGGTATGATCTCTGCATGTTTTAACAAAACAAAGCATTATGTGTTAGGACATAGGAATATTATTACTTAAGTTTTGAGTCTTGACATGATCTGTTCTATTTTGTAATTGGAAAGCTGCTCAGACGAAGAACTATAGTGGTGCTGAGCTTGAAGGTGTTGTGAAAAGTGCAACATCATATGCTTTGAGCAGACATCTGAACATGGAAGATCTTTCCAAACCAGTGGATGAAGAGAATATTAAAGTTACTAAGGAGGATTTTCTTCAAGCATTACGTGAAGTTAAGCCTGCATTTGGAGCCTCTCCTAAGGCCCTTCAAAACTGCAGGTAAAAATATCTTGTGATGTTCAGACAATCTCCCTTCATGTATATTGTATACTAATAGGCTAATGCTGGACATGTATTATAGACCCAAGGGATTTGTGGACTGTGGTGATCGGCAAAATCTCATCTACAAAAGAATCATGTTTCTTGTTGAGCAAGTTTCCAACGAAACAAGTCCTCCAGTCACTTGCCTTCTTGAGGGACCTAGTGGAAGGTACCTTTCAAACTTCATCTTAAAAAGCTAGATTATCCAAGCTAGTGTTTTCTAAAGTTTAAGCTTCTTGGCCAGTGGGAAAACTGCTTTAGCTGCGACCATTGGCATGGACAGTAACTTCCCATATGTTAAAATAGTAAGTAAAGCTCCTTCTTTAATTAATTTTTTTTTTACCTTTATAAAACTGTTCTCTTTTTTTTTTGTTCAGGTCTCAGCAGAGACCATGGCTGGTCTTCACGAGAGCACAAAAGCTGAGCGCATTGCTAAGGTACTACTAGCTTGACACTCGTATATTTTTGTTCTCTATTGTTCTCTAGTGACACTTGTGTTTGGTGTGAATGAACAGGTCTTTGAGGATGCATACAAATCGCCACTGAGTATTGTTATCCTTGACAATATTGAAAGGTCGGTGGTGCATATATTTTCTTTGTATCTTACACTTGATTGGTTTCTTAACTCAAGTTTTGAATATTTATAACATTTGTAGGTTGTTGGAATACTCAGAAATTGGACCACGATTTTCAAACATGGTCCTTCAAACATTGTTAATATATCTCAACCAGCTTCCCAAAGAGGTTTGTTTCCTAATTACACAAGAAAAAGGTTTAAATCTTTTTAAGTTACAAAGTAACATGTCACTAACATGGTAGATTGTCTACAGGGGAGCAAACTTCTTGTACTTGGTACAACAAGTGAATTAAATTTCTTGAAAGCTATTGGTTTGCGTAAAGCTTTTTGTGTCACATATTCTGTTCCTTTACTTAGGACAGAGGATGCCAAGAAGGTACTTTTCATCAAGTTTATTCATATTCAAGTTAAAAAGAGAGGCTATATTTTATTTTAATTTTACGCCAAAGTATAATAACATGTAAATGGTGCATGAAAACAACCTAACGTGTTCTTGCATGCTTCAGGTGCTAAAGCAGTTAAACGTGTTCTCAGAGGATGATATGGAAGAAGCTTCCAGAGCCCTTAATGATGTATGTGGCTCAATCTCATTGTATATTTGATTAGTAAATAAAACTCGTAAGTATGATATATCACTAATATTTGTGAATTTGTTTTCTCACATAGATTCCAATCAAGCAGCTGTACTTTGTAATCGAGATGGCAGCACAAAGAGATGGCAGGTCTAAAGAGACGATCTACACCAGAAAGGAGAAACTGGACCTCACTCATTTCTTTGATTGCCTTGAGGAAGTTACAGATAATTAGGATACAGTAGTTAAGTCAAGTTGTGTAATACAATTGGTTCAGTTTCGTATTGGAATATTATTAAACTCTATTTCACTAATAATTTTATTATAATATTGGATCTGTTCAAAATCGTTTCTTGTAATATAATGAAGTATTTTGTTAACTATTACGAGATTTCTCAAACCCTTGTTATATTTAGAAGGATCCAACCATATCTATGGTCAGTAGCCCAGGCAAAGCCATTTTATACGTGCAAATTCAGCTGTCAAACCTAATCCAAAATTTTAAAACATATTATATTTACATCATAAGCTTATAACAGAAAATAAGAATAACTATATATAATTGAATTGTTGTTTTATTTAACCTATGAATGTTAATATATTTATATTATTTTGAAATAAACTAAAAAAGTAAACAACATTTATATCTTTGGAAAGTAGATGCTGATGGATGTTTTATTTTTTATATTTTAATTGGAAATCATTTTAACATGTGAGTTATGCTAATGTGTTATTACTAGAATGATTTTGGAATCACTATAAAAAATATGGTTAAATTAGAAGAATAATTACAATACATGTCATTCATGATTTGGTTCATCTAACTGTATGTTATAATCCTCATTAAACTAACTATAACATTAGTTCATAATCTTAAAAAAATATCTTCTTTTTTATTTTTTAAATAAAAACTACAGAATTAATTTATGTAATTTAAAAAAATATATATGAAATTAATGATGTTGAACAATATAAATTTGGTAACAAATGTATCTTCTATAACTTTTCTTTCATTTTATTATTAAAATAACAGTCATATTAACTATATAATAAAAATTAGATTTTTTTATATGTAATATTTATATTTTAAGAAATGTATATAAATTATTAAAATTGTTAAAAGTCTTAAATTAAAAAATTGTGATCAATGTCTTAAAATTTTTATTATAAAAAGATATACATAATCATACAACTATATGAGTATAAAGTCTCATTTAATATATATTCAGATTAAATATATATATATATATATTGAAATTAAACTATATACCATATAATTTTTTCATAAAATATATTAATTTCAAAACTGTAGAAATATGTACCATACTTTAATTGATTAAAATTAAATATTTAACATGATAAAATCATTTAAATATATTTTATTATTATCTAGAAATATTTAAAGAAAACCAGATTTAATTAACAAATATTTGTATGATCCATTTGTATATCTCACAAAAAAAACTCATACCAAAAGAAGTTGTTCTTGCGTCCATTTTATTCCTTTTTTTGTATACAATCGTTGTTAAAAAAAACCTTATATTTTATTGGTTGAAGTTTTATCGTGCGGTCGGGAAAACACTTCCGACGTTGTTCTATGTATGTTTCTGTGAGGACCAATTTATTTTGGTTAATAAGACTAAGTAATTATATACAGATCTTAAATTTTGGACAATAAACTATATCAATCTAGTCGTCGTAAATTATTTCTAAACTGTATCTATTACAATAATAATGATTTAAAATATAATGATGTAGTTTTAAAAGTTAATAGCTCTGTTTATATATATTTAACGTCTTTTGAAATTATAAACCCAAAATTTAGAAATATATTTAAAATTTTAAAGTTTTAGATCCTACTTTATACATTTATTTTTTAACAATTAAGAATTTGTTTCCATAGAATAGTTAGATCACAGGGTCCTTTCAATCTCAATGGTGTCACTAAATCGATTACATCACAGTGAAGAACATGGATAACCATATTATACATGACAAGTTTACAAGATTTCAAGACAAGACCACCTACAAGTGATTGCTTCAATCTTGACTGTTTTTGAATAGATACTGAAACTTCATCATAAATTACAATCCGTTCTACAAAATTCATCTTACCACAACACGTCAACAAAGAGAGAGGAGAGGAGATGAGTAAACTCATAAGAAGCTCCACACTGGAAATACTAACCTTAAACCCGGATTACTGACACAAGGCGTGCAAAACCAGCTAACCGGTGCAACATGCATGGACAAGATTCAAGGTTCAACAGAGATATAACAACCTTATTAGTAACGGGACCTTGAGCTAGATACGGTTTCTCATTGCGAAGATGGTGGAATCCATATGCATGCAACTTGAGCATCCATACCTTGACAACACGAGAAAAGTGCTACGTCAAAAAGGATCATATGTGTACAAAGATGCTGAAGTAGTTGTAGAACACTCCTTCGTAGGAATTTGCTTTAGGATTTACATCTCCTTCAGCATCTAAAGCCTGGTCAAATGCAGCGTCTTCCATCCATGCCTCTTTTCCATATCGCCACATATAATTTTTCCACTGTTTTGATCGATTTGAGTACCTAATATCGCTTGGATTGATTCCTCTTCTCTAATGTCTCTTTAGTCTTGTGCAAACTATATCGGCCTTCTTGATCTCTAAATGATCTTCTCTCCTTAGAAGTCTTCTTGATATATATGGATCTACTATGATTTCTTGTCACCTAATATACTGTTAATATGTGCAAAGTTTATCTTAATCCCTGATAAGATAATATATACCACTTTAAAGCCCTTTCTACGACCAAACTTTTGAAACCAACCCTAAACCCAAGTTATTTATGTTTTTCCCAAAGTTTTCTCCTAAAATTTGAACCTGTATTAAATGTTTAGGAACTTTACAACTCTAGTGAAACCAATAAAGTTTTTAGTAACGAAAACTTTTGTTTCCACAACCATAATTTTATTATTTATTACTTGAAAAATCTTACACAAACACCACATACACATAACTTGTGAGCAACAATTGAATGAAACAAAATAAATAGAACTTATTTGAATTACAAAGACAATGCCAAGTAACTTATTATCGAATTAAATAATAAATAATTTAGGTGCACACTTTAGGAACACCTTGAGGAAACCTTTTTGTATCGGTGCAATAGTTATAGACCATGTACTTACTCTGCGCCCATTTCACTCTATCTATGCCACTCTGGTCGAGTGTCTGAGTGAACCATGGGGAATTCGTAGGGCAAGATGATTTTCCATTAGCCCAAACACATCCTTCCACATTGTAGTTTCTGTAGAAAGCAGTAAAAGGAGCTTTTGACCAATCAGTTTTCTCCAATCCTCCCCTTGTGGCCCAATGCTCTGCTTCCCAAAGGCTCGCATAGACCCTCATTGGTTGGTTCTTTGGGAATGGAACTCCAATTGACTCAGAGTTCTTGAATTCTCTAATAGGAATGCCATCAACTGTAAAACTGAAAAAGAGGAACACAATAAAACTATCAGGAATCCACATAGAAAGAATGTTTTGAGACCTAAAATAGAAACTAAGAGAAGTTTATGAACCTTAACAAAGTATAAGCCGATGAAATTGTATATAACCTAAAAACATATAAGATTAAAGTGCAAAGGATGGAATGATCTGCTTACATAATCCTTTGAGGATTCCATGTGATGCAGTAAGTGTGAAAGTTCTTTGTTGGGTCGAACCACAGATGAAATTGTTGTTCTTTGTCTCCAGAGCCTTGTGTGTAAACATTAGTATGGAGAGTATACGGATGACCACTTATGTTTCCCAAGAACTCAAAATCGATCTCATCCCACATAGTTCCAGGCGCCTTAAGCTACACCAAGTCATCATAAAACACCAACGTACTCATTAATTATATGTAATCTAGCGAATAAGAAAAGATGACCATATATGCTTTCAAATTTTATGCTACTTACATAGAATGTTGTGACTGTTCCAGCAGAGTTACCAGCGACAAGTTTCATCTGAACCTCGACTTTGCCATAGAGAAACTCTTGATTAGATTGAAAACCTGAGCCAGAGAATTTGTCGAGCGAGAGAGAAAGAAGCTTTCCATCTCTGTCGCGAACTTTTCCACGTCCATCACCCCAATGGATCTGAACGTCTTTATGGAAGCTACCCGCATATACAGCCACAGATTGTGCTGCAATAAGAAAGAGAACCAAGAAGGCGAATCTTGTACCACAAGAAAACTTCATATTTGTATATATTTCTTGATTAATATTGTTATCTCGAATGTTTTTTTGTTGGTGGAGAAATGAGATAAGTGACATGAGTCTATATAGCTGCTGGAAAATGGCAAAGGAAAAAGAGAGGGAAGTTTCATGGGTTTGATTATTGATAGTGTGCTGTATTCTAGTTGGCGCATTCGACCTCTTGTTGGTTGTTACAAAATAATTCAATAAAATATAATTTAATTACTCGTTTATTGTTATAATACAGAGAAAATAATGTATATGGACAATTTGCATATCATATGCTGGTCCCGCGTTCTGATTGTAACGAAATCATTTTGTCAACACGGCTTCGGCTTTTGACCTCAGCGTAAACCCTCCCCGCCGCATAGAGGGTTCGAGTATATTAATACTCTATTCGTTCCGTAGTGCTATATATTTTAGAAAATAAATTTTTAAAAATGTATTTTTTATATTTTAATACATATTTCGTTGGTCTAAATTTATTTAAAAAAAATCATAAGTGTTACAAAAAAAGATAATCATAAAAAACTATGCATTTATTATATATTTCATTAATATGTGTGAAAAAAATTAAAACATCCCTCGTATTAAAAGAGAGGTAGTATATTTTTTGAACGTGAAATAGTATTAATATTTGCTTCTAACAATATCCACTTTTATACTTCTCCACTACTTTCATTTCATCATGATTTGTGAAAAAAAAAGCATGGTATATCCCACATTTAAAATGTTGCATAAAATCATATCTCGATCCAGAGGAAATGATATATTTCACTCTCTTTATCGTTGAAACCAGGCCCGGCCCTGAAATATTTTGGGCCAGAAGCTCAAAAATAGAAAAGAAAAAAATGTTGATTAAGTGCATTAAACCTTTGAGCTTTAAAAATATATGTAAGCCATATATCAATAGAACTATAAAAGATTTTATAAAAAATATGGCCGAAAATTTACTTAATTTTCTAGGAGGCCGGAAATACATGCTTCCATGGCTTCCCCTCAAGGCCGCTACTGGTTGAAACCACTTGCTAAACTAAAAAAACATAAGAAACTTACTTTGTTCGAAAATAATAGCAAAAGCTTTGGCGATTAGTATAACGTTACGGGTAATATAATTTAGCTAGCTGGATTTTATGACATAAGCGTGGACGCGTTAGGTTATTATAGTATATGAAATTTAGTTTGACAAATTACTCCCTACGTTGACAAACTACCACGAGATTAAGAAACCAACTGTGATCCACTTTCAAGATCATGGTACTTGTCTAACATAATCTTGTACACGCGTTGTAGCCTGGCCACATAATATAAACAACACGAAAGCTCATGATCCGATTTGGACGTCGAGTCTACAAAATCATCAGCTTTCCCCACGCGTTAAGACTTAAGACACACATTACTTCTGGGTAAATTGTTTTGTTTCTACTCCATTGTGCGTAGACAAAACCGATACTATAGTTTTCTCAATTATCATAAAGTGATAAAACTATTTTATTTATGTTGTGTAATTTTTAGTAATGAATTTATCAGTGTTCTCAATAATTTATAGATTTCACAAATCAAATGGATCCAATTAAGTTTAAGTAATGAAAACTCTTGTTTCCATAATTTATTATTCACTTATGAATTTAAAAATCTTGCATATACACCACCACACACACATACATGAGCAACAATTGAATGAAACAAAATAAATAGAACTTATTTGAATTACAAAGACAATGCCATGTAACTTATCGACGAATCAAAGAATAAATGATTTAAGTGCACACTTTAGGAACACCTTTAGGAAACCTTTTTGTATCGGTGCAATAGTTATAGACCATGTACTTACTCTGAGCCAGTTTCACTTTATCTATGCCACTCTGGTCGAGTGTCTGAGTGAACCATGGGGAATTCACTGGGCAAGATGATTTTCCATTAGCCCAAACACATCCTTCCACATTGTAGTTTCTATAGTAAGCAGTAAAAGGAGCCTTGGACCAATCTGTTTTCTCTAATCCTCCTCTTGTAGCCCAATGCTCGGCCTCCCAAAGGCTTGCATAGACTCTCATTGGTTGGTCCTTTGGGAATGGAATTCCAATTGACTCAGAGTTCTTGAACTCTCTAATGGGAATACCATCAACTGTAAAGCTGATAAAGCAAACAAAAAAAAAATATTGATTCATGAACATATAACTTCAAAACATATTAGACTATAAGGGATCAAAGGAGGGGCTTACATAATCCTTTGGGGATTCCATGTGATACAATAAGTGTGAAAGCCAAGGGTTGGGTCGAACCATAAATGAAACTGTTGTTCTTTGTCTCCTGAACCTTTTGTGTAAACATTGGTATGGAGAGTATACGGATGACCACTTATGTTTCCCAAGAACTCGAAATCAATTTCATCCCACATAGTTCCAGGCGCTTTAAGCTACACAAAGTCATCATAAAACAGTCAATAACTATATGTAATCACGTGTATAACAAAGGATGACAAGAATGCTTAGAAATAATATGTTACTTACGTAGAAAGTTGTGACTGTTCCAGCAGAGTTACCAGGGACAAGCTTCATTTGAACCTCAGCTTTGCCATAAAGAAACTCTTGATTGGATTGAAAACCGGATCCAGAGGATTTGTCAAGCGAAAGAGAAAGAAGTTTTCCTTCATTGTCATGAATCTTTCCACGGCCATCACCCCAATGTATCTGAACGTCTTTGTGGAAGCTACCCGCATAGACAGCCACAGATTGTAGCCCAAAGAGGAAGAGAGCCAAGAACGCTAACCTTGTACCACAAGCAGACTTCATTTTAATTTGTAGATCTCTGATGTTTATTTTTTTGATGGAAACTGAGGTATGTGACATTAGTTTATATAGCTGCTAGAAATGAAAAAGAGATAGAGAGATGGAAGTTTCATGGAGTTGATCATTTATGGTGCATGTGCTTTTGTCTCTCTCGATGGATCACAGCTTTCTAATAATACATTAATTATTTGATCCGTTGTTGGCTGTTACAAAACGAATCCAATTAAAATATTAATGTCATTATTTGGTTTTGGACATTTGTATCAAATTGGCTGGTTCCAATGTTTCGATGTGTCAACGCGGCTTCGACTCTTGAGCACCGCCTGTAGGGAAGTTCGTCTGTGTTTTATTAATTTCAAACGTAGCCCCACCTATAACGTAACAGTAAGTCATACACATTGATGCATCCTTAAATTCGGGTCTATTTAACAGTAAGGATTTTTTAACTGTGGTAAAAGAGAGCGCCATTTCTTGAAAATCTTAGGACAAGAGTTTTTACTGAAAGTTTCATTGTACTCAGTTTGAAATATGTTCGTTGTTGATGTATATACTATATACTATATGCTTTATAAACTTTCTCGTTGCATCACACGACTAATGCCAAAGGTTGATACTCGAAGACGATGAAAATGAATCGCCGATCGAATTGGACATGTTCATCGAGAAAGCCTTTTACTAATCGATATTTTTCAGCTGAGACCGAACTTAGGACATAGTTAGTCCCTTTATCAAATAAAATTCACTATAACGCTAATGCCATTGTGATTGACTCTATAAGAAAATCTTTCTAAAAGCATTACAACTTAAAATTTGTGACAATAATAATGCATATAAATATAAAAATAGTAGATCTCAAACTATTCTGATGAGAGACCATAAAAACAACATGCTCATTTTAGAAGAAGACAAGGAGTAGTAAGATGAAGTTGTTCAAACACACCGAATCATCAAATCGAAATGACTAGAGCATTAAAGCGCTCAGGGAACCCGGAGACCTTAGACTCAGTAGCAGGACATTCTATCTCACCCCAAACCTCATTTCCATGGCGCTTCTCTAACACGATTTTGGTGCACCTAATTTTCCATTCTTCAAACCTGTAGAGCCACATAACTAAAAGTTTCCCACCGTGGTTGAGTATTTTAATCATACCCCCCTCCTTACACAATAGTTTAAAATTCGAGACCTTGACTTCTCTCCATTTCTTACATTTGGAATCATACCAGACTAGATTACCGGAGAAGTATGAATAAGTATACATTACACCCTCTATCACACTCACACACGTTTTGTCTATATATTCAAAGTTACTATCGTGTGTTTCCACGACTTCCCACGTACCTTCTTTTGGGTCATAAGCATAGTAGTTTTTTGTAGTAATTTGGTAAATCTTTCCTTCAAGGACAACGGTACTTAACCAATACCCTTCTAGGACAGCATCTCTATGTCTAAGCAAGGGGCTCCAAGTCTTAGTCTTCATGTCCAAAACTTCCATCCATGTATCATCTTCCCCGCAACCGTCAAATACATATATTTTCTCATCGAGAAAAACAGCATATGCACCCTTTCGAGCCACCAGCATGCTAGGGCCATCACGCCACGTGTGACTCCGACAATCAAGAATACGAACAGATGAAGAAGTCTGTTCTTGTTCAGGTAAGGTCACATACGGCGCGCCGAATACGTAGATTTCCGAACCAACAACCACTACACTAGCGCGATGCATAAATGGTGCGAGAGAAGATTCAGGAAGGGGAACCAGCGAATATTCGTTATATGGAAGATCATCTTCATCGGTTAAGGTTTCGACATGAGCATGTTTCTTCCAAAGAGTCAACCATTTAATACCAGGGTCTCTGTAACGTCCCATGCAGATATAGATGCATGGCTCTGTGGTTCCGATGCGAGATCGTGTCGTGTAGAGTTCAGGCGAAGAGAGGAGAGAGAGGAATCTCTTGGAGACGAGAGAGAGGTTAGGGTAATTCCACTTGGAGATACGAGCAAGAATGTTCTCTACGATTTCATCTGGGAGTGAAGAAAACGAATCAGGTTGTAGATTGAGGGGTGGAGGATTGGTGTTCTGCGGTGGTTCATCTTCGCCGATCATGTTCACTGAGAATTATAACTGTCGATGGGAGAAACCCTAAAAATATATATTGTCTTAAACTTCAAAGAGTACAATTAGCTTTTATACGGACCCAGTAAAACCATATTATGAAGACTTTTTTCCTAACAATCAACGCATGAGTACAGGTAAATCTCAAAACATTAAAAAAAGAAGAGAAAAGAATATGGTGGATATTTGAAAGTTATAAAATTTGCAGATTTTATTTCTACTTACTTCTTCATAATTTAAAATATAAACAACTAAATATCATAACCTTTTTTTAAAAGAGAAAAGAATATAGTGGATATTTTGCAGATTTTATTTCTACTTAATTCTAAATAATTTAAAATAAAAACAAAAGTTATAATTGAAACTTCTCTTTCTGAACAAAACAGTTGCAGATTTTTAGATTTACTTTATATTAATTTAATCATAATTGGGCAAAAGATTTTTTTTGTAAAAAAGATTTAAAGAGATAATACCTAGAACTTAATGTGTCCTTTTCTAAGTATTTCCTAACTTCAATCATTTTTTTAAAAAATATTTGATATCCTTTTATTTGAACGCTTCTTTCCAATTTTTTATGAATACAAAAACTGTAAAAAAATGTTCAAAAACAAAAAAAAAAAAACTGAAAAAACTGGAAAAAAAAACTACATGGAACTCCTTTAGCATTTTCTTAGGCTTATGTTTAATGAACTGAAAATTAAAATTAATCATTCCACCTCAATGCTAATAGCATAAACAAATCCAGATAGCAACGACCAACTGAGGCCTGAACAGAAATATATTTATATCAATAGCATAACGATGCAACGGGGGACTGACTACAAAAAACGATGTATAATCACGTAGTAATCTCATTGGATAGGTCTATATATTGGCTGGTGAAACTGGAAGGTTGTCCAATTTTTCTTCCCCAAGAAGGAGACTGATCTTTTGGGAGGGGCAATATTCTTGGAGCGATTGCTGCTCAGAACTATCATAGTCTCCATGATGCGCTTATCCAATTTATGCGTCAATTGTGATGGACATTCAGGTGGTTCATTCATCATCAAACCCTGTATAGTACTCTGCAACATTTATCTTTCTCTTCGTTACTTATACAATAATAAAACTTGCTTTCAATTAATTGCACTTGTTCACAATCAGCATAGAATATAATGTTCATTGTTGAACATTTAGTGCATTTTGTTGCACTATGTGGGCTTTTCAGGCGTTTATCTCATTTTCATTTTGGATCCAACATAACTGCAACCAGGTTTAATCAGAACCACTTTTAAACTTATACTATCAGTTATATAAAATGTCAAATGGTAATAATAAATTAAAACATAACTTTATTTCAAGATATTGCCGTCTGACTTAGTTAATAAAACAATTATCGTTTAATTAATAATATTGTACCATTAACGAAAAGTTCTTTTACTTAAAATTTTCTCGCCTCCCAGGACTTTTTGGGGTAGTCTACAATATTAATATTTTACCTACTATGCATAAAATATACGTTAAGCATATATAAACTATTTTAATACATACTTAGTTATATACAAAATCTAAGAATTCAAAATAAATTCAAATGTGGCTCTCATAATCGAACATGTACACCACTAATCGTAGAGTTGAAATTTCATCACTAAAACCCTCTTTTACTATATAAAAAAACATAAGAACAAAATTCTCTTCACGATTTAAAGCTTATATAATAAAACCAAGCAAAAAAACCATTAGGTCAAGCTTCACCCACAATGGCTTCTCCTAAACACATTAATGGTGTTTTGGTTGCAATAACGGCTCTCATGCTACTAATCGTAGCATGTTTTGATTGCGTTGGTGCTGCAAACTACCAACAACAATTCATGGGTCCACAAAACGCAGCAAGAGCTCGTTTGAGGCTCAAACCGCTAAGATGGGACCCAAAACTGGCCCGTTACGCCCAATGGTGGGCCAACCAGAGACGCCGTGACTGCGCCTTGATCCATTCGAATGGACCATACGGTGAGAATTTATTCTGGGGCTCAGGCAAAAGATGGAGCCCGGCTCAAGCCGCTTATGGATGGTTGTCTGAAGCAAGGTACTATAACTATTACTCAAACTCGTGTAGGGCTGAGATGTGTGGCCATTACACGCAGATTGTGTGGAGGAACACGCAGAGGATTGGCTGCGCTCATGTGATTTGTAATGGCCGACGCGGCGTGTTATTCGCTTGCAGTTACGATCCACCGGGGAATTATCTTGGGGTCAGGCCATATTGAGTATGATCCATTTTTTTATATCTCATGAAAAGCTCATACCAAAAGAAGTTGTTCTTGCGTTTTCTTTGATTCATTCTTTTTGTATGCAACATTATATTTTATTGGTTCAAGTTTTAACGTGCGGTCGGGAAAAACCACACAACGATTGTTTCCGACGTTTTCTTATGTATGTTTTTGTGAGGGCCATATCTTGTGGTTAATAAGACTAAGTAATTATATAAACTATGTAAATGTACAGCTTCTATATCTTCTAGAGATTTAAATTTTGTCTTTTTTGTGAACGAGACTCGTATAGGGCTCCTCAAGGGGAGACAAGAATTAAAAGCTATCCCATAGAATAGTTAGATCACAGGGTACTTTCATTCTCAATGTTGTCACTAGATCGATTACATCACATTGAAAAAAAAGACATGGATAAGCCTCTTAAACATGACAAGTTTACAAGATTTCAAGACAAGATCACCTTGAACTGATTGCTTGAATCTTGACTGTTTTTATCAATATATAGATGCTGAGACTTAATCATAAATTAAAATCCCTTATACAAATACATTCTTCATAGGCACAACAACAACAGCAGCAGATATGGCTATTTTGATTAATTAATAAAAAATACATTCTATCACATTATCTCATCAAACCTCTGGAAAATGCTGAGATCATTCACCATTGATCATTAGCGACTGAAAAGGAACCTTTTTGATCTCCACAAAAGTCGAATAATCAGTTTTCATTGGTTGCTTCCATGGCTCACCATCCATTTGTAGAAACGCATCTTTCCAGTCACCACCTCCTCTTAGTTCAAACCTAATCGCAGCCGCCTGAAAATATTTGATAAAACCGGTCAAGATGAAACCAAGGCTAAACCGGGACCGAACCGAGGGCAGAGTGACCTCTGTACCTGAGCAATGTGCTTAGCCGTGATGATTTGAGCCATTACAAATGACGCGTGCCAACCTTGCTTCAAACCGAAAATCTCTATCAGCCCGTCATCACAATGCGCCTCCACAAATCCTCTCTGTGAACCCAAAAAGAAAAAAAAACAGAAAACATATTTGGTTGAAGAAGCTTGAAGAGCAAGCAAAGAAACAAAGAAGAACGTTACCTTCTCTAGGTAGTTTGGTTTCAGATTACCCCATGGATGTCTTCCACTTCCATAGTTATCAAGATTCAATACCACAATGGATCTCACGCTATATACAAAACCAAAACAGAGACATTGTAAAGTGAATGATTATGTTTTTAACCAATGAATGTAATTACACTTTTTGTACCTTCTAGGAATCAGGATCTCTTCCCACTCGGTGCAATTTGCCTTTTTAATATGGATTTTCATTATGTTTCTTAGTCCCCTACAAAATTCATCTTACAACAACTTGTCAACACAACAAAAGCTAGGAGATGAGTAAAGCTTAGAAGAAGCTCTTCACTGAAAATACTAACCTTAAACCAGGATTGCTGACACAAGGCGTGCAAAACCAACCCTGAGTGCAACTATAACTTGAATAAATAATCTGCAGTGTGATTCATAATCTCATTATAAACCCTAAAAAAATCAGCTAATAAGTGAAACATTCACGTTTTAACAGATATATAACAACCTTATTAGTAACGGGACCTTGAGCTAGATATGGCTTCTCATTGCGAAGATGGTGGAATCCATATGCAACTTGAGCATCCATACCTTAAAAAAAACAACACAAATGTTACCTCAAAAAAAGACACAATCAGTACAAGGATACTAAAACGAAAAAAATTACCTATGCTGAAGTAGTTGTAGAACACTCCTTCGTAGGACTTTGCTTTAGGAGGTACATCTCCTTCAGCATCTAAAGCCTGGTCAAGTGCAGTTTCTTCAGAAGGTTTCAAAGAATGAGGAGGATCCACGACTTCTCCAGATGGCATCGACACTACAATACTCCAGCTATCTAACCGAGCAACGGGGCCAAGAGTTGCTCGATGTAATGTTCTTTTCATAGCAGATCTCCAAGCAAAAGGAAAAGCACCACCCTAAAGAGAGATAGATAGAGAGTGAGATGAGTTTATTAAGAGTCACATTATTAGACTCACTCACCCAATTAAAACTCCTTGAGAGGTCGTTTCCTGTACCGAGAGGAATGACACCAACGGGAGGAACAAGTGATTTTCCATCTTTGTGAAGCTCACCGAGACAACCAAGAACCCAACCAACTGTACCATCACCACCTGCTACCTATCATCATCATCGTTATGACCACTAACTTTACAGATCCAATACCAATAAAGATCATTCATGCGTCACAGAATATGTATGTATATTACTCACCATGACCCGCATCCTTTCTCTGCATTCTCTTGCGCATTCATCTCCTTTAGCTGCAACAGTCTCCAAACACGCCAAACCGTACCGTACAAATTCATGGGGTTTCACTTCTGTGAGATCAAACACCTGTAATTGCACTACCACCATGAGCTCACAAAGCAAGTACAATAATCAAAAAAAAGAAGAAGTACAATTCAAGTAATAAAGTTTCTACCTTTAGTATGACAAGAAAAGTACTTTTTAACCTTTTTCAAAGTACCAAGAAACCTTTTTGACACATGAATCAGAGAAAGACAAGATTTGATCATGACAGAACACTAAAACCAAATCTAGCTCTAAAACTCACATGGATTCTACTTGTACCTTATACTTCAGATCAGAGTGATTCAGTTTCCAATCTAAACCCAAATCTAGATCTAAGATCCTTCTCTTCATTTAAGTAACCATGAACTAAGCTCATTTTCAACCAAACATCAATCTAAATGCAAAGTTGAAGTAAGATCATGAGTTCAAAAGAAACAAGAACACTGACCTGTTCTTCGCTCATCAACTGTTGAAGCCTCTCTTTAAGAATAGGTCCATGACGACCTCCACTTTTGGGGTTAATAAACACAACCATCGGTGCATGAGGAGGAGCTAACTCCTCCGCGCCGGGAAGTAACAAATGGTCCGTAAACGCGGTGGAGTCTTTCCTCTTGATGCAATCTCTCATGGCGAGGCGGAGATACTCAGGCATCACTATCCTCCGACGAAGCTCCTCTCTGTCTACACCGACCCACGGTAGGTTAGCGAAACCGCAGCCACTCATCGTCACCGCATCGTCAGTCTTAGCCGAAGGTCGTGCAACGACGAAGTTAGTCGTCGACGCCTCGCCGACGGACCTCGGTGTCTCCATATCTCTCCGGTGATAGAAGAAACAAAAAGGGAAACTGAAACTTGATGGAACTTTGAAGACTTGCTGAGCTTTGTTCCCGAGACAATTACCTTTTTTATTACTAGTATTTATTTAAGATTTTTTAAGTGTTTCGAAGACAGCAAATCTTTATGTTCGATGCGATGTGCATGTGTTTAGTAGATTTTCCCGATACTACACATTTACATAACTGCCACTTCTAACTTTATAAAAAAAAGTTTACTTGACCTACCTACCGAACACACATAAGAATATTACTAGTGTATTAAATACATATAACATGTAACCTTTTTGTTCTTTAAGTTATACTTTAAAGTTCTTTTACATGTTTACCCTAATTACAACCTCCTAACAGCTTATGAACAGCATGTTTGATGTATGGTTTGTATACACAAAGCTTATAGAAAAGGAGTGTTAAATGAGGAATGAGAAGGGTGAAAAGGACAATCAACAAAGCAGTGGGCTGGGTCAGGATTGAGCATATTTATGATTATTATTGTCATCGTTACTGGTGTTGTTGGATCGTGAAGCTGTCATATTCAGATATTTATTGCAACGGTGCGCTACCTAACCACTCTTTTGCAATTTAATTTCACTAGAAATGAATTTCTCATAAACTGTAACTGTCCAAAACATTACCAGAAGTACAACCACATCAAATTTTCAGACGCTGAACAGCTTGTTTTTTAAAAGGCAAACAAAACTAGGTCTTGTTAGTTGTTACCATCTAAACTCTAAAGATATAATTAACGGTCCATATTTTACGTTCGCTACAACCGTACAACGAGCATGCATGTGATGCCACTTGATTGTATTTTGTTTTAACGTCTTCGGTTCAGCAAAAGAAATGGAACGGGTTTTTGGATCCATTTATTGTATTAACTTTCAAAGCCCACCATAGCATATGGGTGTATGGCTTTATAGTCCACTAGAGATATAAAGGCCCTAAAACTTCTACATATCCTTTATAGACAATAAATTCTCATAGTTTAGTTCTTACCTTCTTGAAAAGAAGTCAATTAGTTAATTCTTTTTGCCAAGAGTTGCTAAATTAGCTAGAAACAAACGAAGATTCAGCTAACCAAACCGGAACATAATCAACATAGTATAATATAGCTGAAGTTCAAAATTGCAGAGATGTTTGTATACTTTTTATATATCTAAAAAAATTTAAACCAAACTAAAATTCAAAATTGAAGAGATGTTTCAACTATATATCAGAATAATATCAAAATCAATTTATATGTCCCCTTCATATTGGTTGTAAATTTATAGATTGAATCATAACCAATCTGATTTTGCAATTAATTATTTTAATTAGATTTGAATCTTAAACCAACAGTTATCCAAGTAATCACTGAAAACTTTGATTACTTGGATAACTGTTCATGACCGATTAGCTACCGAGGAAATAATTCAAAAGTGGAGTCCTAATAGTGATGCTACATGTGTTTTGTGTCAGGCTCACATTGAAACTCGAGATCATCTCTTCTTCAGTTGTCAGTATTCTCAGCAAATATGGATGGGACTTACGAAAAATTTGCTTCGTACTAGATCATCTCGAGTTTCAACATAATTATTTTCAAGATTTTAATAAAACAATTTGCTTATCAAAATCATTCCAGTTATTGGTTAGGCATCATTTTCACACCATAAACAACTTTTGATCTCTTTCAAATTAATTTGAATTTGGATATTAGTGAAAATTATATAAAATGTGTAGATTAGCATATAGTGATATAACTGGCTTTTGACCCCCAAAAGAAAAATAGTATTAGTGGCTGGCAAAAGAAAAGGAGGCATAGAGTGATAGAAATGGAAATTGGAAGACTGCCAAATTGCTGTGGACCGTCACCGTGACAGGGAAATGTGGACATGTAGTCATCATCACGTACATACAGATTCACATTTTTTCTAGTGTCAAAGTTTCGAAACCGCGTCCAAAACTTTTTCTTTTTTGATTCATCTTCTTTTTCAATTCGTTATTGTGAATGGAGTCAAATTATACAAACTTTTATTTTATTTTTGGTGAAAATACAAACTTTTATTTTCTAACTATAAAGAGAATAGTTTCCCAAAGAAATGTCATGGATGACCGGATGCGTGATTTCACAGATTTGGAGTATCGGTCGCATATGATATGAACCCAAACACTGAGACTTGTTCTCAAAGTTGATTTTTGATATCTAATCCGGTTTAAGATTTAGTTTTTGGTTTAACCTTTTCATTTAGGAAATTTGTGAAGTTATTAAAGTCCGATTTGCCTGAAAGCTCTTATATGAGCGGTGGTCAGTGCTGCTTATAGCTCTTTTCGACTCTACTAAAGTGCTCTCTAACACGTAATCCAAAAGATTAGTCTAATTACTATCAAAATTTTCTTGATAGTAAGAAATGCATAAAATATTGCAATTAAGGATGTTTTGAAACAAATAAGTGTGATATCATGTGACACTTGAATCACTCAAAGTACACCAATAATTTGTATTTATTATAAAAACGAAAAGTGAGCCATCAATGTGATTCGGCCCTACCGACTAATGAACTTACTGGATTCAGCTTATATTTAAAACTGGGGTTTACAATATCTTAATAAAGGTTAGTCAATCTTCTCGTTAGCAATCTTGACTCTAGTTATATTCATCAGCAGTAATCATACGTGTTTCGTATTTGTTGCGCGGGTATCATGTCCTTGATAAATACATTTTTGACCTACTGTATTCTTCCTTTGCCTGGAGTCAATCTTTAAATGACTTTTCTCACCGTTCTTAATTTTTTTTCGTCAGCTACCAATTTAAGCTAGATTAAGTGTTGGTCAGACGAATCGATTCTCCGATGAACACTTTCGTCTGTCCGTCTATCTGATCTATATGAGAAAAAATATAATCTCTAATTCTTGTTTCTCTCGCTAGCGAGTCTGTCCGACCATTATTCACCGTTTCTAATTAAGCAGCCTCAATATGAGGGGACTAGACTTCTTTCTCCATTTGGAGGGATATCTAATAACGTCACTGACACAATTTTTTTTCCAATTCTGTAACATTATAAAGCAGGTAAGAACTTATAACTTTTTTTTTAACTTAGAACTTACAAGTTACAATGCCTCTTATTAACGTTAGCACTTCCTCGCATATAAAAAATAAAGATGAAATCATTATTTCATCATTATACATTTGCAGGCTTTTGAGCGAATATGTTTTGTCGGAGAAAATAGAGGAGTTTCTGCCACCATCGTGGACGAACAATGAGGTTTGGAACAGTGATGTTAATTTTTCTTTGACTATGTAAACGTGGGGACATTTTTGTTAGGTGTAATGTTTTCATGGACTCCAAAATGTCTAAAATAGCTGAAAGAAATATTCCACGAAATAAATGTTTCTGTGGTCGATAAATCTTTTTGAAATTTCACAAGAGATGGTTAGCTTCATGAAATGATAACCTCAAAAGCTCAATCGAATTTATTTTACTTAAGCTCAGTCGGATATTTGATGGGAATAAAGGTAGGATTCGAGGAGTAAATAAAATGTTGTTTTTTAAATAGTCATTTTAAGTTTTTGTCACCAATTTTTTTTTAAAAAAAAAATTGAAATAATATTTTCTATTTTTAAAAATTTAATATTTAACTTTTTAAAAAGAATTAAACCTTATCTCCAAAACTCCATCATACAACTCTAAACTTCAAGTCTAATTAACTTTAAGGGTATAAACATATATTTACACCTTTTAATAAAATATATTTTAATCATTTTAAAAATTATTTTTGTAACAAAAACTTTTTAGAGCTATTTTAGAGTATTTTTTTAAATATAAAATGACTAAAAGTATTATTTTGACAGAACAATTATTAACTTTCGAAGACATTACATTTTTTGGTAAATTTGTTTTGATATTGCAAGTATATGTTATTTTGTTGAATCAATCATACACTGAAAACATTTTTAAAGGGAAAAGGTAAAATAACAAAACATAAACCTTATTTTTGAGTAATTTGTGATTTGGTTTAGGGCAAAACTCTCAAATAGACATTTTTAAAGTTTTTATCACAAAATAGCACTCAAGAAAAAAAATGATTAAAATAAACTTTTATTTTAAAATTTTAATATTTTTATTTTTTATTTAATTATAAACCTCATCTCCAAACTCAACCTCATAACTATAAACCATAAGTTTAAATTAATTAACCCAACGCATATAAATTTATTTATACTTTTTAATAAAATTTATTTTAGTCATTTTTTTTCTTAAATACTATTTTAGGGACAACAAAAATTTTAGGTATATTTTGGTTTTTATCTCTTCGGTTTAAAGGTGATATATATATACACGTATTATGATGTTCAATACTTTGGTGAATTTATCAATGAAATAACTTTGCACAAGTGGTAAAACTGAAATGCACCTTCTAATCTTATACGTATTAACGTACAATAAGTTTTATAAGCAATCTTTGAGAAAGGTTTTTTCATCTGTCCATGATTCATATATATACCATACCGTATAAAAAAATGGTAATTTAAAGCATAAGTAAAGGGCAAAGATGTCATTGCAATAGAAACAGTAGGTGGACAAGAATTGTACGTGTAGTTGTAATAAATGCAGAAAGCTGAAACTCTTTAACTTCTTTTCAAACTTACGCTTTTATGTTTATCGGCCTTTGCGATAAAACTTTTTTCCTTTCTTTTTATTCCCTCGCTAAACGACAAGTTCCGTCTCGTCGAAGACCATTATTTTGGATCCAAGAAGCCATCGTAGACATGTACAGATGATCCGGTTTGCAATCTAAACCGGAACAATTAGGATATCCACAGACAGTCCAAATCTTAATTTAAACTACTTTCAGATTTGAAACTCATTTCTGCAATCTTAGATTGTTATATGTATCTTTTGATTTAATTAAAAAGAAGAGTACTTGAACATATGCCTTGAAACTCTATACTACGTCTATGATATTTGGGCGGTTATCATGGATTTAGATATGATAGTACAAGAATCTGTAGTAACCATAACTCACTTATATTGTACATCCAGATAGTGATATGTTAATATCTAATACTCCCTCTGTTTCTTAATAGATGATGTTTTGACTTACTGCACAACTATTAAGAAATTTACATTTATCTATAAAGTACTTTTAAATATATAATTTTAAAATCATTCAACCAATAATAAAAAAGACTGCAAAATTTTATTGGTTGAATAGTTTTCAATAAAACTAAAGTTAACTTTAAAACCTCAAAACATATCTTAAAATCTTAAAACATCATCTATTTTGAAACAAAATAAACACTCTAAAACATCATGTAAAAAGAAACGGAGAGAGTATAGAATGTAACATCTAAAATATAGTAGATGTCTTACCTAGTGAAGCTTTCGTTTTTTTTTGGAAACAGGGGATATATCTTTTTGTCGATGTATGTAATACTCCTATATAGTTAGTCCTAATCATATAACATTAATAATATAAATGAAATATTCGAAAGTTAAAAGAAGTGTGGAATATGGATATAGACAAGCGAAGAGTATAACAGAGAAGAGTTTTGTGTAAAAAGGCTGCAAAGGAGTAGTTGGTTAAAAAGTGAGTGAACTCGATAAACGCGTAACCCTAAAGGCAAAGCGTGCGTTACTCTTACCCAATTACTTTTATATTTTCTACTTTATTTTCTATCTATAAGAACATGATGGACTAAAAGCATTACAGCATTCTCTTAAGCTTTTTTATTTATTTATTTTATGTTTATAACGATTTTTAATTAAATAAAAACCTACTCTCGTAAATTGCATGCAAGTAGTTTGATCGACTACTAGACGTTTTTTTCTCTTTTTTCTACCTATTGTTTTGGAGTTGTCAACAACTTTCAGCGACTAATTTATTCATCTTGAACAAGATGGATCTCATGGCAAATCAATACATACACTATTGGAGTATTATTGAAACATGAATATATGGATTTGAGTTTGCTTGCATTATTGGTTCTGACAAATGAAATATAACAATTATGAGGGGTTACAAATGAAATAAAGACAATGCGTTTGGTGTGGAAGTAAGAGTCTTTTTGCACAAAATAGATTGTGTATTAAATGGTCTCTGAATTTATTGGGTCGACTCGCATATCAGCACATGTGATGACCTTACAATTCTTGTCTCTTCATTTAATATTTTTTATCCAGATAACGAAAAAGTGAATTAGTATTATTGTTGAGTTGTTAACAAAAAACCAATGTTATGATCTTTGTTTGTGATTTCTTTCCTTGTTCCAAAAGGATGTCAAGCTGTCGCCAAGCGTATGGTTACTGAAATTGCTATAATTCAAGTTTATGTTAAATTGGGTTAGGGGCTCTCTTGCTTTCTTAGGTTTTGGGTATGTTATAAACATTATGATCTTCAAGTCAAAAATACCCATAAAAATGTCGATGTTATATCTTTAAATCATTATTATCAGCTTCAAAGTTAAGTTAGTTTGTTCGTTGAAATTCTCATTATGAGGAATCAAATGTATTTCACTGCAATATATAAATAAAAAACTTGCATAGAAAAAATTTAGCGAATAAATAATTAGACAAGAAATGTTAACAGTTTATATTCAAATCATCTATTAATCTAAAGTAGCCGTGAAGCACCTCGGATCTAAATGATAACACAAAGAATAATTAATTTTTACTCATTCTATAAAAAATACATTATTTATAATGAATATTTACTTGTGTATGATTTTTTGTCATTTCTTAAAATTTAGAAAATTATAGAACAAAAATATTCCTTATTAAAATTGATATGAAACAAAATTAATCAATATTTTTTTCCATTTTTTTTCTAATCATTTATATTTTAATGGTCATCAGTTTAAGTCAAGTCATTGTCTGTGGCTGTTTTTTTTTCAAAAATCTGGAAATAATTTTGTTGTTAGAATATTTTCCTGTTTTAGAACTAGTTACTTTACAAATCTGAGCAATTTAATATGTAAAATTGAACCTTAAAAAAATCTATTATTTTCTGTAAAAAAATGATGAATAGAAATACAATTGTAAAAATGACTTGTTTTAATATACAGAGATCGAATTACGACCATTCATTATGGTAGTACTTTTTGTGTAAACTAAAGAAATACAAGTACAGTATTATTTTTGTGTACAAACATTTATTAAACTGAAATATTAAGTTATTTATTACGTTAGTTGCAAAATTCTAACAGAAAGGTTAAAAAGGAATAACTTTTGAAACGGCGGAAATGAATCAGAAGAGAGTAAAAAGGCAAATACGAAAAGGTGAAAGCTTTTTTTTTTTTGTGTGTGGCGATTCCTTTTGCAGGGATTGCGTGTGAAATACAGATATTTCGTTTTAAAAGGTAAACCCAAAAAAGATAAAAGAAATAAAAGTAAAAAGGTCTTTTTCATAACACGTTTTCAGTGGCACGTGAATTACACGGCCGTTCTCAGTCAGCACCGAACCTAAGCTAAGGCGTTGGAATATCTATTTGAGTTCGAAAATATTTTAGATTTTCAAGCATTTCACATATAGATACATAACTTATTTTAGTATTTTTTTACATATCACATCTTCGAGTATTTTTAATTCGAATTCAATTATTTCAGGTTAAGTTTGAATATTCAGTTTTTTTAAAAAAAAAACTTAATTACTCAAAATCTTTTACTAAAATTTACCATTAACTTATTTGATTTTTTATTTTTATAATAACTTGAATGAATAATAGATTTGAGACAAAACTTTACAAATACAAAGACATAGTTATTTTTAAAAGATTTTGAATGTAGCTTTTGTTAATGCATGAAACTAAAATTTGACATGTATTTTAAATGAGTAATAAAATCAAATTTTTACAATTAAATATATTATCTAATTTTGTACCATATGCAATATAAATATAAATATTTTGAATAAAAAAATAAGATTAATTATATATGTTTGACTATCTTTAGATATCTATTCAGATTTGTATATTACTCATTCAAGTTTGAATATTCATGCTTTCCTATCTCAATATCCATTCAACTATTTTGATATTTTAGTCGGGTTCAAGTACAATTTAGTGTATGTGGTAAAATGCTAATGCCTAACCGAGCCTATGATCACGACCATAAAAACACTCAAGCGATGTCGTATACGCGCTAGTTTCAAACGCGTGAAACTGGTTTGTCTTATTTCTCTGACTAGATTCAACTTTTGTTGCGTCATCAAAACTTTATTAGTTGGTACCTTTTTTTCCTCCACACTCGTCCGAAAGTAGTAATTAGTTTTGTTTTTCCATATCAGTTCTTATATTTTCTTTTTTTTTTACTTTCAGTTCTAATATTTTCCACAAAAGAATATATTTCGCAACCGTATATCAAATTACAAAGATAAAAATGTTCAATCTTGTCGATGAACTAGTAGATACAAAAACAAAGATTATTTACACCCCAAAAAATAAATTATGAATTTGGAAAGATGACACTGAACTCTAAACAAATAATTTTTGTCTGAAAAATTACGAATATTAGTTGGATGTTTATGGTCCAAAAAGGTATAAACCAACACAATTTTCAGAACAAGTTAATGACTTTGAGGTCTTTGTCCCATTAGAGCTGCAGACACAAAAGGGCATCTTGGTAGTTTCTAATGATGCTACTTGTAATATTTGGGGTCGAATAAATTCAAATAGTTAGATAGACATGGAAAAGCTACGAGAAAGTTTTGAAGTTCTTGTGAAGCAGATGCATCTTTCCTTTTCTTCATTAATTTCTACTTTTTTTTCCCACGCGCTCGCACACACACAAGACTGCAAGTCCACAGTAACTCAAGAGTAGAGATCAGAGAAAGAGAGAGAGAGAGAGAGATAACTTTTTGAAAAAGCTTCTATTTTTACCTTTCTGTTGATCGCTTTTGTTTTTCTGTAAAAAGCCATCTTTTGTGTTGCTCCTTTTTTACCTGATAAACAATTTTCTCTGCCAAAACTTTCTTTCACTTCTTATTTAAATTTAATATCTTGGCCGGTCCAGAAAGCTCTTTATGCAAAGGTTTCTTCTTATTAAGACAACAAATAGAAGAAGCAAAAAAAAAAAAAAAAAAAACAGCAGCCAAGACTTTTTTTTCTTTCTTCTTCTTCTTCTTGTTGAGATGAGAGCAGATTTGATTACAATACAGCAAACGCTGACGCCAGAAGCAGCGACTGTTCTTAACCAGTCCATCGCCGAGGCGACACGTCGCAACCATGGCCATACGACTCCTCTCCACGTGGCGTCGACTCTCTTATCATCTTCCTCTGGTTTTCTCCGACAAGCTTGCATCAAATCCCACCCAAACTCCTCTCACCCACTCCAGTGTCGAGCTCTCGAGCTTTGTTTCAGCGTCGCCCTCGAACGCCTCCCTACTACTACTACTTCTTCTTCATCTCCATCGCAAACGCAAGAGCCTCTGCTTTCAAACGCTCTAACCGCGGCTTTGAAACGCGCACAGGCTCATCAGCGGCGTGGCTGTCCGGAGCAGCAGCAGCAACCGCTTCTGGCGGTTAAAGTTGAGCTCGAGCAGCTTATCATTTCGATTCTTGATGACCCGAGTGTGAGCCGGGTCATGCGAGAAGCTAGCTTCTCTAGCCCAGCCGTGAAATCGGTAATCGAACAGTCTCTTTCTGGTAATTCCGTTAGGCAAGCCGGGATAGCTAATCCATCTGCAATTGGATTCGGTTATCGACCTGTACCGGTTCCGGTTAACCGGAATCATTACGTTAATCCCCGGTTACAACAAAACGTCTCCTCGGGACCGCATAGTGGTGGGGTGATGCAGAGGACAGACGAAGTTAAACGGGTCATCGAGATAATGACCCGGACCCGGAAAAGAAACCCGGTTCTCGTCGGCGATTCAGAGCCTCAGATTCTCGTGAAAGAGATTCTAAAGAAGATCGAGAGCGGAGAATTCTCCGACGGACCGCTTCGTAATTTTCAGGTGATCCGTTTTGAGAATGAGTCAGCAGCACACATGGCGACGAGGTTTGGTGAAATCTCCGGGTTGTTGGAGACCCGGATCGGGAACTCGGGTTTAACCGGTGGTGTTGTTTTCGATCTCGGCGATTTGAAATGGTTAGCGGCGAACGGCGGCGGCGGCGGTGGAGGAGCTTTGGTGGAGATGCGGAAGCTTTTGGAGAGATACAAAGGAAAGTTATGCTTCATTGGTACGGCTACTTGTGAGACTTATCTACGTTGTCAGGTTTATTACCCTTCAATGGAGAACGATTGCGATCTTCAAGCGATTCCGATCGCCGCTAAATCTCTTCTTCCGACCATGTTCCAAAGGTTTGTCTTTTTTCCAACTGTTGAGTTTCGCTATTAATTTTCGGACAAAGTTTCAGTTTTTGTTTTTGTTTTTGTTATGCTCAGGGTTGGGAGTAATAACAACAACAAAGCTATGTTATTAAACAGTAACATCATATCTCCGACGAGAAACTCTCAGATTCCGGCAGGTAAAATGACCTGCTGCTCTCGGTGTTTGCAGAGTTATGAAAACGACGTTGCTAAATTGGACAAATCGGTAACCGGGAATAACCGGTCGGTCTTGCCACAGTGGCTGCAGAATGCTAAATCCGGCGACGTCGGTGACAAGGAACCTGTAAGTCTTATTGGTGAATTGGTTCGAACATAAGAAACCGTTTTTGTATTGAATCTTAAATTTTGTTTTGTTTCTTCTCCTTAGACTAAAGAGCAAGAGATTGTAGAGTTGCAGAAGAAATGGAACGACTTGTGTTTGCGTTTACATCCGAAACCGTCTGTGTCTGAAAGAATATCTCCTTTGTCCTTGTCTGTGTTGCAACCAAACCCAAGATCGGACATAACTCCACCAGGAAGTCCAATCGGCACAGATTTGGTTCTGGGACGGTCCAACAACAGAGGTGTAGTATCCTCACCGGAGAAGAAGAAGAAGACTAGTAAAGCCCTTTCCGGGAAGCTAGGAGATTCATTCGACATCGATCTATTCAAGAAGCTACTCAAGGGCTTAGCGAAAAGCGTTTGGTGGCAGCACGACGCAGCCTCTTCAGTAGCATCAGCGATCACTGAATGCAAACACGGGAACGGTAAATCAAAGGGTGACATTTGGTTAATGTTCACTGGTCCAGACAGAGCCGGGAAGACCAAAATGGCGTCTGCCTTGTCCGATCTTGTTTCGGGAAGCCAACCGATAACCATCAGCCTCGGTTCGGGTTCACGTGCGGACGATGGTTTAAGCCTCCGTGGTAAAACAGCGTTGGATAGATTAGCGGAGACGGTTAGGAGAAACCCTTTTGCGGTTATTGTAATGGAAGACATCGATGAAGCTGATTTGTTGTTACGTAACAACGTGAAGCTCGCGATGGAACGAGGGAGGATCTGTGATTCGTACGGACGTGAGGTTAGTCTTGGGAACGTTATTATAATCCTGACTACAGATTCATCGCTTGGTTTAGCTGAACACGTTGTTCCTATTGATGAGACAAGACTAGAGAGTCTGGCGAGCAGAGGATGGAAGCTAAGACTCTCTGTTTGCAACAGAAGCAGTACAAGAAAACGAAAACCAAACTGGCTTTGTAATGACCAAACAAAGCAGAGGAAAGAGATTTGTTTCGACTTGAACGAAGCTGCCGAGTTTGATTCGTCTAGTGATGTAACGGTCGAGCACAACGATCAAGAAGACAATAGTAACTTACTCCACAAGTTAGTGGCGTTAGCAGACGACGCTATAGTCTTTAGACCGGTTGATTTTGGTTCGATCAAGAACATGACTGAAGAATCTTTAAAGAAACGTTTCAGTGACGGTCTCTTGGAGATTGAAGAAGATGCTCTGGAGAGAATCGCTGGTGCGATTTGGCTCAGCAAGATTAGCTTAGAGGAATGGCTTGAAGAAGCAGTGGGTTCGAGCTTGAATAGCTTGAAGTCTAGAGTATCTTCTTCAGAAGATTCTGTGATTAGGATTGAGCTTGAAGATGATGTGAGTGATCGATTCTCCGGAGGATATCTTCCCAGTAGTATAAGAACGGTGGTTGTTTGAGTAGTTTTTGTTTTTCCGGTGAGGGGTAGATGTGTAATTATTGAATTGGTGAAGGGGAAAGATGTAAATAGTATTGTGTCTCCAAACCGTCTTTGGCGGGGTGGGAAAAAGTTCGGTAAAACATTAAACGGTAAAAAATTTAAGAGTGGATTAATTCGCAGGCTCTCTATATGATCTTATAAGTGAAAATAGAAAAGGAAGAATCTTCTAATGTATGTGAAAACAAATACGAGATTAATTAACATATAGAGATGTTACTGGAGACATACTGGATTTTATGATATTTTTTAGGGTTACATTTGATTATTCTTTTGTATGTTTCTTCTTGAAGTTTAGTGGAATATATTATAGTCTAGCATACTGAATTTTAGAAAAACTATAAAATTATAGTATATTTTTAATATTCAGAGGAACATTTATTTCAATAGGAAGTTGTACTTTAAAAATATATATTAAGTGGTTGGGCTAGTGTGTGGTTTGTCTTTATTTCACCTTTTTAGAATGAAAGCAGCAAATCCAACTACTCTCATAGACCAATTTTTTTTTTTTAAATCGTAAATATCAGACTCAATAACTCATAGTTTTTTCTTTAATAATTAAGTAGTGATATGTATTTGAAAATAAGCTTTAGGCTAAAACAAAGTAGTGATAAATGATAGTAGTAATACCAGGAAGATTGATAATGTTTCTTACTTAATTTTCAATTCAGGCAGCAAATAGTAAAGTCTATTAACAACAAGATTTACACTTCCCATATTTTTTTTATCGGCTATCCATTTTTTTAAATCAAATGTTGATTAGACGAGTCGTTTCTCCGTAGGGTACTATCTGACTATCTCACTGTATTTGATCTATATGAAAGAAAATAAAACTTTTGTTTGTAGACTCTTTCACTAAAACCGCTCGACCATTCTTACACTTGCCATGTTTTCATAAGAGTTTAAATTAGGATCTAGATTAACATCTTCATGTTTAGGTTTAAATGTCTGAGCTTCACTTTGGTCAATACGCGATTTAGAGGGACTTCAAATCAAAGTTGAAAACTATCGTCTTCGATGAAAACGTTTTCAAAATTCAAAATGTAAAGCTGTCGGTCAGACCATACGTAGTGATCGGTCCCTTTGTGTTCTTGAGGCCACAATTTGATTTCATCATTTATGACCATTGATTCAAAGCCTCAACCTACAAACCGGTCAACCACCGATAATAAATTTAAACCTAACTAACGTATGGTAACAAGAAACGATAAGGACACTCGGTCCAGTGATCTAAACTACATGACGCCAGGGCTTTTCATGTTCAATATAGACTGCTAGATCGAATTTAAAACTACATCCACAATTTAATGATACGTAAGCATGAACTATTTATTTAAGTCTACTGATTTTTATATATATAGCTATTATGAGAGGAGTAGTTACAATCTCTTTCAAATACGATGATTCTTACCATGAACTGGACACTCGTTACTAAATCTTCCACTTCACAACGATATGCTGCCAAGTGACTTCATGCGGTCAATATGCCTATGGATTTTTTATATGTATTTATTTTATTGTATTCATCTATTAAAATTTCAGACTGTTTTCAAACTAGATATAAATATTGTAGTGATAGGACATCTAATGAAAAACGATCTTATGCCACAAATAAACTGAAAGCGTTCTACATAAAGTGCATATTTGTAAATTGTAATGGCATTTTATTGGTTTAAAGTCTTAACCACTTACTAAGTACACAAAATATGATATTTCTGATTTACTCTATAAACTTTCTTTTGCTGCAATTGTCATGAAAATATATCTTTTTTTTCTCTGATAACTCCGGTTCTTTGCTAGACACCTGAAGACAAAGCCTTCAAAATATATTGTTTTTCTCATACACCTTTTTGGATATTTAGGGGATAGTAGTAATATTTAGGAGTGGAAGATAAGGTTGAAGTTTTTTGGTACTTGTTTATACATAACTAAAAGCATGTCCAATACCTTTTCAGTATTATAAAATATGGATTTGTTATATATAAAGCAGGCCTTAACCTAATTATTGACAACAAATAATTAATGGGAGATATACTTTAATATTATTTTCAAATAAAAGATTTAAGCCAAAGAGAAGCACTAGAACAAGGAGAAGACAAACCAAAACATGCCTTTATATCATTCAATTATTTAGTTATATATATATGGACCTTATGACCTCTTTATCTTTTTGGTGGATTTGCATTATGTCTCCTCATTTCATAGTTAAATATATCATCAGCCAAAAGTAAGAAAGATTATACGCATTAGACACTGTTGTAGTTGAAAGTCCCTAAAGTTTAGATTAGATTCAGTTTATCTCAAACAAAAGATTCATCATACACCATGCCGATACTTGATCTTGAAGTGACAAAAAGAAACTCATAATAACAGACCAACGTGAGAGTGTAATTGAATAATCTTCAAGTGGAAACTAAAATAATGCAGCAAATGCTGCAACTTTACTCAAAGACCCGTTTCCTAATTAATATATTTTCCAGTCTTTCTTTATTTAATTATAACAATGAAAAGGACGTGAAGATAATCATTTACGAATATAAGAGATGCATTATATTATATAACTAAAAGGGGTCACAAATCTCCACCTTACATGATTGAAACCTCATGTTGAATTTGAGCTTTTCAGAAAGGGGATATGAACTTAACTTATGTAGTGAACAACTACACACTAAGGTTCAACTGCTATATTGGCATCTCTTGACATATGCATGCATGTCTATTATATATTGTGTATGTTATCTTTAACGATTATATAAAGCTTCAGAATCACTATGCAAATTAAAAAATAATTATTCAACTAGTCTAAAATGCATTTTCTCCGTCTTTATGAAGGCTGATAATTTGATACAGTCATTCATGACCTGTTCTATGTGCATAACTTCTTATTCACGAGATCCCTAAATAATTTTCTATAATATTTGGGACTCGAAATTTCTAGAAAGCTTTCAATATAGTAATTTTCAAGCAATATATTTAAAAGACTTTTAAAATCGTCTGCTCAGAATCCATGATTACATTGAGCGGTCATGTTGCCATTATGAAAAGAAAAGCCTAATATGTATGTAATTATGTAAATATAGACTATGATTTGATCCGACATCTCGGTCAGTAGAAAAAGAAACTAAACATTCTAACTTTTTCCCCATGGACCAAACTCATCCTTTTTGTGCATAAACTATGATAGATTTACCTTTTTATTAATAAGAATTTGCTTTTATTTAGCAATATGCAGAACATGCTTAGAAAAAAATCTTACCATGAATTTAGTTTCTGGACGCTAAAAGTAAGAATGTGAATAAGATTGCAGAGGAGAAACTCAAGTCTCAGGCAAAAGAAAACAATCAACGTACGAGAATGCTTCTACAGAAGATAATAGTGAAGCTTTTGTTCCAAAGCTTAGATTACAAAAGATAGTTTTCATGTACAAAAACCATAACACACTAGATTTCTTTATAACTCCCCAACTCAATACATGTAGCGTTACTTATATCATAAAAATTCAACCAGTGTAACTAAAAACAAGTCAGCTTCTTTACTGTTTATATGAATCAATCAATCATCAGGCTCAGCAGAGAAATCAGGCTCTTCAGGTTTCTTAAACCGAGGCATCTCCACATCCTTAACTCTCTGAGCTGCAACACCACGTCTTGTATTAGCTGCAAAACGTGAAGCCAAAACCATAACTCCAATGTTCATCTTTGTCTTTGGACTCGACCCTACATCTTCTTCTTCTGGTTCTTCTTCTTCTTTTTTTCCTACTACCACTACTTCTTCTTCTTCTTCTTCATCTTCATCACTTTGCTTTGATTCAATGGCAGTGAGATGATTCTCCATAGCTCTTCTCTTGTACCTGCGCCACGCAGCTTGTATGAAGCAAGCAGCCCAAGTCCTCCAATGATGAGAGTAGAATCTGAAAGTGTGTTGAAGCTTCTTGCTGTGTAGCCTCCTAAACTGATTGGCAACAAACTTCAAATCTTCAGCTCTAAGAGCAAATGCTTCAACTTCAACTAAGGCCCTAACTGTTCTTGTAGAAGATGGTAAATTCAAGGTTGATTTTGGAAGCAAAGCCCATGAAAGAAGCTCTTCCCCACAGAAGTCTCCAGGTCTTAGTATAATTGAGTTGAAGAAACCAGTTCTGCCTCCATTGGTTGTGGAACTCTCGAGTCTACCTCTGATGATAAAGAGCATCTCTGTGATCAAGTCACCTTCACGCACAAGGTAAGTCCCTTCCGTACACAAAGAAGAAACCAGACGTTCACATATCGCATCAAGCAACTGATCATCCATTTGGGAGAAAAATGGAACCTGCATGATTCAGACATATAAACACATTATGGAGTTACAAAAGATTTACAGTGTCAATGGCTTGCAACTAACACCACACTCGAGAAACTAAAACCAAACCAAACTCTGAGACTGTAAAGTTAAACCATTTGTAGGGGTGGGATGTTGAACCAAACTGAACCCGCCGAACCGACCCATATTAAAAACCAGAACCAAACTAACCAAATTAAACCCGCATAGCCGAAATCAAAAACTTTGGTAGGATTTTCAAAGACCGAACTAACCATAATCCGGTAAGATTTATGTTGAACTGAACTAACCAAAAACAGAATTAACCAAATTACCCGAACCTGCATGCCTAACCAAAGGAACTGAAAGACTTACTCTTCGAACAAGGTCTAAGCATAGGTGACGTTGGATATCACGGCGAAGATCAGTGGGTAAACTTTGTAGGAGAACCTCTTCGTCAACTCCTCTTGCTGCAAGCCACTTATACTGCTCATATCGCCTTACACGGTCTCTCAAATCTTCAGGAAGTTGGCGATGTCTCATCCACTCCTCTGTGTCTCTCTTCTTCAATCTCCATTCCTCAAGCCGAACAGTCAAAGATTGCAAATACGTCTAACAAACAAAAAAGTAAAGCCCCAAGAAACATAAGAACAAAAGCAGAGACTGTTTACAACATTTCATTTTGAACCTTGTTAAAGGAAGAATCCATACCTGCATGTTACCAATGAGATGGGCAAAGAGGACAAGACCAAAGATTGCAATGAGCACAGCAAATGTGGTTTCACCAATGAATGTGGTCGTGGACAGATTCTGTCCGTAAGAACTGGGACATGATAGTAACCGAAAAAGCCATCAGTTTATGAGATATCTAAGTCTGAGTTTTGATGATATCTGTAGTAATTACCTAAGCTGTTGCAAGCCCCACCACAAGCAGTAGAAATATCTCTCGTTAAAGTTTGAAGACACAACCTTTTTAGTGATTGCGTTCTCGAACATCCCATACTTAAACTCCCCTTTCCGTGCATCGCAGAGCTTAAACACGTTTGTGACATTTGCCCATTGTTGCTGCCTGGTGTCATGGAGTGGTGAATCACAGTCTAGGTAATAGAGATAACAATTAAGTCCACCATCTTCTTTGTTGCATCTCTTTTTCCAGCATGATGTGTATCTATCAAACGAGAGTATATACCACGCCGCACCAAGCACCTGCTCCAAACCAAGACAATAACAGCCTAGCTATATAATCGATTATAATCATTATATAAGGAATGAGATCACATACATGACTAGCTAGCATGTATAGCAAGAGATTATAAGCAGCTCCAGCCCAAGCAGTCTTTGTAACCACACCAGTTGCTTTAACAATCTGAGAACTCAACGGGATTATCAGATAGAATCTAGGTATGTACTGTAAGAGCACAATCAAAGCAAGATCATTGTTGCTATGATCAAACCGGTAACTTCTTGTAGCCGGCATAACAAACCAGATAACTATCTGAGGAAGTGGCAACGTTGCAATGAGATCGATGATGAAGTCAGATTTAAGATACCTCCAAGCGATTGCCTTAGGATCCATGACAAGCTCACCTCTACCAAACACTCTAGTGCTCGAGTTTGGAGCAATGAAACCAGTCCTAAACTTGATGAAAATGTGAAGCAGGTAGAAAAGATCTGCAATGGTTCTGAAGAAGGTAACAAGGATTCTTAATTTCGTGTCGGTCCTTGCACAGGGGTAGTCTTTGTTTCCACCAATGGCTGGGACGAAGAAGTATAAAGGGTCGATGAAGAGAGCAAGCATACAGGAGATGATGAAGACCCAGTTCCATTTCAAGACAATCTCACTTCCTGGATCAAGAATGGTCTTGTACCATGGGAGTTTAGAAGATTTGGACTTGTTGTCAGTGTATCTACTAATTCTATTTCCAGACAAGAGGTTATCAGGAGGTCTGAGTGCTGAAGGTAGAGAGAGTTTGTATGATTTGCTCATTGGATCATTCACTGCCCATATGGCTTCTTTTCTTTCTTTCTTATCTGAATACAACCTACAAAGATAGAAACTTCACTCTGAGTGTAATAGAAACACCACTTGTGTATGATCATCAAGAAAGAGACAAAACCAAACTAAAGTAAAGTCTTGATTTTTATTTCTGGGCAACCAATCAGATAGCTGAACAAAAAGTTCACGACTTTGAGCTGAGCTAATACGACCCGGAACATGAAATCTAACTAAAAGACAATGAAATTGAAGTGAAGATAATAGAGAAACTTACACAAGAAGCTTGTCCTTCCTCAACTCCATTGGGAGCAGAAGAAGCTGCTTAAGCTCGAGAAAGAAGAACCCTTAAAGAAAGAGGCTTTCTTTGATTCCTGCAGACTCTGACACTCTCTCACTCTTTGATGTCTCTCTCTCTCTCTCTAAATCTGAGGAAGCTGGTTAATTCCTCCTGGGGGGAATTGAAACGAGGGAGTCACGGGACGAGTCAGAGAGCGTATCTTCTTTGCTTTTTTTCTCTTACCTTTAAGGAAAAAAAAAAAAGGATATTTGTGTGTGTGTTTTGAGGAATATTTGGCTCATCGATGTATTGTAATAAGACAAGAAAGTCAACACATTTGACCACATGACTTACTAATCAGAGTCATTATTAGTGGGGAATTAATGACTTTTATAGGTTTGTTTATGTGTGTAATAGCATTGTAATTGAACCTATTAAAGGGAGTACTATGAAATGCTACTTCACAAAACAACACTTTCACAGGCTTGTCGTTAGATCCAATCACACTTGTCCAACTGGATCACAACTTCACATTCAAATCACAACTTTTTAATCGCACTCGAAAAAACAAAACATTTGACACAGGTTCCAAGTTTTTCTTCATCATAAACAATTTTGAAGCAGAAACATTGATGAAAAAGACTTAAACTTCACTTCGTCATGGACACATCTCAAGTGAATTACAGTAAATCATCAACTTAACAGGAGCAACATCTTCTAAGTGACAAGGGACAACACTTCTGCTTGAATTTATCTGTATATCGATTTCGTCTCATGTGTTATCCAACTGAATCTGATCAGAGGAAAGATTGAAACTTTTCAAATAATATAAAACATCTAAAGCCGCAAAACAGCAGAGTAAAAACATTGCCAATACTTCAACTCCCATTCTGTAACTTGACCAGATTGAGTTTAACAATAGGCCTGATTATAATCAAATTCTTAGGAAGCAACCTTGAAACTATGTTAGTTTCTCCAAAAAGTCTGGTTAAAGAAAACATGATATCAATCAAACAGTGGAGGAAGAAAGGAACAAGCTTTCAAGTTGTTGAGCTCTGTAATAAAAACTGTACATGATTGATTATTGATGAAAACCAAATCTGCTTTAACATCATCGTAACTAAATTGAAGTGAACCAACAACAAATCTACAAGAAAGCTAATCTCTGATCAAAAATTTCACTCTTTCTTTGCTTGTTTCCAATCTTAAACCCTATCCCTGCAAATCGGACAAGTCCCAACTTTGACCAACCAAAAGTCAACACACTTCCTATGAAACACATGCCCACATCCAGGTAATCTCCGACACCACTGTCCTTGTCTGAACCCATCGATACACACCACGCACTCGCTTCCGTACTCTGTCGGCTCACAAAACTTGAACTGGGGAAGGCTCTTCACGCATCTAGGAGACAACCCATCTGAGGAGGATTCGTTACGAAGACGGCGACGGAGGCGGCGGCGGTAGTTACGGTGGAGAAACCAGTAGAGAGTGAAGAAAAAGACGGAGAAGCCGAGAGACATGAGGATGAAGAGCAAGGCGGTTAAAGCTACAGGGATCATGATAAGACCCACCAGGATCTTGGAGAGAATCTTCGTTGATAGACTCGTCGTGTTACCCTTCGGTGGCGCGAGATACGGCGTTTGTTCGCCGGTGATTGGGTCATCGTGAGGAATAGGTATCGACATCGAACGGAGATAAAAATCTTCTTCTTTTTTTGCGTTTTTTTGTTTTTTCGAATCTGTTTAAAAGAATGAAACTCTGTTTTGGAAGCTAAATAAAGGAGAAGGGTTATTACGATCACAAGGACTCCATATTGATGAAGGCTGTGGATTTGATCGAAAAAACCGTGGATACAAACAACAATACAAGGGGTGTTTTGTAATATTATTTTATTCAATATTTGTAATTAATTAATTATTTATATGAGGGAATATTTTGTCAAAAAAATATATATTCTTTCTGCTTCATAAAAATATCCGTTTTTCACAAAAAAAACTCATTAAATCACTATGATAAATATATTATTTTATACTTTTCAATAAATTTAATCAATAATAAATCAATAAATTTAATTAATATTTGTTGAAAACAAAAAATTTATCATTTTAAAACGTTTTTTTTTAAAAAATGTCTATCTGTAACTGAGGGAATATGAGGGAATATTCGGACATTTTAACTAGTTCTTCTCTCCCTATTAATTCGCTAGCAAAGTCTTTTACAATTTCTTGAAAATATTTATATTGTTTTTTAATTAGAACAAGCCTTTGATCCGCGCGCCCGCACGGATGTTATTTTTATGAATGTCAAATATTTTAAGCAATTTGTTTGATATAACTGTATATATGAATGAAAATTAATATTCGATATCCGTTATTCGATCTCGGATCTCATCCGCTTAAAAAAACGGATAATCAAGGATCCTAATAGTGATTTACGGATTCGACTGATCCAAGTACGAATTCAGATAGTAAAATTTAGGTTTGTATATCCGGATGGATATTAAATATTTAAAATTTAATTATAGTTATCTATGTATATTATATATACTTTTATATAAAATAACTAAAAATTTAATTTTAAATTTGAATGTGTTTAAAGTTTTTTAAAATAATAATTTAAAATAGACTAATAGATAATTAATAGTTAGTTTTAATTAAATCCACGTGTATTCGGATTTTAGTCAGAATATCCTAACCCCGAATATTCAAGATCTGGATAACAATTTTACGAATCTGACGAATGCATATCTGAATCCGTATATCCTAATATAACTCAGAAATTCGATCCGTCCTAGACATAACTGTGTCTATGTATTATATGGTGTTTAAAAAATTAAATTTATAAATTACATAAATTATTCTTATTAGATATATATCGTACAAATGCATAATACATTGTATTTTTTGTATATATATAACCATTTATAATAAATATTAGTATATATTTTAGTTACTAAATTGTTATGGAAAGTTACACGATTTTGTTATTGTAAATGAATAAGTTTAGATTATATCAAAAATTATTGACATTATTAATTTTTTTATAGTTCAAATATAGTTGATTACCTTATATGAATATGAATAAAAAATAAAACTAATTTAATTCTATATATATATATATATATGTATAAACATATATACATTTTTTTATTAAATCTTCAATTTTAATGACAAATGTTGTTAATGGGCTTAGCCCAATTTTTTTTTTCTTGTTAATAATTTAGATGTTTGGATGCAAGGATAGTATCAATGGTATTTCTTGTAAATATTAAGTAAAAGTAATGGTTATTTCCTATTTGTATTTTAATTTTAATAAATTAGATTTACGTTACAAAATGGTGCAGCATAATTGCACAGGCACAAAAGGTTGTGAGTTTTAAAGGTAGTACCATATATTTAGGGTGCAATGAATGTAAAAACGGTTTTTTTTTTTAATTTCTTGTTTTTTGCCGGCCAACACCGTCTATTCGTGGGATTATTCGTGAAATATCTTGAGGGATTATTGGTGGTATTTTTACGTATATATCTAAAATTAAATGTGTTTTTCATAATCGGTTAGTTATTTTGAGATTAAATATATTGATGAAAATAACATAAGATATTAACACACAAACGTTTTGAAGCAATATCAGAAAATATATTATTTTATCAAAGCTTATCAGACCTAATACATAATGTTTTCTTTTTGAAAAACTAGATCAGATAAATCAATTTTGCTCCCAATTATAAAATAAGTTAATTAGTCATATAATTATACTGCTTTTGTTTTATTCTAAATATCATTATAGAATAAAGATTTTATTATAAATCAAATTTTCGATTTAAAATTTTAGTATAAAATTTAGTAATTTTATATGTTACATGATTTTTTATATTTTTTATTAATTTAACTGGTTAAATATATATTTAATAATATTTTATGTTAAAATATAAAATTAAATATATTTTAAAATTTGTGTTTATATTTAAAATGATACTTAAAATAAAACGGAAAAAAGAAAGATTTTGGTTCTGGTTATTATTATTATTATCTCTGAACTCTCCTCTCTGGTAAGACCGAATGGGAAGAGATAGAGACAGGCAGACAAGGGCAGTTTCCTCGGTAACAGACCTTTCTTTATGTCACCATACGGTCCATACCAAGCCACCACCTTTAACATTCGTTCTTTGCAACATTTTTTATATTATCTCCTTGTTTCTTTTATACATTTTCCTCCGGTTTAACTTGGTTTAGAATAATGACTCTTATTGCCGTTCGGCCCAATAGCATTCCCATTCTAATCCGCAGAGATTGCATTTTTTTGGGCTGCCCATAGATGGCTTCTAGCCCATTCTTCATCAAACAAAACCGTTCGGTTTACTCCGGAATTTGGTTCCATCGAATTGAGATGGAAATATATGTCTATTCAACTAGTCAATTAACATGTCTCAACGGTCTTGATTTAGATTAACAGATCTTAATGTCTTTCCATTGGGATTATTTAGACTAAAGCAAAAATGGGAGTAGTCAAGAAAACCTATTAAAACAAAATAGAGTAGTCAGTTTGACCCAACGAAATTGAGTAGTCAAAGAAATCTATAATGGTAACTTGGTAAGGCATTATAATGCATGCTTACCTGGAGATTAAACATATAACATAACACTTATATAAATAGAGATTCCGCATATCATTTTTAACAACGATCTTAAATAACTTTTTTTGCTTAGAGAAAAAAAGAAGAAAAAAAAACGAGCCATGGTTAAAAGTATTTTGGTTTTCTCTGTCGTTGTTGTTTTTCTCTTCTCTATTGCATATGCAACTCCTGGAATCGGAACTTTCTACACAAGTTACACTCGTAAGAATATTATTTACATTTTTGTGTGTGTATGGTACTACTTGATTTATAACCACATAAGAAAACATATAACAACAAACTTTATATATGTACATTTTGATATTTAACTATAGCGAAACGTTATAACATTATAACAACCTACGTTGTTTTATTATGTGTGTTTGATAGCATCGGCATGTTACGGAAATACGCCAGAAGGAGTGATGATAGCAGCAGCGAGTGATACATTATGGAACAATGGTCAAGTTTGTGGCAAAATGTTCCATGTGAAATGCACCGGAGCTCGTAACGCCGTGCCTCATCCCTGCACCGGTCAAACTGTGACAGTCAAAATCGTTGACCATTGTCCCGCTGGCTGCGCTTCTACCATCGATCTCTCCCGTGAGGCTTTTGCTAAGATCGCTAATCCTGTCGCTGGGATCATTAACATTGATTACACTCCGTGAGTATTTTCACCAATATTTTTTTTCATTGCCTATACATATTTTTATGTTACATTAGAGTAATTTGTTTCCGGAGTTTTGATGATGAGATTGTGTGTTTGTATTTCAGGGCCTAAATGTCGATGAAGTTCTCAAGGAAAAAAAATGGTCGGATCTAGAAAACCCTAATAAGTATTGTATTGCCATTACAACGTTGTAATTGTAATTCAAAATATGAATAAAATCCCCGAGATTCATACAAAAAAAAAATAAGAATGCATATTTTCATATTTTAATAGTTTGCATAACATGATTTTAAAAGATAGACATCCAAGTTTGCATAACATGATTTTAAAAGATAGACCTATGGGGATAACACATCCAAGTCTAAAAACGAAATACGCTGGGCAGAAGTTTTATCGTATACATGATAATTTTATCAACAAGCTTAGTTGAACATGGCATTTATTTGTTGATTGCACAATGCACATGTAAAGACCAAACGCATTTTTTGTACTTCTTTACAAATAATCTCATTTTAAATAGTTGGCAAAAAAATATTTGTTAAGATATTTTCATACATGCCGGTGGTAGGTCTCTTGTTTAATTATTTGGATTGGAAATGTATAACCCAGTTAAGGCTCAATTTTTAGAGAAAGAAGGTTTATGCATTAAGAAAAAAAAAAGACTTAATACTCTTTTTGTCAAATTTAATCCAGTTAAATTGATTCTTTGATTCATTAAACAAATACAGTTGATGTAACATGTTTTTGATTGAATAAATTTAGCATTCATTAAAAAATCATAATGGAACATGTTCTCTATATTTTGGGACTATCTTTTGTAAAAAATAAACCATAAAGTATGAAGCGATTTGTAGAATACTTTTTGGATTATATGCAAAAAGCACTAGTGACCTATGGTTAGAACAATGCATATTCCCTCTGTTTTATAAAGATGCATGTTTTAGATTTTTTACGTACATTAATAAAATATATAAAATTTAAATTATCAATGTATAAATTTTTGTAACTTATTATTTTCTATAATTTTTATCCAATAGAATTATAAGAATTTTATAAAAGATTACAATTCATCATTAATTACTGCATTAAAAATATAAAAAATATAACATTTTGAAACAATATTTTTTGCTGTAATATGAATTTTTTGGAAACGAAGAGAGTATAAAATAATGCTACATAATTAATGCGCACCGTCGTGTTCGTCTTAAAATTTGTAACCCAATTAATGATCTACCATAAGAAGACATTATGCCTCCGGTAAATGGTAAAATGGTCACAAAGCATCATATGGTAAGATATTATATTGTTCAAGAAATCGACTAACTATATATTTTATCATAAGATATTATATTGTTCAAGATATTATAAGATACTACCATAAAATATATATTAAATGGTAACTAATAAGATACAAATGGTAACTATATATTTTATAGAGGACTAACGATTAGGCGAATTATTTAGGATCTACACGAAACTTAAGCGTTAACAAATTATTGATTTATTTTACTAATATATGACATTTATATGAAATATTTTAGTTTTTAAATAAAAATATAAAATTACAATGATAAATTATCAAATTTAGATACGTAAAATAAAAAATATTATATAAATTTGTAGATTTATAAAAATATTATTTTTTAAATTAATTTAGATCGATTTTAACAAATTTTGAATAGTTTAATTCGAATTGAATCGTATAAATTGAATTTTAAGAAAATCTTCGATATGACTGAATTGCCGACTAACCGATTTTTAGAACCTTATTACAATGCTTAGACCACCCTCAACCAAGGGTGCTTAGGGGGTGCTTATGGGGTGGAGCCCACTAGCACCCCCAAAATCGAACTCTTAAACATCTTAAATAAGTATCCATTTTGCTTGGGTGCTTGTACTGTTCACGTGTCCCACTGACACGTGGCGGCCCGTGATTGGTTTGTTTAATTTTTTTTTTTTTTTTTAGAAAATGAGAAAAAAAAATAAGCACCCCATTTAGGGGTGCTAGGGTTGAAGATGCCCTTAGATGTGTTGTCTTACTACAAACTGCATTAAGTTTATTGTCCAATGAATAATAATCAACTCAAAGAAGATTGAGACGGAGAAGATTTGGTTTCTCGCTGTCGCTTAGTGTTAGACATGGGCCGAAATAAAAAGATTGGCAAATCTTACATGTTAGTATTTATGAGAGCAAGCTCTTCTCTAACGATGGGCTGAGATTAATAAGAAATGGGCCGATATTAATAGAAAGCCAGTAAATTTGTTTTTGTTAATAGGCATATACACGAACTGCACTCTCAAGCCCACAAGGAGCTGATCTTGGTGAATGTGTACGTAGATCTACTATGGCGTTCGAGTTCTTAGCAAAATGTGAAGTCTTCATTTGAATGATATATTCATATATTGGTAAAGTACTTTCCTGATGGTTTTTTTTAGACATTATGATATTTTTCATCTTTAGTATATAGACTTTTATAAAGATGGACAGTTAAGCAAGGGTCTTAAATTTATTGGCAAAGCAATAAATGTATTATGTATAGCACATGCACATGGGGATTCTTTTCCTGTTTATAAGGTTCAATTTCTCTTTAAAATATATATCCAATACGTGTATTGTGACACATTTTAATATTGTTTCGTGAGAAAAGTGTCCAATGGAGAAAATTTCAACGATTGACTAACCTCATAAATTCAAATTTAGGTCGAATTATTAACGAATTTAAAAGCATATAATGACAAATTAGTGGTTACAAGATCGTGGGAGATCTAACTTGAAAGTTCATTGTCCCATTGATCCCAACCCTGATCTGTTTGCCATCATTTTCACATTGAAAATATCATTGGAAAAAAAACTCAACTAACTCATCTGTATTTTCTTCTACTCTCTTGTATATGAAGTCTACCAATTTTATTATGTATTTGGCTCATGAGTCTATTGTCTGAACTCTGAACGCTGTTACTCACACACATCATGTAACCTATGATTTACATTGTGCATATACGTTTCTTGGTTTTGTAAATGTTTACTGTATTAAAAAAATTAAGGGAAAGTAACCATCATCTTTTGGGTGGATGAGTTTCTTTTGAGTCTTTGTTGGTACTTGGTAGACTGGTAATATACACTAATACAGTATCATATATCTTGTGGCTTGTCTCGGTCCATCTTGGAGCTATGACTTGAGTTCAAATTCCAACTAGTCACCCTTTTAAAAGGTTGGGAAGATTCATTTAGAAAAAAGAAGAAAAGCAATATGCAAACTATATGTCAACAGAGGAGTTGCATCACCGCATGATCCTGATTATACTCATCGACCTGTAATTCATTTGATTTATAGGAAGAAGTAGAGACGCTTACAAAACAACTTAAAGTCAACGTGTTTGATTTTGCAAACCTGCCTAGTAAGAAAAAAAGCGTCACTCTGATGAGAGCAAAATTTTCTAAAAAGCGACTTATAACTTATAAGTCTCTCTAATTCTTATATGAATTTTGCAAACAATCGATTCTTTGTTTTTTTTTTCTTCTTAAAACAATCGATTCTTTGTTGTTCTACAATCAATCTAGGTCTGTAAACTTGAGTTATATTTAAAAATTGTTTGTAGTATGATGTAGTATTATAAGTTTCTAAAAATACATGAATGCGTACATAAGGAAGGGCTGAAGGGGTACATTATCATGTTTCGCTAAAATTTAATTATGTTTATGATAAATTTCACACGTGAATGATTAAAACATTTCATGTAGTTGTTATGTCACTAACTCGGTTTAATTGGTCAATGGAAGCAGGTGAATCCGAAAGAAAATAAAAAAAGTCAATGCAAACAATCAAAAGTAATGTGATTACAATAAGAATAGTACTAGTATTTTCTTTTGAACTTTTTGGGGGAAATATGTTTACTACTGGGTAATAAGATAGGACAAAATTTTCACGTCGAGTCATAACACATAAAAGGCATAGAACCTTCTCATAATGCTGATCTCTTGTTTCGTCCCTGATCTCTCTTCTTTTCAGCAGAGTTAAAAGTTTAACCCACTGCCCCAAAAAGATAATACCAACCACTATTTCTAGACGTCTAGTAGTAGTAACTAGAACAGCCTTTTGAGAGCTTCGTGTAAACAAATTGAATTAGGTTTTTGTGTAAAATATATAAAAAAAAGTGTTTTCTTCTGGTTTGACTTTAATAAGTTGGACCCCACTAAATCTCGATAAACAGAGTTGCTCTCTGCTTCTCGCTTCCGTGTCCTCTTCTCCTATGTTTCCGTTCCTCAACTTTCAAAATTTTATAAAACTATTTTACAAACAATAATGTAAGATATAAAGTTTTTGTAAATATAAAATACATAAAATATAAGGAAGCTCCATCTTGAAATGAGAATAATAGTTTGGGATTTGGTTGTCTTGCTAAAAATTAGGAGTCATGTTATATTCATGATACCATTATTTATTTTATATAATTTGTATATGAAGACAAGTAAATGAACTGTTATTTTGTGTATTTGAAAATACCCGTAAAGTTAGTGGTGGTGTTCTTTGTCTTGTTGATTTAAATGGGGATGCATGGGATTTGGTGAGATCACAAATATATTATTCATAGAAAATCATTTAATTAATTTGCTTCATTACCTCTGATTTTTTTCTTCTTTTAAACTAATCTTTGATTGACTTTGGATGTTAAAATTAATTACAGTCTCGGGAAATCTGGAGATTCAAGAGGCACCACTCTTCTTGGTGTAACTGTTAAAAAAATCTTAAATGAATTTTTCTTTTTCTCTTCTGTCATCATCAATGGTCCAACCTGTAATTCTCTTATTCATAACTTTCTATCTCTTTCTTCTTACAAAACCAATCTCATAAGAAGAAAAAACAGAGCAGTTAGTTCTATCTCTCTCTCTTTCTCTGAGAGCTTCTTCCATGTCTGGAACTAACAACAACAAAGCTTGACTCTTTCCTCTCAAGTTTCCTCTTTCTTGCAAACCCATGAAGTTTTCTCGGGAAAATATGAATTGGGTTTTCTCAGAAATCAAAACAACTCGGAAACTCCTCTCTCCTTCATCACTTCCACGACCACCACCACCATTAACTATCCGACCAAACACAAACTTCGACATAAACAGCAAGATCAGTCCAAGCATTCTCCTGATAATCATAATCCTCTCCATCATCTTCTTCATCTCAGGTCTCCTTCATCTCTTAGTCAGATTCCTCCTCACACCACGTAGAAGAGACAGAGAAGACTACTTCGACAACGTCACTGCTCTTCAAGGCCAGCTTCAACAGCTTTTCCACCTCCACGATTCAGGAGTCGACCAATCCTTCATCGACACGTTACCTGTTTTCCATTACAAGTCCATCATCGGTCTCAAGAACTACCCTTTTGATTGCGCTGTCTGTCTCTCTGAGTTCGAAACAGAGGACAAGCTCAGGCTTTTGCCTAAATGCAGCCACGCCTTTCACATGGATTGTATCGACACTTGGCTTCTCTCTCACTCTACTTGTCCCTTGTGCAGATCAAGTCTCCTCTCTGATCTCTCTCCTCGCCAAGATCCTCGTCCCTCTTTTCTCCTCGTTCTTGAGTCGGCTAGTGAGCATAGCTCGAGAGAGATTGTTGGAGACAGAGATAGTGCAGCTTGTGTGGCTGCCAGTGATGTTGATGATGTGCAGACCAATGCTCATTCACGATCCAGTTCTCATCTGGGTTTTGTCGGAAACAATGATCTTGGGTCGGATTCAGGTCGTATAGATCAATACCAAGATGGTGTATTGGGTGGTTCGGTTGAAAAGGTTGTTCCTTTTGCAGTTAAGCTAGGGAAATTTAGGAACATAGATGTTGGAGAAGGAAGTAGTATCAACAATAACATTGGTATTAGCAGCATTATAGATGAAAGGAGATGTTTTTCAATGGGGTCATATGAGTATATTATGGATGAAGAAACCGCTCTTGAGGTTCATGTTTCAACCAAGAAAGTATCAAGCAAGAACCCTCGCTTGCCCGGCCACAGGACTGCTATGTCCGAGTGTGGTTTTGATCCAATGGGGAGACTGAAATTCAGTGGGAGCGGCTCGATGAGGATAGTGGAAGAAATGACTGAGAAGAATGTAGTAGAAAGAGAGAGCTTTTCGGTATCGAAAATTTGGCTAAGGGGTAAGAAAGAGAGGCATAGTAAGGTTCAAGGAAAAGAGGATAGTTCATTGGTTTCGTCCTCTTCGGGAAGAGCATTCTCTTTCGGGTTATTGAACCCGAAAGAGAATGCGAAAAACGAAAACGAGTGCGAGGAAGAGAAACAAAAGGTCGAAAATGCGTCATCTTTGGAGGTGAAGACACCATCTTTTGCTAGGAGGACTATGCTTTGGCTTGCAGGGAGACAAAACAAGGTTGTTCATTCTTCTTCTCCTTCTAATGTCTAGTTTCTATATATGTTTTCTATTTCACATTTAAGTTTCTTTTTCAATTGTTATTTTGTGTTAGTCCTCATAAGTTTAAAGACAGATGAATCATTGTAGAAACGTGGTGTTGAAATATAAATATTGTTAGGCATAGATTGTTAAACATTTTGGTGCGTCATGTTTTTCAGTTCTTAATTATTTGGTCCAAAACAATTAATTGTTGATTATTGCTTCCCATCTAACCAGAGAACGACACAATTAAATGTAATGAAATGATTGAATTAGAGATAGAAAATAAAATTGCCAAAGATTCAAACCCTTTGAATGATTGATTAAGAAACCGTATAAAGTCTCTGTGTGACTATTTTAGTCAAGCAACAACTAAATATCTTGTTAGGTTAAAAATCCATACTAACTTAGCCAGTAACAACTAAATACTGTGACAGCCCTCCTCGTGGGATCCAGCTGGCGCTGCAGCGCATCGACCTTAACCCCTCCCATGTGATACAACCTGCCCGAATTCACCCTAGGCCTCGGCTCACAGGTGGGTTATTGGTGCACTTGGCGCTACTCGAACCCAAGATCTCACCCTTTAACAGCACTCCTACAGAGAAGCTGTCACCAATTGATCTGAGGGCTGTCACAAATACGTTCAGCAAAACAGTTAACCATATACTTTTATGTCTAATTAAAAATCAACTATAACCAATTAATCATATGCGTTTCATTTGAGATACAAATCGTAATTCTAAGAATCTTGAAGGAGTAATCTTCTCTTTCTTTATTGGTTTTTTTTTCTTTCTTATGGAGCATTAGATAAGAAGTGGGTGTGGTGGTAAGACTAGTTGCATTGAATTGAGGCAATTCTTCGTACGACAAAAGAGTGACATTTTTTTTTTGTTATACGTTATACAGTATTATTAAAAAGTGGGTGTATATGTAGGTATGTATATACGTATAGTATGTTTTAATGCTGAATGAATAAAGTTTTGCATTAATTGGTGAATTAATAATGGCCATGGAAGCAGTTGGGTTACATGCCCACTAGTCACTTTGGTCTTTATTGCGTGACAACATATACTAGTTTTATAACGTTAATAAACATTGGGTTATGTGCGAATAATTTCAACTCAATTTTGAATTGAAAAGAAGAATATACATGGGTTAGAAAAAAACTCTTTCCAGTTTTAGTGAGATGCATGTATTTTGTGAAAAGTGAGTCCTAGGTTCTATCATTTAGTTCTCGAGTGGGTTTATATGAGATATACTATCGTCTCAAACAAATACTTATACATATGAGCTACAATATTTTCAGTTAGGACCATATGCCATTGCCAGGACCTAGTTGAAATATATTAAGTACATCTTATTGATCATAACTCACTACTCCACGTCTCTCTCTCCACAAGACAAGACAGTACAAGGAGAAGACTACATGTCCTTTTGAGTACGATAAAATGTCAAGCAGTGAAGATCTATCTACGTAACGCCGGACTGTTTTCTTCACCCGCTTCGTTTTCTATGTGCGTGTGTATGATTCTCAGTTGGCCTGGTTAACAAGAGTCCAACTATTAAACAGAATACGTAAGAGTCTAATTAGTGCCTAACTGGGCTGCTGGGCTAACAAGAAATACACATGTTTCTTTAAATATGCATGGGTACTAGGTTATGGACATCCAAATCTTTATTTATTTATTTTTCGTCTAATACTCTATAGTGAGAATGTTAGCTACATAAGTCTTATATCCTCTATATCTTGTTTGAGAAACATTTAAATTATGTCATGTATCATATATTACTACAATAATTTTTAGAATTTTTTTAAATAGATTGGTCTATTTAAACATATATTATGTTTTAATTAAACTAATTATAAAATTAATTAATAAAATAACAAAAATATTATTTATTCCTTTTTAAAATAAAAATTACAGAATTACATATAATATAGATAACAATTTGTGCATCCTTTATCGTTTTGTTCAATTTCATATAATTAAAATAATTTATACATTCAGGTTAATTATATAATTAACATTTAGATATTTTATATGTTATATTTTAAATTTTAAAACAAATTTAAATTATTAAAACTGTCGAAGTAACAAATTAAAAAATTTGTGACTAATAGTTTAAATTTTTTGCTATAACAAAATACATATAATCATAAAATTATATAAATAAAAATCTCATTTAATATATATATATGCGTGTGTGTGCCGCGCTTTAATATTATGTAAAGTACACTATATATACCGTATACACATAATTTAATTTTGAAATTTGCATTGACAAAATATTGAGAACTTAATATTTATTTAAAAATTTTGCATTGACTTGTTTAAAAAGATAATAAATTACTAAAAGATACAAATAATCATAAAACCATATGAATACAAAATCTTATTTAATAGATAGCTATATTAAAATATAATATATCTATAAAATAAATAAAAGTGATCGTTTAGATTTATTTACCATAAAATATTATAAATTAATAAAAATAATTGTTTGATTTATCTATTCGTGCCAATTTAATTATATATATAATAGTTACTAATTTCTTAACTATTTGATATATATTTGTTATTTTATCAGATCATAATATGTAAAGATAAATTTATATACAAATTACTCAAAACAAATAATTGTATACCTAGTATAGATTAATAGTATAAAATAGGTGTCCATTGTTTATGCGGAGACCTAACAGAAAATACCACATTTGTTACAAGATAGCATGACAAGAATTGTGCAAATAAGGAACCCGAACCAAGGAAAGTTTAATTGAAGATTTAATTGAGAATCTTATGCAATTTATACACATATAAATGGATAAAATAAACAGTACATCTATCTTTCTTTCAAATAAAAAGTATATCTATCAAAATGAATTGACTTGGCTGTTAAAATTTAAAACAAAAGTGAAAACGTGAAGAATAAGAGAATATGTATGTTTTTTTGTTTTTTTCTTGTTGTCATTTCTTCTCTATTAAATGAGGCTGATTGATGGAACATGGAGTATGTATATAAAAGCCAAATGACTGATTTTTTACAGGTTGAATTGAAATTATTGTTTGTCCCGTGCTACTATCCTGTTTGAAAGGTGAAACATACCCTTTCATAATAAGTCAAATTTACTCTTATAGTGACAACTCATATGAGCTAATACCATTTCCTCTAGTAAGTTAAAATCTGATCAAATATTTTTTTTTTAAAAATCGTGGATGTTTTGAATCCTAACCATTTTGTATTATTTATTAGGCATGCCAAGAAAAGCAATCGATGCATAAAAATACATCAAAATGATATCAGTAAATTAAATGCAACTGAACGACAACCATAACTATACACAAACAATAAAAAGCATCCTAACAAAATGTTTCAATTAATATCACCATTAAGTAAATAGAAAAATTCATACAAGCGTGTATAAATTCTGTTTTGTACAATACGACTTTACTATAAAATTTTCTCCATCCTCAATGGTAAGACAATTTCAATGTATCCAAATAATATGCAGTCCTATCGACCAACAATGATCCCATCCGACCAGGATCATGCTTTCACAAATTATCTCCTCAAAAAAAAACATTTACCGTTCAGTTCCAGCCTCAGCAGCATCAACAATACTCCTCATAACATTCACTTGGGTCTGAAGCGAGACAATGTAATCTAAGGTTTCTTGTATCAACAAGACGTCATTGTTCATAAACTCTCCACCGGGGACAACGTTTCTTAATCCTTGAGTCTTTCTCTTGATGAGCTTCCTAGCTTTTGCTGCGACCTCTTCGCTCACTGATCTAGATTTCCTTCTCATCAAGTTCTTCTTGCTTCTTCTCACTATCTTTCTATGACACATAACCTTAGGCAACTTCTTGTTGATCAACGTTTCCGCTTTGATACCGGAGAGCATCTGACGTACGAGAAAGTTGTTCTCGGTGGCGGTTTTCTGGATTAGGGCTCGGCTCCAACAAGTTGTACCTCTCCTTAGAGATGCCATTGCAACGTCCGCAGAGAGCTTTATCGCTTTCCTTCTCTCGGAGACGCTCGTGTTGTCTATCAAAGGACGGTATATCTGAAGGCCCATTTGCCATTTCTTTATAAATTCTTCCTTCATTGAGCTTGTAGGCTGCATCCTTAATCCTATATAATCAAGGAGAATTAATACTCAAAATTCTGAATAATTCCTATAAAAGAAATTAAATAATCATCCATGTTAACTTTATAGGCCGAAGTATGCATCAAAGGGAGACATGTAATATATATACATCAAATCCTAATCACATGTATATTCCATTTAGGGTTCCTTATCATAATGGAAAGAGACATGAAAAATTACCTTTTTTGTAGAAGTTCTTCTTCTTCTTCTTTTGGTTGAGTTTCAAAGATTACTTAGAGGAAATCTGCGGTCACCTCACGAGTTCTTGAAATCGACGGGAGAGAGAGAGAGAGAGAGACAGAGAGGTAAGGGAGAAAGGAGAAGATGGACCATTTTATTTGTTTCAAAAGGAGAGGGAAAATGGTGGGGGCAATTAGAGATAGGAGAAGCACATGCATGCACATGCTATCTATGGCCCACGTACCCTTTTGTATTACCCTATAATTTAGGAAACTTTTGTCGATTATTATTTGTTCCCGCCGAAAATTTGTGATGATATATGTTTATGATGTTTCAACATTTGTTTTTGTTAATCACAATGTCAGGTTTATTAATTAAAAAAAAGTGGCTAATATGTAATGCACAAACAGAAATACGTACTTCTCCAATGTTGTAGATTGAGGCATCCATCCATGTTTATATATATACACTTACGTCGGTTAACTCTTCTATTTATCAATTATTAGGATCCGTCCATCATAACCAATATATTATCAAATCGAATATGTTACAAGACTAGTAATATTATCCATGCTTAAATGCATTTATTTATTAACGAACTTAATCTTATATTGAATTTATAGCTGAAAAAATTGTAACTGATTCTAAAAACACATAGTAGAAGTTTATTTGTTTGGTGATTTTTGACGTCTTATTTTAGTGATTAATAATATATGCATTATAGATCAATAATCTCTGCATAAATAAAAGGAAGAATTGAACTTTATGCTGCAACTGCACCAGCCCTAGTTATGCGGTGAATCATTTCTTCTTATCTTCTTGAAATAGTGATCCATTCGTATATATATATGTGCTTGTTATAACTTTTTATAAACATTTCAACAAATAACAGAAAATGGTTTTAGTGGTGGAAACGTGGCGACCCGCAAACTTTGGGAAAGCTGGTTGCGAAAAGAGAAAAAATCAATAATAATTTAGTGATATATGATTAAATTTTATTATTTGGACATTTGAATCTATAAAACCAAAAAATGATATTGATATAGACGTTGTACAACGTTGCACATGAATATTGATGGATGATAATGATACTAATGGATTGTACATGAATATATAATTTCGGTTCTATATAAATTTTCTTAAAATATTTAAATTATAAGTTTTCTCCAACAAAATACATCGAATATGGATCGTCTGGTACACGAAAAATTTCTTATCTGGTGGACCTCCGTGATTTACGGGAACCTCTACACAATCATTCTCCGAACTCTACACGCCCACCATCTCATGTCGTCACCATCTAATCCATTATCTGATTAAAATATTGTCGTGCCCCAAAACATATAAGAAAATTTGGCTTGTGCACGACCATAATCTCCTTTTAATGATATTTTGTCCCCTTAAATCAAGGGAAGATTGGTTAAGGGGCTTCTGCCGTACGCTTCCAAGGACAAAAAGTAGAATTTTTGCTTTCCTAATTACTTAGATTAGTGTTTACCGGAGAAGTTTGAAAATGTCAAAAAGCTTAATTAAGACTTGATTATGAAGTATACATTTTAAGCAATAAAATAATGTCATTGTATATATGTAATCATAAGCTATCTATGTAAATTGGTGAGTTGAAACATATGAATGTATACCATGGTCGTAGAACATGTTAACAACAATGGCCGAAACAATCTGAGACAGTATATATCAGCCAATGGGACCAGCAGCAGAAAGATCTATTTCGACCTCAGTGGCTTACGATAGTGGCCAAAATCAAATATTATATATTGTAAATTTATAATAACAATACATATCATAATTCGAATCCGAAAAAATTATGAGACGGTAAACATATATTAATTTTATGGTGATAATGTAATAATCTCGAGCCAGTTGTATAACAGGACGTATATATATAGGGAGGCTTCCTGGAATTACCATACCATGCATATATAGGACCTACAATTATATATGGGCCTAGTTGAGTTATTGCTTCCATGTGCAAACTTTTGTTAGTGATCAAGGCTTCAGACCTCATAATAGTCCTTTTTTCACATGCTGTGTATTTTAATATGATTTTCCCATGCACTTGTTCATTTACTCTATCTATTAGTATTAGAGAGGTCGTTGGTAATACATATATCATTATATTATTTTTGTTTGCATCTCTTAATACCTATTTTTCTTTTAGCTTCAAAGTTAATTAGGATAACACAAATTTATGGTGTATGAGGGATCGAAGTGATACTAGTGTCGTTCATACGTAGTTTCACCAAATTTATAAAATGAAGGTTGTGAAATTATAACTAGAGAAATAAAGAATGGCCGGTTGGAAGTATCTTCCACGATAAAAGTGTACTTAAATGTTGGTTTAGTTCATCTTTTAATTTAGATCCTTGGAAGCAGGTATTGTTATAAGATATTCTCTTTGTTTCATTTTAGTTAGTTTCAAATTTGTACACACAAATTAAAAAAAATTTATTTGTACGCATTTTCGAAATAAAAAAAATCACTATTTATATAACTAATCACATTTTAAACAATAAAAATAAAATAGAGCATAAAATCAATAAATTTTACATAAAAATTATAAAAAGATATTATTTTAAAACATAAATTTATTCTATAACGACAACTAAATTGAAACGGAGATAGTAGTACTAAATAGATGCTTTCACTTTGATACAATTTTTTAAAATTATATAAGGGTATCCTATCCTCCACCGAAATGGGTTCAAACTAACAACGTGTTAGCAACTTACGTTTTCGGCCCACGTATCTGTTCCATGTCTTTGGTGATACCAAAATTGTAGTTTTCCAGTGAACGAAATTCGAATTCAGGTGGCTTTGGTACAACTTTGACAATTATCAAACAAAAATACAATTAAAAAATAAAAAATTAGTGATCACTCATAGACTCACTCTTGTGCACTATCCCAAGACTAAGTCTGGAAAAAGCTGTCTTATTAAGATGTTCAGATCTCTTGTACTAAGATCTAAAATTTTAATATTTAATACAACCTCGGGGAAAAATTAAGATTCAAAATAATGCCATACAAAAATATAGAAAATACCATATTCATAAATTCTGTAGTTTTCTTGAATGGTATAGACTATAGACATTTTCTAGTTGACACATGTGATTGAGTAACAAATGTTGGTGATATTAAAACAAAATGATATATGGATTAATTGATTTAGCCGAAATCGTTCATAAATGTAATGTTTGTGGACGAACGCGATTGCAGATACTTGAAGCTAATCATAAACACATTATTGTAGTGACAAAAATTAGAAATCAGAAACAAATTGAACCAACTTTCTGTTGGTAGTAGTCCACGAGGCAGAGTTCAACTGTAAACTTATGTACAAGTTCGATTTTAACACGAGTTAATACACAAGAAACTATCTGAACTGGTGTCGTCTCTCGTAAAAAAGGTTCTTTCACTAGACAAAGAAGCACGTAGTGGCAAACCGAATCGTTTTGGTATAATATTATTCTCTTAGCATCTAGTCTATTATTTGATGGTTATAGATATATATATATTAACAAGAGATCGTCCTAGTAGTGTATACTTCATGACATAAACTTCTAAAGAGGGAGAGAAGATGGGGAAGGTAGAGGAGTATAAGCCGGTGATGGCGATGATAGGGCTGCAACTGTGTTACGCAGGAGTGACTCTTTCCTCAAGAGCTACTTTGGTTCATGGAACAAGCCCTCGTGTTTTTATCCTCTATAGGCAAGCCTTGGCCACCATTTGCATCTTCCCATTTATCTACTTCTCAAGGTTAGAAAACTCATATATCCATATATGAATTTGTAACTAGTTCTTGCTAATGTGTGTGTGTTTTTGTATTTTAGGCGAAAATCGAAGATAGCTTCTTTGGATCTAAAGAGCTTTTCCTTAATATTCATGGTCTCACTTATAGGGTAAGTGTATATTTTTTTTTGTACTTTATTTCTTAAGACCTCTAGTTTGATGAATCTTGGACTCTTTTGCCTTGTTTCTTTTGCAGCATTACAATCAATCAGAATCTGTATTTTGAAGGTCTTTACTTAGCTTCATCGTCCATGGGAAGTGCCATGGGTAACATCAACCCTGCTGTCACCTTCCTAATCTCATTTCTCGTTGGGTATATATATAAACTACATTTGTACATCTCTCTTCATATGAAAATAAGATTCATGTGTAACTAATTACTTACTGCTCATCTTTAGATACGAGAAGGTGGACATTAAGAATATTAGAGGCTTAGCGAAGATAGCAGGGACGGCCCTATGCGTAGTAGGAGCGATCTCCATGACTCTGCTTCGTGGACCAAAGATTCTCAACTCAGAATCTGCTTTATCCCTAGCGAACTCCTTGCTAGGAGATTTTAAGGACCAAAACATGTGGCTGATTGGTTGTTTGTTCTTGTTCTCTAGTAATCTTTGCTGGTCTTTTTGGCTCACACTTCAGGTAAACTTCAGTAATTAAGATTAGTACTTCTCTTTGGTAATGTTTCTTGCGTTACAAGAAAACTTAAGCTTTGTGTCAATAAAACCCTAGGTTCCGATCTCTGCCTATTATCCAGATCACCTGTCTTTATCTGCATGGATGTGTTTATTCGGAACGATACAATGTGCAGTCGTCACTTTCTTCCTTGAGAAAGACCCAAACGCTTGGATTCTCCATTCTTACTCCGAGTTTGCTACATGTCTCTACGCTGTACGCACATACAACACCCTTGAGTTATACTATTTTCTTTCTTTTTAGCAGTTGATTAATCATAATTAACAATAATAACCTCTAATTGTGAAATGCGTTTGTTAGGGAGTTGTGGCGTCAGCGCTTTCTTTTACCGTCCAAGCTTGGGTTGTATCTAAAAGAGGCCCTTTGTTCTCTTCAATGTTTAACCCACTCTGTACACTTATTGTTACAATCTTGGCTTCTCTTTTCCTCAAAGAGGAGGTTTTCACCGGAAGGTAAATAGTATTTTTTTTTCCTTGATATAAAACTACTACAATTCATCAACATCATCATTATATCTTTTTCATCTTTTTTTTGTTAGCTTAATCGGAGGAATATGTGTGATAATGGGACTTTACATTGTTCTCTGGGGTAAAGCAAAAGATGCCATGATAAATCAAGAACAGAGAGACAATAAACACAACTCAGAAGTGAAGATTCATATCGAAGATTCTTCAAACACAACAAACTGTAATAAAGATCTAGAGAATCCTCTTCTGATGTCCAAACATAAATCAACTGAAGAAATCCAAAATATCAACAACTAAACTGATTCAAGATTATTTCATTTCTTATGTTACTAGAATTATTTGAAAGATGTTTACTCTAATAAAAAAAAAAAAAAAATCAAACTACCAGTCTTTAGAACTGCGCAGAACTTTCGTCTTCTTTGTTGTTCCTGACGGCGCAACATGCCATAGCATAGACAATAATGAGGGCTACAAGGAAGAAGATGTTGACAATAGCAACTATTTTCCATGAGGTCTTGAGGTTGTTGATAAAACCAGCCTTGCATGATTGGCAATCGTAGCAGAGTTTCTTGTTATCGTTGTCCCAAGTGTTGCAATCACGGTTTTTATATGTTCCTGATGTTTTGTTCCAAGTTGTTGGGCTTATGTAGGTGAAGTTGCAGTCATTAGAGGGCTTGCAGCAACCAGACTGTTAAACAAAACAAACGCAAATAACTAAAAAATAAATCATAATATTATCATAGGATTAAAATCAAGATTCATATGCCATTGTGATTTTGTTTTAAAAGTTTAGATATTAGTTTCTAAATCAAGAGATTGTGAATGGAGGATTGAAATCCATTGGTTAGACTTTTAAAATATTAAGTTGAAAAATCCCTAAAAAGGATAAAATCTTTTTGACCCATTGATTCAGATTCTAGTCAAATTTGCCTAAAACAACTCATAATTATTACCTCAAGACTGTTGACTGTTAAGACAACCAGTCAAATTCAACCAATTATTATTATTAAAGAGTTTAGATTCATTGTAACCAATGAACAAAGTATAGCAAATTGAAAAAATGATTCATGATGAAGAAGAAAAGAAGGGTCGTCAGACTAAAACCCTAGAAAGTACAAGTTATTTACATATCTCTGAAATGATATAGCATTAAAATGGTTACCTCAAGAGAAGTGAGATCCTTCTTGGAGAATTCAGAAGCATTATGATAACGACCAGAGAAAATCTCCAAGCGATTACAGAACTTGTCCTCATAAAGACAGCTTCTAATGTTTTTCCAATGATGATTGTCGTTCACACGCTTCTGCAACCACTCAGAGTAGTCACCGAGTCTATACTCTTTATAAGCCTTGCCAGGGATAGTTTCACCGGAGCCTTTATTGGTAACGACAAAGGCGAAGATGGTAAAACAACAGACCACGATGATTGACAAGAACATAACGCAAAGATAAAACCACAGGAGCCACGAAACTCTGCAGCAAGATCCTACCACTCCTGCGAGTGCAACAACCATGAGAGAAGCGCCGAGAGCGATCATGGGTTTGTCGAGGAACCTCTCGCACTGCGTATGGCCATGAAGGCTGAGCCAGATTCCGTTGGCGAGAATGGGAATGGATAAGAGGAAGACGAAGAAGTTGAGTATGCCTACGAGGCTGTTACTGCAACGAACCATGTTGTGATGTTTGGTGATGAAGAAGAATAGATGTAATCAGCAAGAACAAAATAAGATTTATTATAAAGTGAAAGTGAAACGCGTAGAGGAAGGTGGTTAAGATTTGTCAAGAAATTTCCTTATTACCTTATATGACTACACGACGAGTATGTAATGTAATGTAATGTAATGTAATGTAATGAATGTAATGTAATGCAGACGTTGTTTCTATTTCAAAACGTTTTGAGTAATACCATTATGGAATGACCCTTAATTATCACGCGGTTTCTCAGCTAGTGATTTAAAGTTTTCAATTTAAAATCTGTGTAGTTAATTATCTTGCTTAATTAATAGCAATATAACAATGAAATTACATACCAGTTCAATAAAAAAGCAATGGAATTACATTCTGTTAGCTAGAACTATTGATTAAAATATCATTTTAAATATAAATACTTTCGAATAGCATTTTAAATATATTTTACTAAGTATGCATAGATTAATGATATTTTTGCAACATTTTCCTCTTTACATATAGAGAACATTATTGGAAAAAAAAGGAAAGAGATTATAATTTATACACACACAAGTGAATCTGATGAAACGTGTTTTTGTAGATATGTAATAAATAATAACCACATTCGGCCATCAATTTAACTTTGTACCATACTAAAAAAAAAAAAAACAATATCTTGGGAAAGAAATAAAAAATATCAAGATTAAATAACCATAGTGGCATGCATTCGCTGTTGTATGGTTTGCATGTAATGCATGATCGGATCTTGACATAGGCCAGTAAAACATTGGCATTGGCACCAAATTTTTTGGAATTTTTACATAATCATAGATCTCCAAATTGTTTTTAAAAAAGATTAATAAAATTCTAATAAAATGTTTCAAGTCCTAAGATCTTAGATCCGACCTTTTTTACACCAGTTGGATTTTGTTGAAGGCCAACAATGGTGAAATACGGTACGTGTTTATGGAAGTTACTACCAAAATTCTAAGAACCATTGTTGTACATGATTTGTGAAGCATTTAAAAGGATTTTGTAAGTTATATCAACATTTGGTTGAAAAAACCATTCATGAAGGAAAGGATAGTAAGAACAACAACATTAAAAAGTGCAAGAAAATAAGTATAAGAACAAGATAACAATTATTTCTATAAACAAAAAGAATATGGTAGCAATTATGGATAAAAACTTGAAAATATACAGAGTAGAAGAAAACATGTTACACCCATCCAAAATAGCATATATGGATTACAACAACGGCGTTCGTCATCCATGCTAGTATGCTACCATGTAACATATCCATAGATATACTCAAACTCCAAATAATCAGTCTTCAACATAAAGAATAATACTAATAGTTTAGCATAAAAGCACATCAGTTAGCAGTTTTGTTAGGAGTCTAGTCACTATAGTTAAATTAGACTAAGGGCATGATTAATGCAGGTCTCTTAACAAGGGGTTCTTATTTTTTAAGAGACCGTATCTTAATTTTAACTAAGAAAACTTAAGAACTATCTCTTAAATAGGAGACATAAGAGACGTCTCTTATCCGGAAAAATGTAAAAAAAAAAAAAAATTAAAAAGAGGACAAAAAAATTAAGAACCCCATCTTAAGAGACCCGGGTTAAAGATGACCTAAAGTCTTCCAAAACAATCTTTGATAAACGCGTTTTCTACCTTCGTGTTTTTTTCACCATACATTATTAACAAAAGACTAATCTTCACTTAATTCTAGACTCAAGATCAATGAATCTAAAATTAAGTAAAAGCTCGAATAGGTTTCTATCAACCAAACGGAACCAGCTTCCCCAATAACAGGAAACGAGACCAACATGTGTGTACAAATCAAATTTTCATTTGGCTGAGGTCTAAGCATGACCGATTTTAGGTTAAATTTGCTGCATTGTGATCAAAGCGGATAAGGATAACCCATAACACAATGATTATAAGGTAAAATAAAGTGTTTATATATATGTTCATATTCTCTGCTTTATCAAATTCTATTTTTTTTATTTACTGGGCCACAACGGGCCGGTTCAGCTAGTCCACTAGCCTCACTTCTGGAAGCAAGGGTTGTTGAACCCCAGATGCCTGGGAGTTTACTGTGATACTCACTACTCAGACCACTTGACTAGATGCTCTCGGCTATCAAATTCTATACTTGTGTCAAACATGTATAAACGAGCATTAATATCCAAATACAAAAGTCGATAAATAATTTTGTACTTACAGAATTCAATTAATTCATTTCTACAGAGTGCAATCATTTCTACATTTGTATTTCATTAGTAATGAAATAATTTGGTTTCTCGACCACGTTACTCGATTAATTCATAAAATTCCCAATTCATCAATACCTTCTTTTTGTTGGGATCACATATCCTCTACATTTTATATCTTTTAAGTTTTTAGAAACAAAGACTCGGTACAAAATGTCTTGTTTGGCCGCTTGCCGACATCACAAGGTCTCTAAATGCTACGATATTTTATTATTGTTATTTTGATAAAATTGGTTTTTATATCTTATAACTTGTTTATATGTTTTGCCTACTAAATGTTACAAAAAAAAATGTTTGGCCTACTAACACAACTAACTAAATAAATATATCATTCTTAAACAATGTACTTGTTTTCACTTAAACGACCCACACAATGTCAATATCTATCCATGCTATAACTCATTTGCTTGAACAAAAATACAAAGATTTGACTGAAGAAAATTAAGTTCTTGAAATATAGTTGTAAATATATATGAACATGTTAAATCTAAAGAACCTATATCATCGTAAATAATTATAAAAACTTCTAAACCCTTTGTTCTACTTCCTATTCGTTGCTACCTCCAAAATACAAAAATAATGAATATGTTTATCCTCCTCGTTATTGTCGGTGGAGAAGATAACATCGCATGAATACTTCACAGCTGGACCGTAAGATTACGACTCAAAAATTAAATTCCTCATTGGATCCAACGGTTACCGTACAGCTTAGGTTTTCTCCTTTATTAAAAAAAAAGTCTGATTGACCCCATCCACCACTAAAACCCCACTTTCTCTGCTGTCACAATCTTCAGCTGACGATATTCCTATTTTTAATTTTATTTTCCCCAGATTATATCACTGATTATATATACCGTAGATTCCGTAACCAACATTTTTGGCAGGTAATTATTTGCTAAGATCAGATAATTAAGAAAACAATTTTATTCGCTGTCTTTCTGGTTTTTTGATTGTCTTAAAAGAAAAGAATAATCGAGTAATGAGCTAAAACGAGTAATTAAGAAACGAATCATCATCATAATAACAATAGTGTTGGGGTATATTAAAAAAAAATAATTCGTACAAAAATAAAACTCCACCGTTAATGTACAAGCTTGGCTTTAGTATTGTATCCGTAATAAGAAAGATACCATCTAACGAACTTTTTCAACCCGGTTTCCAAATCGGTTGTCGGTTTATACCCGAATTCATTTCGGGCGGAGCTAATATTCGCGTGCGTGAACGGAACGTCGCCGTTTCCAGGCATCTCCACAAAGTTCCTCTTCGCTTTCACCTTGAGATGCTTCTCCAATATATCCACCAGAATCGGAACCGTAACCGGTGACGTGTTCCCTAGGTTGAATATCCGGTACGGTGCGGATCCACGTTTCTTCCCACCCGACCCGGTACTCTTACCCGACGAATCGAGTGATCCTAAACAGCCTTTGACTATATCGTCGATGTAAGTGAAATCCCTCGCCAAATCGACCCGGTTTTTCCCCCGGTATATTGTGATCGGTTTACCTTGAAGAATATTCCGCGTGAAGGAGAAGTAAGCCATGTCCGGTCTACCCCAAGGCCCGTAAACCGTGAAGAATCTTAAACCGGTAATGGCAAGACCGTAAATATGGTTATAAGTGTGGGTGATTTCCTCGCCGGCTTTCTTCGTGGCAGCGTAGAGACTCGCCGGTTGATCCGTACGGTCAGATTCCGAGAAAGGAACTTTCTCGTTGAGTCCGTAAACGGAGCTTGACGAAGCCCAGACGATCGCCGGCTGAGGATTGGCCGATTTGCAGGTCTCGAGGAGGTTGACTAGTCCGGCGATGTTGCTGTGAACATACGACTGAGGATTCTCCAAAGCGTAACGAACCCCAGCTTGAGCGGCGAGATGCATCACGTGAGTGAAGGCGACGACGTCGAAGAGCTTAGACAAGAGCTTCGCGTCGTTGAGATCTCCTTCGACGACGAAGATCCCTCTCGAAGACAAGAGAGACCTCCTCGCGCGTTTGAGCGAAGGATCGTAGTAGTTGTTGAAGTTGTCGAGCCCAACGACGCCGTCTCCTCGTTTCCTCAAGGCTAGTGACACGTGGCTGCCGACGAATCCGGTGGCGCCGGTGACGAGGACGGAGATACCTCCGGAGCGATGGATCTGAGCGGAGGTTCGGACTTGTTTCTCCCATTGGATGCCGCCCCAGGAGGCGGTGAGGTAACGGCTGCCGGAATCGACGAAGCTCTGGAAGCTCAGGTAAGAAGCGGTGAGAGCGATGAGGAAGAGAGCCCAGAGGAACATGGTGCTCGTCGATGCGAAGCAACGGTGGAGCTGACGGTTTGAACGGTCGATCTTGAATTTACCCGGCGTTGACGGAAACAGCTCGTCTTCTATCGAAGGCATGGTTAACGGCGTTGACGGAAAGATTTATCGAATTTAAAAAAAAACAAAAATGATTAAAAATTTAAATGAGAGAAGACAGATGCAGATTTTTTTTTTTTTTTTTTTTTGGAGGTGTTTTCCAAAAGCATCTGCTAAGGAGAAGAGGAAGAGATTAAGGAATATATATACAGATGAACTCAGAGGGACAAGGAGACGCGTTAATTCTGATTTACAGATTGGCATTTTCTTTTTTCTTTTACAGGAAAAAAAAAACGAAATTGCTGTTAGTTTTATTTTATTTTATTAAATGATCTGGATTAGTGTTTTCAATCTAGTGAGAATCTACCGTAATCTCTATTTTTCACCAATTTACCGCGATTTACGGAGGAATCTTTAAATACAGCAAGGTAGATGAAATAAATATAGATAACGATTTTTTTTGGGTAAACTAGCAAAAAAAAACAGTGGACTCATCACTGTAATAATGATTGTTGGTTATCTTCAGCAATTTTAATTCAACTATGCCATGGTAAATTAGCATTGAGTGTTTTCAGTATAAATATGCGATAATATATTATAAAAGTCTATTGTCATTGTAAAGAAATTACAGCGTGTTGTTATATCTTTGTGTTTACTAATGATCAATCATGAGTTATCATGCTTACTACACAACAGTATGTGAACACATATCTCAGTTAATTTAGTGTCATTAATATATTGTTCTTTTGATTAGTATCGCTAGGGAACTGATATTTGGTAATGTCCATGAACCAAGTTAGGTTCTAGTTGATTCATTTGTTAAAACACATTGAAAGAGATATCTAGTTTCATAATCGGTTTCAAGTTTTTTAGTTTCTTTTAGAGTTTATAGATGCAGTGTCAAAGCAACATAAATTTTCTGACAATTCTTATCTTTATGGCTGCTTCTTTCATATGAGTTCTAAACAGTAAACAGAACACATACTGCCACTAGTTTACATCCTGGCAAATGCTAGCATTTTTTTTTCTGATCAAACCCATGCTTCACAAGTGTGATTTTTTAACTGTTGCTGAATGCATCCTGTGTAATAAGACAAGTGATTTCTAATATCTATCACTGACAAGCAAGAAGAAAAAGAAGAAGACATGAACAAAAGTTAGTTGCTAGTTTTGATCATCAATTTTTAAAAAATTATCTGTGGAAGAGTCTAAGATCTAGCCAATAATGACTCATCAGTTTCGGTTTCACTCATTCAACAATCAGCACATGTTATCCCTAATCAAAAATATTTAATTTTTGAGAAAAACAAGAACGTGCGACCAACTTACAACCAATGGTGTATAAACTTTCAAAAAGATCACATGCTTAGGTAATTAGTGTGTGGTTTGTTTCTTAAGATCCGATCCTCTAATTGTTCAGAGTCCGGTTTGTAAGACGTGGTCCATGTATAATAGTATATATTTAGTCCATATTCGCATATTAAAAATACTTTACTAATCGGTGATAGTTACAATTCGATAATGTAGTGTATAGTTAGTATAAAACAAAACTCCATAAATTGCAATTTTTTTGTGATATGGAGAGGGTGATTGCATTCAGAGCAGTATGGCTTCTTGGAATTCCAGATAGTAAAAGAACAGAATAAAAATTTCTCTTCATATTGTAATTACTCACTAATTAGTGATCTTTATATGATTTTGCCGAGTGGCACTGGCCCGCACTGAGTCAAACTTTAGCACAAAGACGTGTGAGTTCATTTATCAATTTTACTATAATATAAAACCAATGAGAATATGTTATTTACTTTAAATAAACAGAACAGTTTTTTTATAATGTGAGAGAATAAAACTCTACTTGTTCAAAGAGGATAATGTAGAGAGAGGACGTGCGGACCATAGCATTCACCATTGGCTGTTTTGGGAAAGCGATGAGAGAATGACAATAAATAAAAAAACGCGTGCCGTTTCCATGTTGCTCTAGCACTACCGCTTCCCCAAGTCATGGTTTCACCATAAAAGAGAAGGTATGTGGCCATCTCTTCAACATATCATTTACTTCAAGCCTATTCATAGTTTTTGGGAAGATTCTTTGTATCCAGACTAAGATTTAATTTGAGCAAGAAAAGATCTGCTTGAATTACAAATTATATATTTATTTGTAAAATAATGGAGTAAGCGATTATCATAGACTAAGTTTTAGTACTTAACTACATAGGCATTAGTTAATTATTATATTGAAGTCTTTGTCTTCAAGGTACATACCATGCTTAAATCATATGCATTGCTTCATTTATTTTACGTAAATTTGAAGCTATAATAACACTAATTAACAAAAACTATGAGTTTTGTGTCGATTTTTTATACGTATAGAAATAAATGAATTTGAATTACAGTTGCGATTTAATATCAGATTATTATTTTTAATAGAAAATTAATGTTAAATTATTGAAATTTATATTCGAGATGGTTTATCTAAACTGGACGTATTCAGCTGTATTCAAAACTATGTACATCCAGACGCTTCTGTCTATTTACTTGCAATTACAAAAACACATCAACATTGTTTAGTGTAGTGTCTAATACAAACTTAATTATGAAAAAAATAAAGTTCATATTATATACTATCATTATGTAGGTGTACTAACTCGATTAAATATACAGTAACATTCAATTTAGAGATTTTGGATTAATAAAATACGAAAGTCTTTCATAAGTGGGATATGAACAAAGGGCTTTGATCAAAAAAACAAAAACAAAGGGCAAATGACTTAGAAAGCACAAAGAACATTATACTAAAATTAACACAAAAAGAAAATGACCAAAATAGCATAAATTAAAAAATAAAATGCCACCACATGAGCGTCCACAAGAAGCAATAGAGGAATTTTCAGTATGTTTCAGTTTTGATTTTAGAAAAGGAAAACTAATTCCAGTCAATTTATTCTATTTAGTGATGATCGTACAGAACTACTTTATTAAAAAGTTATTAATATATTCGATAGATAGTTTTAATTTGTCCATAGTTTTTTCTTCAAGTGAAGGCGACTACCTATAATCTGTAATCATATGGTTTGATTTATTGATATCCTTTAGAAGCTTGTTTTGTTTCTTGGTTCCAAAGTTGAATACAAAGTTACGATTGCACAAGCTCTGATCCAAATTTAGAGAGATTATATGACAGTTATGGAAACATACATGACTCAAAACAAAACATAACTTATGACGACATTTTATTCATGAATCTTCGTACACACACACACGATAAACCAACAACATAAACACACACAATTTTTATTTCACACTTTAAGTAGAAAATAAATCGTACTTTATTGTTTAGTTACCAGATCCTGATCCAGCTCTAGATCCAGCTAATGAACCAGCAGATGAACCGGCTCCTGATCCACCCGAACCACGAGAACTAGAACTTGATGACGAGCTAGAGCTTGAGCTCGATGATGAACCTGAGCCTGAACCTGCACCAGCACCAGAGCCTGACCCGCCGCCAATACCAATCCCCAATCCAACGCCAAGACCGACCCCAATCCCACCTAGGTCAATTCCTAAGTCTTTTCTCGCGACTCGGCTCTCGGTTAACATAACTAAACCTGAAATTACTAATAAACCAAGAAGAACTAGACCTTGGACCCTAGCCATTTTGGAATTTTTTGTGTAAAATCTTTAAAAGAAAATTTGTATGTAAAGACTTTTTTTTTGCTAAGAAAACGAATGATTTTATGTAAAGACTTGCCAGTCAATGTATTGAGTTTGTAGACTTGTAGTGTAACTTAGTTGGTTACAAGGGAGAATAACATGTTCGGGTATTTATAGAAGCTTTGGAATAGAGTGAGCCATTACGTGTTTATCACCAAAATTATTTCTACTACTTTATCATTTTGTATTCATAGTTTACGATCATGGCCCATGAATACCAATAACACATGTGTTTATAGTAACTAAACACATGGTAGTCTGACTAAATATTTTTTTTTAAGAAACTAAATATAATATTTTAGTAAAAGAAAACTAAATATAAATTTTGAAAGGCAATACATGCAACTGATGAAATTATGTAAAAGGAAATGTGAGAATTTTCACCGGTGAGAACGTTCAAAGAAAAAAAAGATTCTGGTATCGTTAGAAGAAGTCTCACACGTAATTAAATTCCACAATTTCAGTCACAAGTCTATATTATGATTATCCAAAATGCATAACGAGATTATTATCACCGAAATTTAGTTCCAACGAAACGTTAGATTTAATAGAAATGGTTAACTAGTGCACATTATTTAAGTACGGGTGCATGTGATGTGTGCATTCTCGTTTTGCTGTTGCTAACCCACCAGAGTCGACGGTCCACTATAAGTTGAGTGGAGTGGTAGTGGTTTATACACGCAGAAACTAATAACTCATATAAAAAAATCTATAGTTCCCATTACGAAGTACTTCTTCCGTTAAATGTTTTAAAAAAAAATATTTTATAAAAAAAATATTTTATGTTTTTTATAAAAATATTATAAATTTTAAAAAGTTAATTGATTTTATTGAGTTATTATTGATTAAATACTATTGTAAATTAAAAATTATAAAAAATAAAACATTTATTATAATAATTTAATATTTTTTAACATGTGTGAAAACATTAAAAAATTATATTATAAAACAAATGGAGTATTATTGAACTTATTGCACGTGCTTAAATCATTGTTCGAGAAAGATTGTTCACATTGGTTATGTTTTAATTACTATGAATGACATTTTCTCTCGATCAATATACACCTTAGAGCAAGATTATAGGAGGTCCCGACAAGAGGCTCTTGCACTATTTGGGCTCAAAAGAAAATTAAAAAGAAAAGAAATTGGGTGGTCCGGCCCTTAATTAAGGTCCTTTTGGACGAGTCCCTTGAGCGACGTGGCAGCAGAGGAGAGGTCGAAGAGGCTCTTGCACTATTTTCTTTTTTGTTTTAAATTTTAATGTTATATATATTTTAATTTCTACTTTCTCTAATAATGTAATTAATTATAAAACTAATTTGTTTACAATATTTAAAAAAAAAATATTTACACTAAGGGACTTTCATAAGTCCCACCAATAATGTGTGTTCAGAGCGAAAGGCCCTTGCTTGATCCCTTAACTCAATTATATTCATAAATTATCCTAAGGGACAAAAATTGAGGTCCACCACTAATCTTGCCCTTACAAAAGCATATTTTTAAATCTTTTTTTTAAAAGCATATTTTTAGACCAACACTTACTTGATTAGTTTTTAACACAAAATGTTTTATTTTTTATTTTGAATCAGTGTTTAGACTATAAATAGGAGTGTTACAAAAAAAGAGATTATTCTAAGCACTGAAATTATTATACTAAACTCTTTGTGAGCATAGTTCTTACTACAATAACAATACTACAAAAAAAAATATTTTCTTAAAAACTATATGCTATATTTTTTAACGGTTTATAATCAAGTCGGTGATTCTAATTACATTATTTTCTTTGTGAGCATAGTTCTCAAATAGTTTCTCACCGGTTTATAATTAAGTTGGTGATTCTAATTACGTTAAAGATTTTTCATCCTATATTCTTAAAAACTATATGCTATGTTCTTAATCTTTGTGTGATGCCCGGTGTTAATTCTTTGTATCTAAAATTAATTCTAAAAATAAAATCTTTATTTGTCTGTAAACTATGTCTAAATCAATACCAATACAGAAAAAAAAATTATAGAAATTTTTTCTCAGTTATAAATACATTAATGATAAACCATTTAAAATCTTTTAATATATGTTTTTGTCGGTTTTGAGAGGAGCACACTTAGTGATATAAAGTGGATTACTCCAAAAACTTATTACATTTTCTAATCAAAGCTTAGAATATGTTCTGATTAATGCCAAAAAAAATTATCGTTTGTTAGGATCCACGGTATTAACCATTTAAACTGAAATCCAAGTTCATAATGGTGGCTGAGTAGCAGTAGCGATAATTATAAAGATGTATAATTATTATGTTCCTTTGGTTACGTATCTATATTAGGGCATGTTTATTGCAGGTCTTTTAGTATGGGGTTCTTAGCTTTTCTAAAAGACGTTTCTTAACTTTTAACTAAGAAAACTTAAGAACCGTCTCTTAAATAAGAGACCTAAGAGACGTCTCTTAACGGGAAAATAAAAAAAAAAGTGAAATTATAAGTTAAGAACCCCGCTTAAGAGACCGTGGATAAACATGGCGTTAGGTGCGGTGTGCACTGGTTTTTTTTTTTTTTTTTGATAATCCAGGGTTTTTAATTTGTTTCTTTTGTTATAATTTGTGATATAGTTGACATATACAATATACGTTTTTTTTTTACCAAATGTTGTGTATATTTGCTATTTCAATATTTTAACCAAATGTTGTGTTTATATATGATGATTGATACATACGGAAACGGAGAAGAGCAAAAAAACGTGCATGCAATTATTTTCTCAACTATCAAACTGAAAAATTACAACTTATAGTACAAAAGTAAAAACATATATAACACCAAGAATCCATTTTTAATATGGAAGAGTACATAATTAACCAAACACGTGAGAAGCTTTTCCATCTCCTTTACTCTCACCCACTTTAGAAAATTAAATTTTCTAGCATTTTTATTATTTCACACTAACAATAATTACGTAAAACACATAGCATGGGATAAGCTATTGCATGCATGCGATATTCTTCATTCAGTCGCCGCCGCCACCATATCCTCCTCCATATCCACCGCCTTCACCGGACCCTCCTCCGTTACCGGATCCACCTCCTCCACCTTGACCCCCTCCTCCTCCACCACCTCCACCGTGACCCCCTCCACCACCCCCTCCTCTTCCACGGCCTGATCCAGAACTTCCGCCCGAACCAGACCCGGCACGTGACCCCGCGTATGATCCAGCCTCGGATCCCGCATCACCTCCTCCACCACCAGAGCTCGAAGAACTGCTGGAGCTAGATGATGAAGAAGAGCTTGACCCTCCTCCTCCTCCGGATCCTGACCCGGCACCAGCTCCGGACCCGGATCCACCTCCACCGAGACCTATGCCGATGCCAGTACCGATCCCTATCCCTATCCCGCCAAGGTCCAAACCCAAATCTTTTCTTGCAATTCGGCTCTCGGAGACTAGGCACGATGTGGCTAATATCAAGGTGATTAGAACCAGTGATGATGATTTGCTCATAGACATAGTTTTATCTATTGTTTTGTATTTGGTAATGCTTATTTATCTGGAGTATTTTGGTAGTGCTCTTGATGAATATGATACAAGATGTTGAAGGTATTTATAGGCGTTTCATAGCTTATTAACATGGTAGTGAAAATCCTACAAGTCAAAGTTGTGTCCACACACCAACTATGATATACAGTAAATAATTACATTGGCTATGAATCATAAGTTGTGAATATGTATTGATAATGATTAAAACATACTAGTGGTGACAACCTTGATAAGCACGTTATCTCCAAAACAAATTATAAAAATATTCGTTAAAATTGGAGGCATGACCGACCTATGAGAGGTCCACTCAGAGAAATTGTTAGTGGAGCATGCACCGAAGTGTGTTCGTTGCAACGTTGTACATTCTTACATCCACATGTTTATTTTCGTCAAATCATTACACGTTTATCATCTTCTCTACTTTGTCTTCTCGACCTCCTTCTTAACCTCTTTTGTAAAAAGATATGTGAGATTAGCGTCAAATCTAAACCATACATTGGTGATGAAGTTCGTTCAACCAAAAGTAATATTAGATGGGCCAAGACTGGGCTTGAGATTGCCTAAAACAGACCAAATAAAAAGCCTCTAAACAAGTCGAATAAAACGTTGCCGTTTTAGTGGGAGAATCACTGAACCATCGTCTTCCGTGCTCTGATTCTGATCCACGATCGGCAAAGTTGAAACCTTTCTGCAAACCCTCGAAGAACCCTAGTTCGGAAGATGGTGTTGATCGAGTCAAGTGAGAAAGAGGAAGAGAACCTCATCAAAGACGAACAAAAGCCATCGTCTTCATCCTCACCACAAATGGCTGCGACTGAGGCTAAACAAGTCGACGGAGATGATTCCGACGGGTTCGAGACTGCCAGCGAACGGGAAATTAGCGATGAAGAAGATGATAGCAATAACGAAACGAGCCAAGAGGAACCACATCAGTCTGATGAAGCGGATAAGAAGGAAGAGCAGGTTGAGCTAGTGAGAGAAGGAGAAGCCGTTACCGACGAAGACGGATCAAACAAGGTGAATCCCACATACATTCTTCTTTTAAGGGTTTTACAGTTCTGGGTTTATGGATTGCACTGTTAAAGTTTGAAACTTTAGATGAAACTAGTGTAGTAGAGATTGAAGCTAGTGTTGACAGATATAGAGTTTTGTCTTTTATATGTAAGGAGAAAGCTATTGCAGAAGCAAATGAAGCTAAAGTGGAAGGAAACAGTTTGTTCGTGAATGGGCTTTACGAAGAGGCGTTGTTGAAGTATGTGCTTGCTTTAGAGCTTGTTCAGGAGTTTCCTGAATCCATAGAGCTTCGATCCATATGCCATTTAAACAGAGGTGTATGTTTCCTCAAATTGGTATGTTCATTAGCTTGAGTGATCTCTTTAAACTCGATTGAAGATGCTTAGAATCATCAGTAGCAACTCAGGATTGATCTAATCTGTTGCTCAGGGTAAATATGAAGAAACGATCAAGGAATGCACAAAGGCATTGGAGCTAAAGCCTACTTACACTAAGGCCTTGGTTCGTAGGGCAGAAGCACATGAGAAGCTTGAACACTTTGAAGAAGCTGTCACGGGTGAGTTCATTAGTATTTATCTTATGTGCAAGCAACGCCTACTTTTTTTTCCTTTTGAGGGTGTACACAGGAGTTATTAGTTTCTGAAACTTGGACATGATAGTTAGCTTTTAGCTGTAATATAGGGTTAATGGAAGAGTTCACATTGAGTCTCTCTTTTCTCATATACAGACTTGAAGAAGATCTTAGAACTTGATCCTTCAAATGATCAAGCTAGGAAAGGGATACGAAGGCTTGAACCCCTTGCTGCCGAGAAGCGAGAAAAGATGAAAGAAGAGGCTATAAGTAAGTTCTGAGAGTTTCCCATAATAAACCTTTTAATCTTATTGCATTCAGCATCAAGTTTGGTTCTTTGTGGTCACATATCCTTCCATACAATATCAAATTTGCTTTGGAGTTATTATTACTCAAAAAATTCGGAATGTGTTTTGTGTCTGTATAGCTAAGCTGAAGGAGATGGGAAACTCGATTTTGGGTCGGTTTGGGATGAGTGTGGACAACTTCAAGGCTGTTAAAGATCCCAACACTGGCTCCTACTCTCTTTCTTTCCAAAACTAGTCACTACATCGTTTGTGGGCTTGATGTTTGCTATGTACCACTTTATGTTTAGCAACAAACTGGTTAGTATTGCAATGTGTGATGTTCCTGATGCATTGGTAATGATAAGATGTGCAAACCTTTTGGATTTGTAAATTTAAAATTCAATTTTACAACTTATAACAATGGATGATATTACAACTTATTATCCACACATGATGCAGAAAATACAAGAAGTTACAACAAAAAGTCCCTGGACCTTAATGACGTGTGTGTGACTGGTTGCATTACGCATTGGTCCCACCAGGGTCCACGTCAGTTCTTACATGGTAAAAATGTTTTTTTCTGACAAAACCCCGAAGTGACAAACATAAAAAGTGGATCAAACATGGGCTCAAATACATTATTGGGCTGTGGCCCATACAATTTGATTGTCTTGTATTTTTTTCACCGGAGCTTACGACAGTCTGTCGTCTCAGAGACTTGTTGTTCGCCGACCAGAGATCGAAACCTTCGGGAGCCAGAATCAGAGATTGTTAATGGCGAATCAAGGAGCTAAGAAGAGGAAAGATGAGAACGCACGACACATGGCCAAGCTCCGTCGAATCATCATCGCTTGCAATGTACTTCCTCTCTTTCCTGATATATAATTAAAGACTTGAATTTTCAATTGGAGGATTGAGATTCTATTTTTTTTTTTGGGTGTGGTGATAAGGTTGTGTACGTGATAGTGAGGATGATGGTATTCTATTCAAGCTTTACCTGGAAACATTGGATTGGCCTTGTGGTAACGTCTCTGGGTTACGCCGTTCCTTACAAGTTTCTCGATGGGATGGCGAAGCCTAGTGTTAGTGATGATGGTGAGCTTATTGACGGTGGGTTTGACATGACCACTGGTGGTATTTGTGGGTACGTACCATCTCTAACTCTATAATCTTTGTGTCTTAGTTTTTGATCAACACAAAGTGCCTGCCTTTTTGTCCTGTATGATTAGTTTCTTTCTCCAAACCCCAATAGCTTGATGATATTCTCTTCTATATCACAAGCCTAATGATCTCTCTTCCTTCCTTGCAGATATTTGCATGATGTACTCTACATCACTTGCTTCGTGCAGCTAGCTTCTATCATCTCTGGAAAGTTTTGGTACGCGTATCTAGTGGTACGCTCATCTTAGTTTTGGCTAAATCTGAATACTACTACTTTAGGCAAACGATATATTGCATAGAAAGCAAATGATGCCATCGTTTTTTTTAGATTCCTGCATTTGGAGCATACAAAGCTTCTGGATTTATTAGAGGATTCATGTCACAAGGATCAGAGGTAAACACCTGGTTGTTGAATACTCTCAAAGTGCTTAAGCTTTATTAATAAGATGGACTGTATTTTTGTCTCTGTGACTGAACCTTTTAGGGAGGTGTAGAGGATGAGAAAACTCGCAAAAAGAGGGAGAAGATGGAGAGAAAAGCTTCTAAAGGGCAAGCCGTCAGGACAAGAACACGATGAATGTGTTAACATCATCTTTAGCAACATAACTTGGGAAAAAAATCACATGTAAAACTGCAAATCTAACGGGCAACAATACTCACCCTTTGGCTTTGCAAAGTCCTTTGTTGTACGGACGCTGTTGAGTCAAATGGATCTTGTTAAGATTGAGATTTTCTACTTAAGCATTAACAAATTTTATTTTAAACTCATCAACATAAGCTCATACTAGTGTTATGGATTATTAAAACTAGAGTAGTCGAGTAATTTCAAGCAATCTGCTAATGATTAAAACATTTTTAAAATTTAATAAAATTTGAACAAATAAAATTATAAGCGCTAGACATTTAGTTTGCAATAATGATCCTTTTCTCCCCGCCAAAATCTCACTGGATTTGAACAAGACTTGGTACATAATTAAACAAAAGTTGCGAAAGCCAAAGGAAAAAAAGAAGAATGCTGCAAAATCCAGTTGTGTGACTTCATTATCCTCTCCAATAATGTATTGCAACGAGACATAGCACATGGTATTGTCATGGTTGGTATTGACATGGACACCTATCCACTTTTCACGATATATAGCGATTTTATTCTTTTCGTCGACCAAGAAACTTGTTTGGGTGCAATAGCCAACCTCAGGATGATCTTTCATGGCGCAATCTTGCTCTACGACACAACTTTGGTCTCATCATCAATTGGATTGATGCTTATCTATATCTCAGTCTTTTGTTCAAATCTATCATGAGGTCGTAATAACAGTTGCTGGAATGGGTGGTCCACATGGTTTGATTGGTACACGGGTTCCAAACCATGATTCTTCTGTTTTGGCTGGTGCATATCAACAAGCCATCGCAGTGTAAGACATGAGATATCTTAAATTCAACTGAATAAAATGAATCTATCAGGACAAAGTGCATCACCACCGAACCGAACGAGCAAATCCTATATTCCTCCATTAACTTGACAACCACATATTGGTTTGCGGTTTTATCAAAATGATTTTTTTTGTGAATCTTATATCTTTGAATATACAATTTCATACTCCAAATTGTTTCTACTTGTGAAGGAAGCCTCATCTAGATTTTATGTCTTCGCATCGTTTGATAGAGATGGACATCCACAACCTTTTATCACTAAATGATATAGATTACTTTGGTATGAACTGTGTTCTATCATGCAATATAATGATTAGCCAAGATCAAATGTACATCTAATGCACATATCAGCTTCAATTTCATATAAGTTATTGTATAACCATGTTGGGTCTAATAGATGATGTTAAGATTGAGTGAGGTAAAATATGACTCATATAACTTGTTGGTTAGTGATAAGAACTGAAAATTGACACATGGGAGTCGCAATTTAACAAAAGTCGTAAGATATAATTTTTAGCGCATTTTTAATGGTATTTTATTTTTTCACTTTTTGCTTCATTTACTTCTTTAGTGTATTCATTTTCTTTTTCAAATTTCGATTCTTCATTTTTTTGAAGATTGATTTTTTTAATCACAAACTGATCCTTAACTTTAATTTGTTATTAATTTTTTAATTAAATAAATTTTGCGTGTTGGTGTCATCCAATTAATTTCAAAGTCTATATTATTGTTTTTATCTAATTAGATGTTAACAGTGAAAAATTGTGTCGGATATAAATTATAAGTGTTATTGTTACTTAAATAAATATATATTTGGTGTTTTTTATAAAAAAATATTTTTGTTTATGTTATGTCTAAGTATTTGTATCATATGAGAATGTTTAACATATACTAAATAGTAAACGTGTTGGATTATGTTAGAAAAAGTTGTTGGATAAAATCAGTAAATTTGAAAAAAATATAAGGCTTTAGTAATAGTTAATTTAAAACGGTAATTAAAATATTTTTTTATAAATAAAAAATGAAACAAATCATTGAAGAACATGTTATTTTCTCTTTTTTTCTAAAAGTCAAATATTAAAGAAAATAATGAAATTTTACATTTAGAGATATTCTTATTAGAGGACAACGAGCAGCTTCGGGTAACAACAACAAACTTCTCATCCTTCAAATGAGTAATGATACATTTGAGAGAGAGCAAAACAGATTCTGGTCAAAAGAAGAGTCAAACACATCAGTCTCATATAGTTTCTTCATTTGTCATCATTACCGTTAAAGCAAAATATATAAATACATCCCCACAGAATCTTAAACTGTATAAATTTTTTTATCATACATGTCTATATTCTAATAAGTGTAGAGTTTCTTCCTTGGTTAGTTTGATAGAAATTTCTGTGTTATCTTGGACCTGATAGTTCCATGGCTAGCAAATCTAAAGGCTGTTGATCATCGAAAAGGCGAAGACCCAAACATTTGATAAGTTGGATCATTGCAATGTGCTTCATTAAGTCTTGACACAGAAGTAGTAGACAAAGATGAGATTGTCTTGAAAGAGATATTGGCATGGTAGAAATGTGAATGGTTATGAGAAGCAGCCCATCTCTCAGCTAAACCATCTCCTTCCAGCATCAAAACCACTTCAGACATTTTAGGACGATGAGCTGGAAGATACTGTGTGCATAGCAAAGCCACTTGCAACATCTCTCCAACTTCAATCTTATCGTAGTTTGCCCCTAGTTCTCGGTCCACCAGTTCCTCTACCTTCATTTCTTCATGCAGTCTCCTCACCTAAACCAAAGTTTGATTCAGTTGATTGTAATCAAGAAAGTGTTATTATGAGTCTTATTGCTTACCCATTCAAGCATAGCTCCTTTCTGGCTAGCGGTTTTACCAAACTCGAGAGCTCTCAATCCGGTTATGAGCTCAAGCAAGAGTATACCAAACCCAAACACATCGGTCTTCTCAGAAGACTGACCTGTGGAGAGATATTCAGGTGCAATGTGGCCAACGGTGCCACGAACAGCGGTCGTGACATGAGAATCCTCGTGGTTGAGGAGCTTCGCAAGCCCAAAGTCACCAACAACTGCTTCAAAGCACTCGTCTAAGAGTATATTAGCTGCTTTGACATCTCTGTGAATGATCTTGGGATCACATTGCTCGTGTAGATACAACAAACCTCTTGCTGCTCCAATCGCAATCTTCTTCCTCATGTTCCAGTCCAGTGCTGGTTTAGCTACAATAGTAAACATATTCTCATTCAAAGCAGTCATTGGAAAATGAGATTTGGACCAAAACTTATACTAACATTTAAGCTTCAAGGCGACACTGCCATTGGGCATGTAAGGGTAAACAAGAAGTCTTTCACTAGAAGTTTTGCAGTAACCAATTAACCGAAGCAGATTCCTATGAACAGCTAAGCTAATCATCTCTAGCTCGGTACGAAACTGTGAGTCCCCTGAAGTTCCATTAACATCCTTCAACCGTTTCACTGCAACCATAGTCCCGTCTCCTAGCTTTCCTCTGTAGACATTACCAAATCCTCCAGAACCGAGAATGTTCTTGGAACTGAAACCATCTGTAGACGCATGAAGCTCTCTGAACGTGAAGCTTCTTAGATTCCCAAGTCCTTGTAGCCCTTCCTCTTGTTTGTCTGGTAGAAAACAAAACTTTAAACGTCTTCATAATACAAAAAACACAAAGCTCAAATCAACAAACCGTTTAAGTTAAGGATAAGTAGCCTTGTTTGTTTCTTTCGGTACCAACAAAAAGACCCAAGAGCAACGGTTACTAAAATAACAAAGCCAAGGCTTACACCGAGTGCTATCGCCAGTCTATTAGACCTGCGTCCTACACACACATACACAAGTAATAAGAATGATGAATGAAAGGATCGAGAGGGGAAAAAAAACAATGCAAGAAGGAGAGCTTTACCAGATGAGGAGCTCAAAGAAACAGAAAGAGGACTTGAACTGATAGATCCAGAACAAATCTCAGGTGGGCTGCTTCTACATATCAATGGATTCCCAGCAACACTACAATTCATAAACAAGAATTATTCCTGATTATAATATAAGAATCAGAGAAAATCACTTGGCATTTTAGAATATAATTACTTGAAAGTCTTGGCTGGGAATTTAGGAACAGGACCACTAAGATTGTTGTAAGACAAGTCCCTACATTACAAAACAAAACAATTCAGACAAAGCCAAAAACAAATCTTCATAAGCTCATATATAAGTTAAGAGAACAATTAAGGAAGAAAAGACACAATCTTTTGTACTCACAAGAAGGAGAGATGAGGAATTTGAGACAGGGAGGTAGGGAAAGGCCCAGACAATGAGTTGTTGTTCAGTCTCCTATTTGAAAAAAATAAAACACTACTTTATGAACTGATCTCAAATCATTACATTGATGAACAAGATTCAAGAGAAGACAAGAAACACACAGATATTGAAGACTGCTTAGCTGCTCAACGGAGACAGGGATTTCACCGGAGAATCTGTTGTTGGAGAGATCCAATGTTTGTAAGTTTGGAAGTAAACCGATCTCCGGTGGAATTTTCCCGGAGATGTGGTTACTCTGCAGTGACCTTCAAAAGTAGGAAACAGAGGTTTAGATACAAAAATAATATATTACATTATTTTTTAAAAAAGACAGAACAATGAAGGATCCGAGGTTGTCGTAATCTTAACACTTGTCGGAGATTTGTGAGGTTCCCGATGGAGTCAGATAGAGTTCCTGAGAGAGATTGACTTGGAGCTCCTCTAAACAATTGGAGAGAGAGAGAGAGTGAGAGACATTAATGAACTCCATAGAGAACAGAACAAATGAAACTCACAGGCCAACGACGAGATTGTCGGAGGAGCAAGTGATCATAGCCCAACTACAAGGATCAACTGAAAACTCGTCCCAGTTGTTCAAAGCTCCATGAGGATCATGCAAACCGTTCTTTATATTTATTAACGCCTCCACTGTTACCATTCATACGTTAAACCAAAGGAGCTATAAAGAAACTCTTTAAATTTTGCTGTTGTAATGTTTACCTTCAGGGTTTCTAGGCTGGGAAGAGAGAGTGAGAGGAGAGAAACAGAGAAACAGCAAGAACAAGAGCTAAAGAGAAGTAAACAAAAAACTCTGAAGAGAGGCGGGAGACAACATTAGGTTTGTGCCCACTTAACTCACATAGAAAAATAAGAGAAAGCAAAAGCAAATAATCTGCTTTATGTTATTTTTTTGGAATAAAAGAAATAAGATGTCGGGTCTATCAGTCAAAGAAGAGTCTTTTCTTTGTTCCTTCTTCTCCACGAACAGTCTCTCTCACACAGGAGAAGAAGGTTATTCAAACAAACAAACAATAACCGTTTAAATGATGGCAAAATGCAACAACATGAGATAATGAGTTGTTGTAAGAGTAAGAGAGACGAGTTGCCTGATGAATCGTTCTGTTATGTTACGTTAATTGAGTATAATAGGTCCCTATACTTTTGATTATTCCCTTCTTTTATCACTATTTTCTTTGTTTATTATTTTGGCCCACCTCTTCCTCCTTTCGTCTTAATTTAATTTAATCACCAAGGCCATCCTCTAAGAGCAGCCCATGTTATCTAGTAGAGTATCTCAGAAAAATAAACAAAGGAAAATAAGACAGAGATCCTCGTTCTCGTTAAAGAATCCACTAGATAGCCTTCAGAACCTCCATTGTTCAATTTGCAATCTATGAGTGGTCCAACTTTTAAAATGAAATTACATTTTCATTATTTAACAGCATTCTTTTAAAATATTAGCATTTTGTTTTTGAGAAAACCCATTTTGAGCATCTAAATGATGAGGCTGCTCTAATAATTACATCTTTATCTTTCTTTTTCTTAGTTTACTACTTAGAATCTTTTTCACCTTTCAGTTACGTCTTTACTTGACTGCAAGAACATTCATGACCCCCACGTTTCGAATGTATGTTTTTGATAAAGTGTTCGTATTAAATTCTACAAAATAATCAAGTTTTTGTTAAGAATACATATGGACTAATAAATAATCAATCACTCATTGTCCACCTTACATTTTTGTGCGTATATGTTAGTCTATCTGGTTAGTATATAACATTTATAAAAATCTCATTATGTTCAGATTTCAAATAATAAGTTAATTAATATATATATATATATATATATATATATATATATATATATATATATGTTGACATCGTTCAAACATTGTGATTCGTTGGTCTAGATCGATAAAACGTATAACTTCAAAACTAGTGGGATTAGAGATGTTGTGATCGTATAATAATAATGATTTCAGCTATTTAAATCGAAGAGATGATTTTATTTTCTCTTTATAATGTTATCATTTTGTCTAACCATAACACTAAATTCAAAGTTGAAACCTCTAACATCGATCGAGATTGAACTAATATTATACTCTCTTTCTAAATAACTGATTTTTAAAAAAATTTACACACCAATTACAAATACAATTTTTATCAGTCTAATTAATTTGTCTAAAACAACAATAATTATAAATAATCAATAAATAAAAAATCATAATACATAATACAAATAGTCATAAGCATCAAACTACAATTCTTTTGTACATAAGAACTTAAAAACGTTTAAATAAAATAAAACCTTTTTTCTATAACACTAACTAAAATGAAACGGAAGGAGTAAATCATCTTGAGATCTATCCACTCTTCTATTCACCGAAATGTCAAATAATGCATTGACCTTGTGGATTACAACAACATCTAATTGTCAAAAAAAAAGAGACTAAAATCATGAAATTTATCAATTTTGATCTTGGTTTATAGAATCATTTACAAAAAGAACAAGAGAAAAAAAGGAAAAGCACGAGATGGAAGTGGCCAAGATGCCTAATTGGGCTGAGCAAGATGAGGTAAGCAGCGAGATGCTTTGCATCCAATCACCTTATTTTCTCATCACATGCATATTATCAATGATCCTTACGTCACGCATGCATGCATCTGTGTACTTTGTTTCGTATTACATGCATCTTTATACTTGTTTCATACATTTATTCCCTACGCTCAATAAATTAAAACATATATTTTACGAGAGAAATATTGCTGAATGTTTGACGAATAATGTTTAGAACTGGATTTGTAAGACTTACTATTGCTCTTTCACCAAAGTGGAGAGAAACTGAATGATGGGACAAATCTAGCTGCACATCATTATTATTATTATACGAATAATGCAAACACATACGAAAAAAAAGAGGAAACTTCTTGATTTTCATGATGTGATTATATAAAGTAGAATCTCTTCCCAATAATTTGCACCACATAAAAAATTGGATATGTTCATCTCTATTTCCTTCAGTAATGTTTGTTTCATCTTTTTATCCACGGGACCATATATTCTCATATGCACCAATTATATATGCTTTATTCCATTAAAGTCCCTTTTTAAATATTGTTACTTTTTTATTTTTGTGTTAAGGACTATGCTTTGTGACTAGTCCAATGTGTGTTGATTAATTGTGCATCCTACTATCTTAGCAACGGAGTCTGGGTCATTAATCACATGTTTGATTAATGGATCTTGGAGCCATTTTAATGCTTAGCGAAATTAGTGGGAAAATGCTGCTTTTACCTTCTATTATATTGATGCAATAACAAAAAGCTGATATTACCTGAATTAACAAATATTTACTTTTTATATATATTTGTATCCATCGGCCCGATAAATTCAACCCGACGACTGGTAATGTAATGACCTAAAAAAAACTTTTGGCTTTACGGGCGATTGCTCGTATGGGCGACATGATTCTTCCTTCCACGTTCTCTAAATTTTCTACTTCTTTACGGGGTTTTTTAATTATACTTTGTATATGAGAAACTGAGCATTGTAATACATATAAATAAACTAAAATACATGTTGTTTATAAGTAAATGGAACAGTGTGAATGTTTTAGTACCGTTGAACAAGTGCTTAATACGTTTTAGAACAGTGTACTTGGTTGAATTTGTTAAACCCAAACGGAAAACAAGAAGCTTTTAGTTTGGATTAACTTCATACTGGGCTTGTAAGATGGCCTATCGGGTCCCAAATGTCCGAAACATTTGAACACACAGAATATATAAAACACAATATGTATTTTTATGACAAGTGACTGGTGACTAGTATCATGGGCCAAAGGTTTGATAGTCCAAATTAATAGAGGAAACAATCTATAACGCCCCGACCGCCCACCACTAATGTGTAGAACACACACTAATCCGTTTCTAAATTTTATCTTCGTCCACTTGATAATTGTTTCTTTTTGATCATTCCTCATTTAAGCATATAGTTTTTTTTGTTATATTTAACTAATGTGTAGAGCATTTATAATGGGGTTTTAACTCTGAAAGTTTTCAATATATATATATATATTAATATTTTGAGTTAAATTTCTAATTTTATAATTAAATATTAATATTAATATCTAAATATATTTATTGAGAACTACTGGAACTAGAATTCTTTGTTGAGGTGTTCTACAATCCGGTTTTATGAAAGGCACATGACACATTCCACGAGAGAGGTAGGAACGTAGAACAATAAGAAATTTATAGATATATTCAATATCATCAGCAATATATCTACACATAGAAAATTAATTACATCACCAGCCTAAGTATATATACTCACACATATCGAGAAAGCAGAAGAAATATAGCCAATGTATGCAATGGGTTGAAATTTAAATGATAACCTGCTCTTAGAGCCATGTTCTTGCATCATTGATAAAAATAAATATGAAAAAGCTATTTTTTTAGTTCATAAATTTTGCTTTCGGTAAGAAGCAAAACAAGTTATTTGTTACAATAATTGAAGTACGAAAATCATACATCAAAGTACAATAAAGAGAGGAAAAAAAGAGTGTATAACGTGATAATATGTGAAAAGGAGATTGAGCCATTCTGCCAATACCACTACACTAATTAACCCTTTTCAGTAAAAGGATATACAGATTAAATAACATATCGACGAAATGGAAGAGTATTGATGCTCATTTTTCTTCTTCTCTAACGAAAATGATCTTCTTGAAACCCCACCATTGTTGCAGTAAGACTCAGTACCCTCCATTGTTTAATTTCTTCTACTAAAAAAATCAAGAAAAGAACAAAAAAAAATCAGATAAAACATAAAGAACTCGAACAAATGAGGAATGGATTTTGGTGAAGAAGAAGAAGCATGGTGTGTGAATCAGAAGATGAGATAAGAATACATTATTGCTTCTTCTTGCTTGCTTTTTTCACCTTTTGTGGATTTTTTTTATCATCTTTGTTTTTTCTTTTGTTCTTTATTCTTTTCGTCTGAGAGAAGCATCCTCGCAAACCTTACCTCCTTTGTCTCTCTCCCTCTCTCCAAACTTCTTTAGGCACTATATACAACTGTCATAAAATACTTAGTTTAGTTAAAAATGTGATATTAGGGATAAATTTTTGTGAATGTTATTAAATTTATTGGACGCGATTGTATCATTTGAAGTTCAAGTGCAACAAACACACATGCATTATTACCATTCAAAATATCATTAGAAGGCATACACGAGATAGGAATGAGATTAGTGGGCAATATGTTACATGCCTAATGAGACACTATACAAAATTTATTTGTTTTCTCAAATATAACAATGAAGTCTAACTAACACAAACTCGTCGTGTTCCATGTTTCCAACCTGAAACTGGTGTATTTATTATTTTAATCAACAATCAAATTATTTGGTGTTACCATTATTTTACTATAGGTACGGTTTCTTTTGTCAACATATTTTAGGGTAGGTTACGTCTTATTAGGTTCATTTATTAATATTAATTGGGTTAGTGGATTGATTAGAAAACCGATATGGATACTTGTATGATTACTACAAAATACGCTTTAGGGATGGTCTGACCAAAAACATGTGCTCCCTAGTCGAAGCTAATATTGTATGGAGTCTGTCACCAGGTCCACCTCAAAAACACTATACACTTTCCCAAATACCCATAATTCATACATATCCAATACATGATATACATAAAAACATAATTGTATAATTGGCATCGGTATAATAGTTTAACTGAACCGGACTTGGAAATTTGTGGTAGGTGTTGTTTATGCTGCACTGGAGAAGTGGTAAGAGTAAAGCTGAAAGAGCAGAGACAGAGAGGTAAAATGACTTGTGACTAGTGAGGTGAAAATGAAATGACAGAGGGAAACGCAAAAGAACAAGAAAAAGACTTACCAATGAGACAGAATGTCTGAGGAAACGTCTGCTTCCCTCTGTCCATTTTAATACTGTTTTACCTCTCAAAACCTTTTTCGAATTTTCGTTTTATAAATCCAACCAAAAAAAACAATTGGATCTATGGAGTGATGAGATTAGGGGTGAGCCATCTTAATGACCTAGTCTTTAATGTTTTTTTTTTTTGCTAAAAGGTAAATATTTATTAATGAAAATGAAACACATACAAATTGTTTTTTTTTGTAACACTTTTTAAAGGCATATAACACAAAAAAAAATCTCGGAAATCACTAATTTTATTATTGTTTTCGCCCAAACACGCTTAACAATAGAGTTCTGATAAAATTTCGGGCATTAGTGTTAATATGATTGCAACCCCACATACAAGTTGTTTAAGTCCAAAATATAGAAAAAGAAACTTAAAGAACAAACATTAAAACTAACAATTGAAAATAATTTCAGCGGTAAACGATATGATCGACAACCACAAAAGTGGATAGAAAGTCCTTTAACACCAATTTGCATGAATCCTAATCTTCCGAGACGCCTCAAGGTACAAACCATGGTCTTTCAGTAACAACCAAGCCTAATAACCAAACACTCTCAGCAATAAACCTTCAGAGACTGACAACACCTATCGTCATGAACCCAGCAGAGACCGACGCCGCATCATGACACAAACCTAGCAAGATTCGGAGACATTCTAAAACCATGATCCAAAAAACATACGAGTAATCCAACCCAACATTACTAAAGCTAAACAACATGCAGGACAAGACAGAGAGATACTACAACATCCCACAAATCAACAACCATACAAGCATAAGAAAAAGACCGAATCTACCATCTTGGGTCAAGCGATCGAAACAACGGCAGGCCTGCACGTAGACGAAACCTAGAGAGGGCGCAACCTGAAACTTAGTCTTTTATGTTGAAAATAATAAAACAGTATTATCTATTAATCATAATTCATAAGGGTGACATGTTGGCGTCACTTGGCGAAGTTGAATTATTGTGCAACTCCAATAATACTCTTGCAAAATTTGAAGAGCCATATTTTTCATCAAGTAATGAGGCCCATCTAGAAGCTCACAAATCCACAACATCAGAAGTCATAAACTATATTATTTTTAATACATAATTTACAAGTAACGTATTTAATAGCAACCTATTAAGCTTGTATTTTCTATTTTATTCAAAATTTTGATTTGAATCATTCATGTCTACTTCATAATATCCAATTAATACAATCATAAACACACGTTTCAATAACCATTTTTCAGTTGACAAAAAATAATCATTATTTAAAAATTTTGAGATTTTACTAAGAACTTGAATCCTAACAGAACTATAAAGCTTTGAATTACAGTTTTGAATAACAAAACATCCGAAAAAATCAATAATCGAACCAAACAATAGCAATAGACATTGTTAACTAATTTTTAGAATAGTGGGTATGTACGTATCTAGACGCGTTTAGGAACTATATTCATATCTGTAGATTTTTCTTTTGTAAAGGTACCTTTGCAGCTTGTTTGACCTTGGTGAGATGATTCTTATGTAACGCAATATTTGGACCGGTGAATTTAATAATTAAAAATGACTACTGGAAACCCTTCTTGGACGGCACAGAAAAAGTCAAAGTGCCGTAATGTCTATATTTTTCTTGTAACGAAGCTTAAATCTACCTTATGTGTGTGTGTTTTGCGTTTGTGCAAACGAACTCCAGAGGAAAATAAAATTAAGATTGGGTGTCTACATAATATCTGCGGTGGTGAAACGAATCCAATCGTTTGCTAAAGTCGGTGCGTTTAAGGCCATATATGCAATGAGGAGAAAAAACAAATAAGTCGCTTTATTAAATTTTAATATTCAAAATTCTAAATTAATGAGAAAAAGACATGTGTAAAGAGATTCCCAAATACATGTTTGACTCTTTCAATTGGGAGGTTATCCTCATATATTTTTTCTTTTTCTATTTTTTATACTTTTTTTATTTTATATTAAAAAAACTTTGGTGAGGGACCCAACCAATGTGGATGCTCCAATAGTACTATAATATATATTTAAAAATAACATAATTATTATAACATTGGTAATTCTAAAATTTCAGTAATGACCAATTTCTAAGAATAATAGGTAAGTTAAAGAAACACTCGATCAAAGCCGATATTGATTGCACAAATAAATTTGATTTTAAAGTACGAATCTGAAAATGTTCAGAACAAAATTGATTAACAAAGAATTGGGACTTCTGAATTATATAATGGTCCTGGTCAAGAAGAGATGATACTGAAGAAAAACCGAAGTGAAATTTGATACATTTTCTCCCAACTATGATACTTTTCATTCTTGGTCAAATGCATGCAAGAAATAAAGCTAAAATTAAAAAAAGTTTGGAGCTTTCAAAATTAGTTAAAGTTGTTAATGCTTTACTACATTATAACCACTATAGATTACATTATACTATACTTTTATGCTTTATTTAAAAATTTGAAAGTAGACTATTTATCGTTCTCTAAAAATTAGTTGGAGTTCAGCTCACATATTTTCATCCATCATAAAAACATTATACATAGTAGAACTGGACACAAGGTGAATACTTGTAATTTTAACTATATCTGATACTTGGTTTGAATTATATAAATAAAACACTGTGATTTGTACTTAATTTATTAAAACATGTATTTGTTATTTCGAGTATATGTAATAAAAAGTTACTTACAAATTATTTGTTTCACTCTATTATTACTACTTACAAATACTTGTTAGTTATTTTCAAATATTTTAAAGTATCTAAAAATTATTTGCTAAATAAGATTTTCTTTGTTTCATATTATATGATATTTTACTTCAATGTAAAAATATTAAAAAAATTATTTTCTCAAAAGTATCAGTAAAGTGAATTAATATAGTAAAAATCTAATTTTTAATAATTTTTATAAAAATTAAAATTATTTAAATATGTGAAATCATTATATATTATGAATCAACAACACTTCTGCAGAATATCATACATTTTGAAACAAAGAAATACTCTAATAGAAACTAACATGAAAATTTTCTTTTATTTATTCTAAAAGAAAAAACACAAGTTACTATAAATAATAGGACAATTCTTTTAAATAGCTGTTTTAAAGATTTTTCTCATAAAATAATTTTCTATAATAAAAATAATTGAAATAAAATTTTTTTTTAAAATGTAATTTCAATTTAATTTTAAAAAATTTTAAAGTTTATCTCTAAAAATTCATCTTATAACTCTAAATCATAAATGTGGACTAGTTAACTCAAAGGATATAAAGTGCATATATATATATACTATTTAATAAAATTTATTTTGAATATTTTTCTTTGAAAATAATTTATGTGACAAAAAAATTTAGTACTACCCTAAGATACTTTTCTAAATGAAGTAGCTATGTTATATTAATAAAATAAGTAAAAATATGAATCTCTCCGTATAGGAGTATTGTTTACTTCTCAAAAAATATTTTCTCAATAAATAACAAGTATTATTAAAGTGAATAACTAACTTTTTGTACTTATTAATCGTCCTTATACTTGCAAGTATTTAATTACACTATTTGATATTCGAATAAAAATACCAAATATTTAAAACATTAAATTAGATATGGAATAAGTAAAGATTATAAAATAGGTAACGAGTATTTGTGCATAATCCACTACTAATACTTAAGAAATCAAATGCGCCTTAATTAATTGCTTTTGGCAGAGGGAATCAATGTAATATAGTACAATTTTGGGAGGACAATTAAAACCAGTGTAGAATTATTAATAATGAGACTCCTTTAGAACAACGTGAACCTTGTCTGTGGACACCAACGGTCAACAATAGTTAGCTAGCTGTCCATTGTCCCCATGACAATACATACTAGTATTACAAAAAACGTGGAAAATACAAAACCAAGTAGGTGGCCCTCTCGACTCGACCATATATTTAAAAAAATCCCATATAAATGCATCACATTCATACGTGTTTCCTTTCCATTGCTCTCTCTATATTCTCTCCCTATCTCTTCTAATCAACCACTCTCTTTATCTCTCTATCTTCTTTCGCCGGAAAAAAAATGGTTGAGCAGAAAAAGTTTGCACTGTTTCTAGCGACTCCTGATTCAGAGTTTGTCAAGAAAGCGTACGGAGGATACCACAACGTGTTCGTGTCCACGTTCGGAGACGAAGGAGAGCATTGGGATTCCTATAGAGTCGTTGAAGGAGAGTTTCCAGACGAGAAAGATCTTGACAAGTACGATGGTTTCGTTATTAGCGGAAGCTCTCACGATTCCTTCGAGAATGATCCTTGGATCCTTAGGCTATGTGAGATCGTCAAGAAAATTGATGACATGAAGAAGAAAATTCTTGGCATCTGCTTTGGTCACCAGGTTCCTCTCTTCTTACCAATCTAACTTTATATAAATGGTCTTAAACCAAACCCTAGATCATAAAACATAATCACTCTACTAACACTTGCCATTACATATTAATGTTTTGGATTAAGATTATAAGATGTCTCTAATTTATACAAAAATTCGAATTACTTTTAGATCATAGCCAGAGTAAGAGGAGGAACAGTGGGAAGAGCAAGGAAGGGACCAGAACTTAAACTTGCGGACATAACCATCGTGAAGGATGCGATTAAACCGGGAAGTTTCTTCGGTAATGAGATTCCGGACAGCATAGCCATCATAAAGTTACATCAGGACGAAGTGTTAGTGTTGCCTGAAAGTGCCACGGTACTAGCTTATTCTGAGAAGTATGAGGTGGAGATGTTCTCCATTGAGGATCATTTATTCTGTATTCAAGGACATCCTGAGTATAACAAAGAGATTCTCTACGAGATCGTTGATCGTGTTCTTGGTCTTGGCTACATCAAGGTTAGCTTATTTCCTTTTATCACCATTTAGAGAAACAATTATTGAGAAAAAAGTACAAAACTAGAACTTAAAGTTTTGATTGTGACTTCAGTGTAGTACACCGCATAGTAGCTGTTAGTTGGACCATTTAATACATTATCTACAGTAATTGGATACTGTTGCCTTGCTTTTATAAACTTATGATCATTCTAGAAAAAGATTTAAATTATTTTTGTTTGTTTATAAAATATACAAGTATTTATTTGATAAACCATGAATTAATATTGCAGCAAGATTTTGCGGATGCGGCAAAGGCCTCGATGGAGAATAGAGGAGCAGACAGGAAACTTTTGGAGACTATTTGCAAAAATTTCCTCAAAGGCAGAGTTCCAGCAAATTAGTTTCAACTCCCAAATAATCTATTTGGCTCTTGTTATATTGGAGCATTTAGATTTATTATCTTGCTGTATTCTTGTTCAATGTATAACCTATTATTCTCATCCTTGTCAAGAAAACAAAAACTCCTATTAAACTCATAATGTCATATTTATGTGTTGTATTGTACCCATAAGAAAATTAATTCAGTAATAAACTATAGTTTTGCGTGTCATCCTGGCGTCTTTATTTTGTTTCTTTGTCTTAACAATTTTTGATGTAAAATTACAGTTTATTGTATCTACTAACAAGGGGTCTACAGTATCTAACCAAACAATTTTACGATTTTAATTAGTGAAAATAATTCTATATTTATGTATTGGAGTTAGTAAATCTCGTTTTTGAATTTTCAGTTTCGCTTCATAGTTGAGACTTCTGAAAAGGTAAATTAAATCGACATAAAATCGAGAGTGAATATCCAAAAACCCATAACACAAATCAGAAGAGATCTTTCATGTTGAAATATATTATACGGGAACAAAAGAAACATTAACAATCTGAAGAAAAAAAACAAATTTAAGTTTTGCTAACAATTGAAATGATAAACGCTACAATCTCTCGACCAGTCCCTCTAAACAATAGTCAAACCAATCGTAACGGCGGTCAAGAACACCCCGCTTCCAACCTTCAATCCAACCGCAGCGTTAGGAGCTGGGGCAGGAGAAACCTTAGGACTGCCATCGTCACTGCAGCCACGAGGATTGCGTTCAGACAAAACAAGAAGAGTAATCTTTTGGCCTTTAACGCAGTGATCAGGAGCACCACTAATGAAGAAGTGAGCTCCTGAGTCCTTTAGCTCGATCTTTGTGTCTCCATCATTGAATTGCTTTAATGGCTTTGTTGTGTTGCAACAATCATAGTCTTCTTTTGTCACTTGTAATACCGAATCAACTTTCCCGTCGTACTTCCACACTAAACCACCACATTCATAAAATACATCATCGTTATAAAACCATATAATATTTCATTTTTATGATATGATTGCATGAAAACATATTTCCGATTTATAATCCACATCATTATAAAACCATATAACATGAAATTTTACGATAATATTGTCTAGAACATTAGAAACAAAACATTTTTTTTGAATAGAATGAAAAAAAATCATTAGAAAAAGTCCAAAACAAGTCGTTGAAAACTATTGGGAAACTCTTACAGAAATGAAAGACCATGGAATGGAACTGCAAATTTTAATTCATTTCCAAATTTTGGGAAAAAGAAAAGAAACTAATTCATTTGAAATAAAATCATTTTTCAAAATTTCCACAATTAATTTTCTCTGTGATAAAAAAAAATTAGGAGAAACATAATAAGAGCCTTTTATGTAACGTCAGAAAAATGAAGAAATGTAAAAGTAATATAGAGTACCAAGGATGTCGCCGACTTTGAAACGATTCTTCTCAGCCCAGTGATTGAGAGTATTCTTGTGAGAATCTGGAACCTTCCACGAACCGGCAGATCCACCGACCAGAATCACCCTCGGTTTGGAGTCAGCATGGCTCACTCTTGTGTGTAAGAGGAAAACAAGGGTCAATATTGGAACTATGATTCCCATTTTCTTTTGTGTTCTTCTTTACTACAAACAACTCTTGGGTTTATATTTGCTTTTGGTGTTTGGTGTTTTGTCTCTCGGTTGTTTTTGTTATCTCCGATGGTGAAGAAAGACGTAGGCGGTGAATGCTGTTTATATAGCCATTGTGGTTTGGATCTTGACCGTGTTCTTGATTGGTTTAAAGCTAGGTTCGGGAGATCTGAACCAAGCTTAAATTATGGTCTTAGTTGATATTAAAGTGTAATCTTTCTCTGATTTGCCAAGTAAATGTCCATTTTTGCTAACTCTTTTTATTACATTAAATGTTCAAGAATGTATTAGTCAATTCATAAACAAATAAAATTTTTGGTTTGAGAAATTTAATAGATTGCTATGGGTTGTTTATACTAAATACAGCGTTACTTATATGTTTATTAATTATATTTTCAAAAAAAAATATTTTAGATAATCTGCATAAATTTAACCAAAAATGATTAATTGTTTGAAATGTGCTAAATTTCATGTCTTATTTAGTTACTATTAACAATAACAATCTATAAAAAATAGGAAACATTGAATACGAGAAAACAAAATACTCTTTCTGTTTTATTTTAAGTGTCATTTTAGTTTTTTGCAGACGGATTAAAAAATAATTAATTTTGCATATTTTCTATATAAAACACAATTACCTATACAACTAATTATATTTTAACCAATAAAAAATACAATATAATGTTCATAAATTTTATATCGAAAGTCGAAAACGCTATTTATTTTGTAACAAAAAAATTTCTCTACAACGACATTTAATATGAAACGGATAGAGTAATACGAAAACAAAGATGGAAAGGAAGTATGATAATTATCTCGTTTTCCTTTTCAATGTTTTTTACCACTGTAAATCATCTTAAGCCATTTAAGCCACCATGCATGCATCCTTTTTAAAATCCTATTTACTTAAATTAGTTTAAAATATGCTATACTAATAATAATAAAAAAGAATCTATATGGATTTGAATAATGTAAAACTATTAACATAGAATTGTCCCATACTATGAAAATAAAAGTTATCTTTAGTAAAACACGTAACGTGTTGGAAGTAAAACACATAATTTTACAATGAAACGTAGCAGGTACCAGTAATGTAATCTTTGACCTCGTACACTTTTTATTAACAGCTAATAAAACAGTATATATCTCTATCTGAATTTACTTCAAGCAAAACGATATCTACGGTAACGGTACTTTTATATACGTTTTGCATGACAAGTCTTCGGGGGATATAATTGATAGTTACGACTTACGAGCCGTTGTGGTCGAGCACGAAACTAAACATTTAAATCAAAATGGCTATTGATTCGATAGAGCGACAGGTTTGAGCTTTTAATTTTTTTTGAAAACATGGCTAGGCTAGGCATTGGCTTTGATTGATAGAATGAAGTAATTTGAGTGATGGACATAATGCAAAGATAACTAAAAATGTTCGTTATTATCCTTTTTATATAAATGACCAAGATAGATACAACTTTTTATTCAACTCGTCTCCAGTTGTCAAGAGGAAACCACACCAGGTTTGCTAGATGATAGAATCCAAATCTTAAGTATTGATCTTAACCTAATTGACTAGGCCTCTCTACTAGTTCAAAGAGACAGCTGGTCGCACGGCCTTGGTTATGTATCTTAACCGGTTACAACAAGTAACATAGTCATGTTGAATGATAATAACAGGAAAAAAAGGAGAGAGCATTTAGTTCAAACACAAAAGTTGCATCATATAAAGACATGGGATGGGATAGTAGCGACTCCAACGAAATAGTATTTTCGAGTTTTAAGGAAACAACATCACAGGCAAAAGAGAAATCGTCTTCGTATCAAAAACCAAAAACAATAACTCAAGATAAAGTATGATGGATGAGACATTGATTGATGATGGTTGGTTGATGGTAGTGATGATGATAGTGATGATGGCGATGAGAAGATCATTTGAGAAGTGTCTTGACTATGGCTTTGACATTGAGCTTCTTCAGGTCAGTGTAAGACTGGCCACAACCCACGAACATAACCGGTGCTCCCGATATGTAAACCATCGATAATGCTGCTCCAACCTACAAAGCTCGTCCCAATCCACTCAGTTTATACAATTCATACTATAAGATCAAGCCAACATAAATCCTTATATCAATGTTTCACTATACCTTATCGTCAATGGTATCGAACTTTGTCAGTAAGATTCCATCAATCAATCTTGTGTTCCCAGAATTAGAGAGATCAGAAAGTTTCTAGAGTTCAGAAATAATAAACAAACGTTAATAAGGCTTTATCAAACATCTAACAATAACTTTTTTGCGAGTAAGAAACCGAACCTGATTAAACTTTGAGAGTTGATCAACTGCATCGTTTCCAACAAGAGCTTCACCAACAAACAAAACCAAGTCTGGCTTATTGAGGTTAATGAGCTTTGAGAGAGCTCTCATCAAAGGTTCATTATCCTGCATCCGACCAGCTGTGTCAACAAGAACAACATCCGATCCATTTCGAGTTGCTTCTTGTATGGCTTCCTTGGCAACTACTGCTGGATCCTTTTCATAACCCTTCTCAAATATCGGTATCTGTTTCCACCACCCAATCAAAATCAATTTTTCACCCAAGTACTCGTTAAATCAATATCACTCCATTAATCATCGAATAATTGATTATTTCATTACCTGTAACCTACGAGCATGAGTCCTCAACTGCTCAACAGCTCCAGAACGGAATGTGTCACAGGCAGCCATCATAACACTGACCTTATGCTGCTGAAGCCAATACGCCACTTTGGCCAGATTGGTGGATTTCCCAACTCCGTTGACTCCAACAAACACGACCACGTAAGGTCTCCTCTGTTCTTTGGCAGCATGAACGTCTCTCATAATATCAATGGAGCGTCTCGGAGTCAATATGCGAATCAGCGCATCCTCCATTGCTCCCTAAAGTCATATGTTTCACACCACAATTAAGCAATCTTGAGATTGCAGAGTGAAATGTTTTCTAGATTCAATTAGAGCTACAAGGACAAAGCACAATACCTGAACGGTTGAGGAGATCCTCGTGAACGATGCCAGCTTCTTTCCTTCAAGACTTGCTTCCACTGATTCACAAAGCTTCTCAGCTATCTCTTCAGCCTGTAAATAAAAAAAAAGCCCACGCTCAAGTAAAAGGATTAATATAAACCCAAACACAAGACATGATGCACTGTATAGGCACATACCACATTCTTGGTCATGAGCCTTTCCTTCAGAGCTTTCAAGGCCGGTTCAAGGTCTGTCCTTTCAAGATTCGCCTTCCCAGTAATACTGAACAAAGATTGCAGTATATGTTTAATACTAGATGATGATTAGTAAAGTAGCAACACATTCAAAAAGAGAAAAGCTAACCTCTGGAAAACTGAAGAAAACCAACCCTTCTTCTTAGCCTCAGGCTTCTCATCACTTCTTGGTTCGTCGTCATCATCATCTTCACTTTCACCATCACTGCTAAAAACCTCTTCCTTGTCCATCATACTTTCTCCTTGGTCAGCAGCCGCAATATCTACATGATTATCGTTTCCATTCCCATTTTCATCAACGGAATCAGTAAAGTCCAGTTTCACTTGTTTAGGAGCCGCATCATCCCAAACCCTGTTTTTCTTTGTCGCCTTCTTCGGCGGTTCCACAGCAGTTACCTTGGAACTTTTATTTCCTATACTGTCAATTTTCCTTACACCTCGACCTCTTACACCTTTACTCCTTAGTTTCAGAAGCTTACTTGGATCAAGTACAACATTATCAGTCGTGTTCTCTTTCCCGTTAGCAAGATCAGTCTTGTCAGAGTCATCATGATTACCATTGGAATGACCATTAGTCATCAAGCTACCGACTTTACCATTATTCCCATCTCCATCATCCTTCTTCGATCCACCACTTTCGCCGTTACTACTTTTGTTTCCTCCATCAAGACCAGACTTTAACACCTGCCCTTGCTTCTTAACACTGTTCACAGGCTTCCCAACTTGCTTCGTCTTCCTCAACTCCTCTCCCCGGGCCTCAGCTTCCTTCCTAAGCTGCCTAAAAGTCTCCTCGAAATCATCGTAACTCATCCGTTTAGGATCATAGATCTCAGAGAAGCTTTGCTTCACCATAGAAAGCAAATCATCCACGTAAAGCAAGTGGAGAATCCTCTGATAAACAGCGACGAAGACGAGTCCAAGATCGTTGTGGAAGATCCACTTGAGAGTGTAGGCTTCGTAGTTGAAGGAAACTTCACCAGATCGCTCCTCGAGGAGACAGGAACGGATCAGAGTGTCGATTGGTGATCCTTTGAGAGCGTTTCCAAGCTCCTTGCATGTCCATAGGATTAGTCCTCCTCTTGTAAAGATCAAAAGCTGTTCTAACATTGTGGATCTTCAATTCCGTGCCCTAGAAACCATATGATATATACTTCAAAAATCAGATCATAGAGATAAGTGTTAAATTGAAACAATTGAACAAATCAATCAACACGAATCAATCGAGAAACAGATCCGATCTAGTCAATGAAGCAATCAAATTCACGGATCAGGAAACGGAGAAAACAAATCCTAAAGAGAAAGTGTTCATCGAGGAGCCTGCGATCTACGGATAATCGTTAATGAATACGAAAGGAAATCAAATAGAAGACAGATCTTGTGTTTCGATTCGAAATTGACAACACAAGCAAGAGGATTTCGCGAGAGGAATATATCGAATCGCAGAGTTCTAGAGAGAGAGAGGAAGATCCGAACCTTTGATTCCTGTCGTTTCTTGGGTGCAATTGCCCAAAACGAAGAAGAAAAATAATAACTTTACAGGGCGCGAGAGAGAGACGAAGAAAAAAAAAAGAAAAGTGAAAATTATGATCCTCTAATTGATTTCTTGTTATATATAGGGCTAACATAAAAATAAAATTCCCGGGGAGTTTTTTTTTCTTTTTATATTTCTTTTGGTTAGGTCAGTGTAAATTTGATTGTATTTAATTTTCAATGAAATTATTTCTAGCATTATGAATTTTTCATCAAAATGTTAAATCACTATAAATTTATATTAAATTGATAAGCTGTTCAAAAACTTGATAAATTCACACTAAACTATTTTATTTGAGAAATTTAATAGATATAGTGTGGATTTTCAAGTTTTTAAACTATTCACCAATTCAATATCATATATTTTGGTGTTATATTTTGAGATATTTTCATTAATCATGGAAAATTCTAAATCTGAATTTAGCTTATCACAGAAAAAACAAATGGATATTGTAAGTTTGTAACCCCATTTTCAGACATCAAAGACGAACTACAGTTTTTGTCTAGGTAAGAAGAAAAAGAAAACATAATGAAAGTGGAGACCACACTTTGCTTCGTGGAAGCTGGGGTCGCTCATGGTCACGGACGGTGTCGATGTTCCCATTGACTGCCAGTAACGACGCACGACACACAAACGCGGCAACTTTTGATGTGTGCTTTTGTTCTTTGGCTAAGAGGCCTTTATAGCTACGTACGTCACCTAAAATTAGGTATACTAAGAAGTTATTGGTCTTTTGGTTCATACCAGACTACAATGAATTTTAGTCGTGGAAGCTGTTGCTATTGTAGGATAATTAGCTTAATGGGCTTTGGTTGATGCTTATATTTTATACTAGTCCATCAAAACAAATTTGTTAGGATGAGCAAACCCAAGAAAACCAATTAATCTCACTTCCTACAACTTGAGTATTTGGGCTTTGTTTATGGTTCAACCTTTTGGGCTCTAACTTGTAAACATTTTTCTCTCTTTTTTTCTGTCAACAAACATTTTCTTTCTTCAACAATTTTATTTGTGAGTTTTTTAACAAAAATAAATAAATGATTTGAAGGGTATAATAGTAAGTCTCTCAGAATGGGTCCACATTCATATATATATGTACACATACACACCAGAGCATGTCATCTCTCTTTTCAGTCTCCTCCTCCTCCATAGTTTTCTTCTCTTCCTGTTTCCCAATTCTTTAAATTTCTGATGTCTATCTCTTGACCCCATCTTTCTTAACTCCTCTTTTAATTACTTTTTATCTTTTCAATGACCCATCCATATGTGCTCCACCAATCATCAAACCCACCTCACAAAGACATAAATCTATATTAATCATAAAAATATAAACACAATAAAGAAAGACTCTTTTTCCTGTTAATTAGTCAGCAATTTCAATGCCCCTTCTGCAACTTTCCAAAAGGACACAACACAGAAAAAAAAAAAAAGTAAAAAGAAAGAAAAAGTTTTGATTTATTTCCATCTTCTTTGCCTTTTCCATCTTGATCACTACTAGTTTTCTGTTTGCTTGTCTGGTCTGTCTTCATAGACTCTCTCACCAACAACAAAAAAGAAAAAAAGAAAAGGAAAATCCAAAAATTTAATTTACAAATTTCAATCTTACAAATTGTAATGATGTGGTGGCTTCTTCTTTGTGGGTTCATAAGTCATTGGTCAAGAAGAGAGTTTCCTACAAGGAATAAGACTCTCCCTCCATTAAACCTAATCCTCTTTTACCCCTTCTCTTTTTCTTCTTCTATCTGCGATTCTCTGATCAGATCCGATGAAGGAGATTACTGATTCCGTCGATCCCAGGATCATGTTCAAGCATCAATCCCTTATGCAGGATTATCATGAGTTGCAAAAGGTAATTAGGGTTTTTTTATTGTAGTTTTCTGGGTCTTCCTCGATTTCATATGGATCTGGTGATTTTGAATTGTTGGGTTGATTCTGATCGAGCAGATGAAGAAAGATATAAGATAAAGATTTGAACTTTTTTTTGTTTTGTTTCTTGTTTTGTGTTCTCAGGAAACAGAGCTTAAGATGAGGAAACTGGAGATGATGAAACGGAGACGATCAACCCTTGACGCAGAAGTTAGGTATATAATCTCTCTCTCATCTTTTAATTTTACATGATTCAAATCACATTCCAACGTTAAATTAGCTATTGGTTTAGCTTACTGAGTGTGTTTTGATCAAAACGGTATAGGTTCTTGAGACGTAGATACAAACACTTGAAGCAAGACCAAACTATTGAAACATCTCCCAGGTCAGAATGTGGAAATCTGAAGGTGTCAAGTAAAAGAAAGAAGAACTCTGCTCTGAGACAGAAGGATACAATTTGCAATGAGAAGGATGCATTGGCGTTGTTAGGTAATGCAGCTTGTGACTTGGACAATAAGAATCCGAAAAGGAGGAGAGGAAACGAGGTCCTGACAAACTCCACTTCACTTCCTGATCTTAACGGAGATGGGAACACTGACAAAGTCCCGGGCTTTGACCTAAACCAGATCTCGGTAAACAACTTGTCATGTTTTTAAGGCTCTTCCTTTTCTTGAGAATTGAGAAACTGATCAGAACTTGATTTTGTGGGTTTTGCATTTTTGGTTGTAGAGAGAAGAAGAGGAACCGGAAGCGAATGGTGGACAAGTGGTCGCTGAAGAAACAAAGAAGGCAATGCTTGGTAATGGAATCGATGATCTACATGGCGAAATGAAGATGCCGATATGCAGAGACGTGGAGAAAGAGATAAACAGAGCAGCAGTGAAGAGGAAGGTTTCATGGCAAGATCCAGTGGCTTTAAGTGTTTGATAGGGTTCAACTAGGATTCTGAGATATTGTGATTTAGACCAATATGCACATATGCTTTAAAGGGTTTTATATATGCGCAAGTGTAGATATATGAAGATTTGATCAGTTTGAAATCATAATTTTCATATGTCCCAACATCCAATTTGGTGATTACAAAATCTCATTTTATGTGTTGAATCTCCTTTTTACACCTTTCACATTCCACAACAAATCTGCCTACAATTTCTGTATCTTATAAAATAGTATTATTAAACTTGTTATTTCATTGATAACATAAAAACTAGTCATTGCAAAACTTATTTGTTGTCAAAAATATTTTAAGCAATAATTTTTAGATTCTTTGTAAATTTAGGATGTTTTGTTCGAATTTCTTGATTTAAAAAAGTAAATCTGAATATTTTAATAAATGATTTGAACTGTTTGACTTGATAGCAACCTTCATTTTGCACATCAAAGTTGATAACCAGAAAATTTTCTCTCTCTAAGTGCTCCATCTTCTCACTAGAAAGAGCTTTTAGATAACAGCTACCGTTCGGTGGCCGGTGGCTTTTGCTGCCGGTTACCACCTTCTTTTTTTTTGTTTTTTTGATGTAAATATTTCTGTATGATCGATCTTTTCCTTCGCTTGGCGAATCTCATCTTTCGCGATGGCGAATTTTGTTGTGACAGTTTCAGTCTCAGCCGGAACAAAGTTTCATGGCTTTCATTGTGTTCTCCGGTGAAGATTAATTTGAATAAACATCCGATTATGTAGATCGGATTTACTCTTTGTTCTCTCTTCGTGAGTTTATATAAAATTCTGATTGTTGGTGTTTGGTTTATCTTCTCTGAAGGTTAAGTTCAGAATCCTTACTTCAAGAAATCAGTCTTATCCCGTTAAGTTTTGCTGAAAATTGGCAAAAGGGTTGAGCTTTCTAATAGAAAGGGGGATGAAGATGACGGACTGAACTCAGTTTCTTCAAAGGAGGTTCAGTAGAATTTGGCGTTCTAATATGAACGGTCCAATAAAAGATCTGCTTTGGGTTTTGATTGATCAGTCCATGTGTTATGAACCGGAGATGTAAGATTTTCAAAGCATCAACACCGGCGAAAAACGTTAGGGAGACTAGTAGTGAGTGCAAATCAAAGAAGATGGAAGTGATGCAAGAACGGTGAAGATACCGTCGTCGTTTTCAGCCTGAAAATTGATTGGCGGTGGAAAAAAAATTCCGATATGCATGCCTTTTCTTCGACACATGGATTGTGGTTAAGTCTTTGTATGACACGTGTTTTCCTTGTGTCCGTGTGTTTGTAATCTTTTATTTGTACTCCTACTTCTATAACTTTAATGAAAACAAAGTTGACAAAAAAAAAAAAGTTGATAACCAGAAAGACTTGTCGGACATAAACTCCTACGTAATTCTGTTATTGTGTTCCGGTCCATTTGTACTGTGAGCTGCTTAGACCAGCTTTTTTTAACGATACACGAACAAATTGTTGAAATTTTGACTGATTATATACCCAGCTAATAAAAACCATTTTATATTGAACTATTTCCAAATAACACGTTTGGATGGCAATAACAATGATTTTGATACATGTTTTTATAAATTGTTAATTGAATAATAGGAGATCGCAAATGATTTTCCATAATTTTCACCTTCGATAACGCATCATTTTAAATGTTTTTCAAAATTATTAGCTGAATAACAAGAGATTTAAAAAATAACTTAAAATCTATAGTCCGGTTCACATCTCCTTTAATCATTTTTTGTTTTAATTAAATGACCTAGAAATGACTAAGCTCAATTAGTTGGAGTCTAAAAAGTATAAACAAAGACTAAACCACGAAGGTCTCTCCCCTAGAGGAAGCCACGCGGAGTTGCTTTCTTAATATACAAGTAAAAGGTGAATCAAGTATTCTGAAAACTAATATATATAATACTCCGCTCTACTACACATATCAATATAATTTGATCGGTTCTTTTGCTTCTTCTTCTTCTTCGTTGTAGCAAAACATATTCATTCGTTAGGATCTAACAATCTTCTTCGTTCTCGATCAGATGGGATCAAGAATCCGCCCTGACTGGTCAGAGTTGACTCTGGAATGTCTCCTCGACATCTTCTCACGTCTGAGCATTGGTCAACTACGGAATGGACCGATGCTGGTCTGCAAAACATGGACGAAGCTATGCCAAGACCCGTCCCTCAACACTATCTTGGACCTCGAAGCTGAGTTTCTGTCTTCCGAAGAAACAAACTACTGGTGGAGTTCTGAATTTGAGGAAAAAGTTGACTCAACCATCCGGTCTGTTGTCGACCAGAGCAAAGGCGGTCTCAAGGAGATTCGAGTCAGGCATTGTACAGATCAATCTCTCTCTTACGTTGCTGAAAGGTACACAGGTCCCGATCGGTTTAATTGGTTCCATTGAAGTTACTCGCAGAAGTTTGATCAAATCTTGATTTGTAGGTGTCCTAATCTTGAGGTACTTGGGGTTAAGTATAGCCCAAAGGTTACTGTTGAGTCGATGAGGAAGATAGCCTTAAACTGCACTAAGCTTAAAGAGCTTGATATAAGCTGCTCTTATGAAATATCTGCTTATTGTATCGAGCTAGTTGGTACGAGTTGCAAGAATATTCATATTCTGAAACGCAATTTGATGCAGCCTTCGGAGATCACGAGGTTGAAGCATCAATGCATATACGTGCAACAGCAGGATCTATGTTTCGAAACGATAGGGAATGCTGATGCACATAGTATTTATAAATACATGAGTCAAGTGAAGCACTTGGAACTTCGATTCTCCACATTGACTGATAGAGCTCTTTCCAAACTATGTTCAAAATGTTCGAATCTAGAGTACTTGGACTTGTTTGGGTGCAGTTACTTGACTAGCGATTGTATTACAACAAGTACCTCTAGGTTGAAGAATTTGAAAGAGATCAAGCAAGGATAACCAAATCCTCCTACGTTGCGACCAAGGAGACGCATGTAAATTTGTATTGAAAGTGTCCGTTTCTTTATTTAAAAAAAAAAATTGTTATACTTTATCTGTTTCACAAAAAGATTCTTTTACACTATAAATGTTTTTTTGCATGTACTAAGGGCATCTTTAACCACATGTGCTTAGCAAGGGTGCTTGCACTGTTTGCGGAGTGGACCCCGCAAACAGTGTAAGCACCAGCTCTAAAAATGCTTAAATAAGCATTTCTTTTCTGTTGGTTCTTGCACTGTTCACGGGTCCCACTGACACGTGGCGTCCCGTGATTGGTCTGGTTTTTTTTTTTTTTTTCTAAAAACAGAAAAAAAAAAAGAAAAAACAAAAAAAATAAGCATCCCATTTGGGGTGCTAGGGTTAAAGATGGCCTAAAATATTATTCAATAAAAATAACCTCAACGCATATAGTTTTCGTAATGATACTTTTGTTGTTATTTCTTTGGAGTTACAAAAAGTGTCAGTTTTCATTTAATTTTCTCTTTTTTTGAATTTAATATGTAAGAGAATTATTATCTTATACTTTGTTACACAAAAATATCATTTTAGGCTAGAAATGTTTTTGTTATATGTACTAAATAATATTTTCAGCAATACTCACCACGGTTTATATTTTGTTATGATGATGTAGATTAAAAATGTTCAAGTTATATGTTAGTTTGATATATAATCCTTTCCTCTGGCAAAAGTTATTATCACAAGTTACAACTATATAGTCTACATTTACATGTATAAATATGCAACGCCGTGTACCGAAACCAAGTATTGTCTCTTGTGGAATTCAGTGCTGCAAAACTAATCAGTTGATGATGGTCACCAGTAAAAAAAAAATTGAAATTAACGAGTTTTTTAGGAACAATTGCAGAAGTACCGCCAACATGTATACTACTTTGTGTCGTTTTTTCCAAAAATATAACAGGTTTCATGTAACCAAACTAAGTGAAATGATGAAGTTGTCTGAATATCAACAAGGTAACTTGAGACGCAAGAACTCTAACAATTTCCTAAGATTGAACTCATCTTCTTTTTTTGTCACTGACAAAGTCCCGGGCTTTGACCTAAACCAGATCTAGGTAAAGCCAAAACAACATGTGATGTTTTTTAGCTCTTCCTTTTGTTAAAGTCTTGAGAACTGAGAAATTGATTTGAGCTTGATTTTGTTGTGGGTTTTGCATTTTTGGTTGTATAGAGCAGAAGAGGAACCGGAAGCGAATGGTGAAAAAGTGGTCCCTGAAGCAAGAAAGAACGCGATGCTTGGTAATGGAATCGATGCAATACATGGAGAAATGAAGCTGCCGATATGCAGAGACGTGGAGAAAGAGATAAACAGAGCAGCAGTGAAGAGGAAGGCTTCATGGCAAGATCAAGTGGCTTTAAGTGCTTGAGAGGGTTTTAAGTAAGAATATTAACTAGGATTCTGGGATATTGTGATTTAGACCAATATGCACATATGCTTTTTTGTAGTAGTAGCATTGACAGAATCTCATGTGTAGTTCTCAACACATTCTCTCTTCCTTTGCCTCTGCTTTACCAAGTAACACGTTTAGAGGTGTGAGATTTTTTTTTGATCAACAGAGGTGTAATATTCATTCTCTATTTTTACAACTAAAAATGGATGTAAAGTATTTACAACTTTCGTCAAAATAAAATTTGAGTAACAGTGGATTTAATCATAGTTTTCTATAAATTGTTAACCGGAAAAATAAGAGAAACAAGAAATATAAAGTATCTATCACTTGGATTAATTTTCCTCGACATCTTGATAATGAAAAACCCATAAAAAATTATAATATGAGATAGTATAATATGGCCTAAAGTCTAAAACTTAAAATTTAAGAATAACACCTTAAAATTTACTTTAAATTAATTATTACCCTGATGAAAAATTTTAAATATGACAAAACATATGTTAGATTTAATATTGTTGGATATATATTAGCCGCACAAGGTGTGGGTGATTACCTAATCTATACTATTATTTATGAAGTAATTTTTCGCATCTTAACTTTCACGTTAAAACTTATAATGATTAATATCGTTTATACCCTTAATAAATAGTATATATATATAAATTAGTCAAAAAATAATAAAATAAATTAAAATTTTATTTTATTGGATAAGTGATTAAAATTCATATTAATAAATATTATCTTAAATCTAAAAATGTATTTTAAAATAAAAAAACATCCTTTATTTTATAAATGGTTTTTCTAAACAGTACTTGGAAAGCTGTCTGAACATGAAAAAGGTAACAACTAGCTAATTTCTTCTTCTTACATCCAGGTCACTGCATGTTTTTGTGATTTGTTTTTAGGGTGACAACAACTGTGGAATATAAATTCAACAACAAAATTGTTAACCTCTATGCTCACATTTTAAACCCGTAAGAAAACAATTAGCATTTATTTTCTTTGTCAACGTTACAAAGACAAAGAAGGTGTAGAAGTGAGCCACTCTTCCCTAGGTTAAGCCAGTTTTCACACGCAAGTTCCTCATGGTAGAAGCCAGAACAAAGCAGCTTCTTGATAAATGATCCTGCTCTCCTTTTATCTCCTACGTCATACAACCTGTAAACCAAAGTTCTGCACCACTCAAATGGCAGTAAGTGACCACAACGAATCATATCTTCCACAATCTCCACAGCTTCCCCATACTTTTGTAGTTTGCAGCAACATCTAACAAGTGCAATAAAAACCATATCACTTGGAATTGTTCCTTCTTTAAGCATTTGATCCAACACCCTCTCCGCTATTTCCAGATTCCCAACTTCACAGATCTCCAATATGAGTTTCTCATAGCATTGTGCACACCCATGATCTACCATCTCCTTGAAAACATGGAAAGCAGCTTCCACATGGTGTCTTCTACAGTGACCAAGAAGCAAAGATGTAAACGTGACATGATCAGGAGCTAAGCCAGATTGAATCATCTTACAGAGATACTGTTTCGACTCAACCACATATCCAAGCTTGCAATACGACCCAATCATGAGATTGGGTGTGTAAGTACCCCTAGAAGAGACCATACCTTTCTCCAAAATTTCTGTATAAACTTTCTTCATCTCAACGACCACATCATATCTAGCCAGTAAATCCAACAATGCGTGGTAGCATTTGGGAGTAAGCTGAGACTTAAACCTCCTAGAGAAATCAGCAACAAGCATAGATTCTTGCACCGTACCGCACATCTTTGTCATGGATATGAAGATCTTAGGGACGTGACACGAGATTCCATGTGATGTCAAAACATGTAGGACAGATGCATGACAGGACACAGTATCTTTGAAGTTAGGATTGAGACTGAGCGAGGAAAGTGAGGATACCTCGACAGGCGTAGCATACTGTAGGAATGATACCAGGGAAGGATTTTTCTGCCACGTAGACTCGGAGAAAATGCAACGTAATGAGATTGGTGTAGGAACGGGTTTGACGTGTGAAGAGATCGTATGGGACGGTTTTGGGGACAGATTAAGATTCTCCTGCAGATAATATTCGGAGAGAACGGAGAGCAACCTCTCACATGTTGCACTTTTCACCGATGTGCTGAAGAACTGTCGACGGAGCGCCATGTGCACCGGGAATCTCATCGTCTGCACTAGCTAGGACTTTCGAGTCATACTTGTGTAAAGAGCTAATAAAACCCTATTTTATTACTTATCAAAAAAAAACCTATTTTATTTGTTAATTATTTTTATTTTGTTGGCAATAAATTTTTATTAGAGTTAGGTTTAAGTTGTGGCCTCAGCCCAAACAAAAAAAACTAAATTATAGTCCTACTATATATTAATTGAGAAGTCACTTTAGTGATTTTTTGTGACATGTAGATCATAGAAGGATTCTCCAATTAATTATTATAATTTGATTGGTTAATAGTTTTTATTATTTATTTATTTAATTAAAATTTTTAAAAAGAAATTAATCTTAAAATTACCTTTTAAACAATATTTGTTATTAGTAAGTTGATCCAATTTTCGCTATTAGAGTATGATTATCCGGGGTCCTTAAAAAGAGTTTTTCCACTGTTCGCGTACCCCACTGACACGTGGAACTCATGAACAGTGTAAGAATCGCTTCTTAAAACTAATAAATAAGAATCATTTTGGAGAGTTTCTTATATTATTTGCGGACACATTGATACGTGACGATCTGTGATTGGTTCGTTTTTAATTTTTTTTTAATCTGTAAAAAAAAATAAAAACCCATTTAGGGTTATAGGGATAATGATGCACTTACAGTTCAATTACCGAACCTAGCTAGACAAAAGTGCGGTTGGCATTCAATTGTATATTCTCCAAGGATCGTTATCTTTCCACTCATTAGACCCTCTGTTTCTCTTTACATCATGGTTTCATTTTCTCATGCATTGTTCCACTCATTAGACTCTCTGTTTCTCTTGGTCATGGTTTCATTTTCTCATGCATTGCGTCAAACGACCAAATCGAAGAGAAGGAAAGAAAAAGAAAAAAAAACAAATTAACGTTTACCATAGAAGATACTAGACATGTCACTAGAGTAAAAGTTCTAAGTATGAAAAAGAAGATTCAACACAAAAGAGAAAGTTCATGAAGAGTAAGAAGACACTAATAAGTGAACTACTCTTCTGCATTGGTTTTGACTTTTCCGTTGAGCTTTCCTGAAAAGGAAGAAATCAAGGCAGCATCAGACTCGGGTTTAGTCTAAATCACGTTAACTACCTCATACACACTAGCTAGGATTAGTTGGACTTGCCTCTAAGTCCTTTAAAGTTCTTCATAAAACTCTTGTCCAATAAGCCATCATTTACCATGTCTCTGGCCATCCTTGCAATGGAACCATCTGCAAAGAACCCAAAAGTCTTCATCTCTTTGATCAGTTCTCCTGATGTGATAGCATCACCATCTCGCAGATACCCCTTGATGAGTGCATTGTAGGTCCAATGGTTTGGCTGATGCCCACCAGCTTTCATCTCTTCAAACAGTATGTTCGCTTTGGACAATAAGCCTTTCTTACAGAAGCCAGAAATCAAGATGCTATATGTTGTAGCATCCGCCTCCAGTCCTTTAAGAGGAAGGCTTGTGAATATATCCCAAGCGTCATCCACCTTATCACAACTGCACATCCCTTTAATGATGATGTTATAGATACCAATACCAAAAACCATTTTACTCTTGAAACGCTCAACTACTTTCAACGCCTCTTCTAGTCTTCCATCCTCCATCATTTCCCTGGCTTCATTTAGCAACCCCTTGTTGCAGTAACCATTCATCACTGTATTGTAAGTAACAACATTGGGTTTAATCCCTATTTTAACCATTGATACAGTGAGAACATCACTAGCCTCCTTAAGCTTTCCGTTCTTCACAAGACCATCAATGATGGTGTTGCAAAATAAGAGGTCAACTGGAATCTTGTTGTTGATCATGTCCTTCAAAATATCTGCACTCTCTTCCTCTCTGCCTCCACTCAGAAGACCTCTCACTAGACATGTATATGCTTCGATATCAAATCTCATTCCCTTTCTTGCCATCTCATGGTAAAGTTTGATCGCCTCTTCAACCTTCCCATCCTTACAAAGACAGTCCATTACAATGGTGTATTTGATTTGGTTGATGTCGATGTGTCTTCCTTCCATATATCGAATCCATCTGTTTCCACGCCATCTTTTAACGCATCGTCCACTACTTTGATTGCACCATGTATGTCCCCTTGAAGACATAACCCATGTACCAGAGTGTTCAACGTTACCAAATTGGACTCAATCCCAAATTTGCTCAGATTCTTGGCTAGTTTCTTGGCTTCATCAACTCTTCCCTCAGAACAATATAACTTGACCAGAGTGTTGAGTGTCACAGTGTCAGGCTTAACCCCTATCCTTATCATCTTTCCTAATGTAGCTAAAGCCATCTCACAAGTACAGAAACCACTGATAACTACGTTAAGGCTGTATACGTTTGGAGAAACACGCAGCGATTCCATCTCTTTATACATAGCTAACACGAGATCGTACCGTTTCGTTCCAGCAATCGCACCAAGTAGCCTGTTCAGATCGATGCTTGGGGCCGCAGCATGAGAGTGAACCGTTTCTTTTATCAGAGCGATAGCATGATCATGATTCAACTTTTCAAGAACCAGATTTTCCTTCCCTCGCTGCTGGTATGAGAAGAGAAGAAACGAGGCAAGGCATTAGGTCGCAGACGATGCATTAGCTTTCGCAGCATCAAGACTCGTAGAACAGGGAACACTCAGGGAAGAACAGGATTACCGTTTGGGCTGTAAGTCTATATCTACCATCTCAACCGTCCTTGGCAAGCAACCAATTAAATTTAACAGTAGCTACTAACTGAAATGACATGTTCCAGCTGGTTAATGGTCACATGATAATATATGTAGATTTCTTATGACACATGTAATAATATAGTATATTCTTTTTTGGGTCAAAATATGATATATTTATTTTAATCTACATGGATCATTATAGGGAAATTAATAAAGAAAAGAGACGTTAGCTGCACGTATTTTCTTCTTTATTAAATTTTATTTTTGGAAAGTCTAAACAGCTTTTCTCGACCTAAAGAAACTCTCTGTTCAAGAATCTAAACCACGAAGCATTAAATCTAATGGAAACCAACGACGGCGGTGGGATGGGACCGGGACTCGGCCCTAACTGGGCTGAGATGACTAGGGAATGTCTACTCGACATCCTCTCACGCCTTAGCCAGGAACAAAGATGGATCGGACCGATGCTTGTCTGCAAGACTTGGATGAACACATGCCATGACTCGGTACTCAACACCATCTTCGATCTCGAAACTCGGTTTCAGTCATTCCCGGAGTCGATCAGCTGGTGGAGTCCCGAGTTTGAAGACAAGGTCGATGCCTTCCTCAGATCCGTCGTTGACCGGAGCGAAGGTGGCCTCACAGAGATTCGTGTCAGGCACTGCACAGATCACTCTCTATCTTACGCTGCCGAGAGGTTTAAATCATGATTCTTGTTGCTTAATAACGTCTAGATAGTGATTCATATACTTTCTATTTTCAGATGTCCTAAGTTAGAGGTGCTTTGGATTAAGAGCTGCCCTCACGTCACTGATGCATCGATGTCAAAGTTAGCCTCAAAGTGTCCAAATCTTAGAGAGGTTGATGTAAGCTACTCTTATTCTATATCTCACGCCTCTTTGTCTGTGTTGGGGAGGTACTGCAAGAACCTAGAGATCTTGAAACGGAATCTTTTGCCTCGGCTAGGTCCTAACCTACTTACAATTGTGGCGCCGGTCGACTATCTACCTAAGTTTCCAAGATATGGTAATATAGAGGCTCAAATAATTGGGAGACACATGGCTAGACTGAAGCACTTGGAGCTTCAATACTCCGTATTGAATGTTAGAGGTCTTGCCTCGGTTTGTAAAGGATGTTCCAATCTAGAGTATTTGGACTTGTGCGGGTGTATATCCTTGACAAACAGTGAGATAACGGTATGTACCTCGAGCTTGAAGAATCTGATGGAGATCAAGAAGGAGGATTTTAACCGTCCTATTGATATTATGCGCCTTCCAAGAACGTAACTAAATAAAATAATAGTGATGGTGACTATACTTGTGTTATGGTTCCTTTTCATCATGTTATTTGCTTCTTGTTGTTGATAAGAAGAGAGTTGGTTTGCCTTGTGTGTTAAGAAACCACCTCTTCTACTTTCCTATAACTTACCCCCCTTGTTGTGAGGAGTTAACACTCTACTTGCTTCTTGTATTTCTCTCTTCAAAACAAAAGTAGCTTGCCACTCAAGTAACCTAATCATAGCTTTCGTTCCAAGTAACCCTAGCATAGCTTATTGCTACGACAACGTTTAATTCAAACAACCCCGGTCTGTCTAAACCATTTTGAAATGAAAAATATCTAAAGAAGTAGGGTAAGGGTTTTTCACGAGATGTCGGTATGCATCTGAAGCCGCACGATGTAAAATTAATTTCGATAGATGAACGGTGAAGATCTCGTAGCTGACTTTTCAGGAGCGTGGATTGCGCTTCACTGGATCCCTTTTAGAGGCAACTTTTAGTGTACTCTCTTCTCCATTATTACATTATAAAAGATCAAACTATCTTTAACAGTTTCTTCTCATCTCTGAGAAAAAAAATGGCAAGCAATATGGAAGTGTTCTGCGAGATCTTAATAGCGATCCTTCTTCCTCCTCTTGGAGTCTGCCTCAAGCGTGGCTGCTGCACTGTAAGTTCTCATGGAGTTCTTAATTGGTTAATAGTCCCGAGCAAGTGATTTGGTAACTAAGAGAGTTGTGTTGACTCTGATTTTGTATGCAGCTAGAGTTCTTGATATGCTTGGTGTTGACTATCTTAGGCTACATCCCAGGGATAATCTATGCGCTTTACGTGATCGTGTTCCAGAACCGTGAAGGGGACACTCAGGATTACAGTGCTCCACTCAACTCAGCTTGAGATTGATTATCTGTTAAACTGTTTACTCATATGTAACCACTCAATAAGTTGATTTGCAATCTACATATATGTTTGCTTATCATGTATGTTATGTATTTTCAAGTAAGCCAATTAATTTCATGGAATGATATTTTTTCAATCTCTTCTTTACTAGTACGACCCATTACGCAACTCAGTCTGGTCCTCAGATTTTAACTTAAGACAGGCCCTTTAGGCCCACTTTAGTTTACACATGGCACACGGTGGAGGGGACCACTAGTCTCAGACAGACAATCAGAGTTCAAAATATCTAGAAAGTGATCGTGTGTTTAACGTTACACCATAAAGGAGTGGATGGAAGGTAAGTAATCCACGAGAAGTAAACTGAAGCCGTAAGATTTAAAAAACATCTACAAATGAACGGTAGAGATGTCGTTATTGACTATGTACCACACAAAGATAATTAAAACGAACGTGGATTGTTATCTATCTCTATGCAACCGACAACAACTATAGTGGTTCTGTCTCTTCAATATCTCCGTTAAATTACATTAAAAGGATCAAAAGTCTTTCATCTTTCAAGAGTTTGTTGTTCTACATCTTCTGGAGAAAATGCCGAGCAAGTGCGAAATCTTGTGCGAGATCTTGATCGCAATCCTTCTTCCTCCTCTAGGAGTTTGCCTCAGGCGTGGCTGTTGCACTGTAAGTTTAACTCTCGAGTTCCTCAGAAGAGATCTTCAGTTTCTGCTTATCTACCTTTAAAAGTTTAAGAACTGTAGAACTTCTTTAAAAGACTTTATCTAGTGTTGTGGTCTCTGTTTGTTTGATGCATCTGTTTGTGTGTAATCTCTCAAGAAGTCTTTGGTTAAATTAGGTGCACTTCCAGGCTTGTTAGAGTCTGGTGATTTCCTGAAAACTGACTAATGGTGCGAGTGAAGCTTAAACTATGTGAAATCTAGATTCGGGTTTATTATGGGCTTTCAATCGGTAATATTTTATCTCTAATACTCTTCCTTGAGATGATGATTCTTATCGGTCATAAATCTCGAAACTTTAGGATGTTTATACCCGGTCGAGCAAGTTAAGTACGACAATTATACATAGTCGGAAGATTAAATACCCGGTCGAAAGGGTAATTCTGATATCATGTTAGTTTTGGATTTATTATCGGTTTCTAACATAAAACCAATTGGTGATAAAAGTGGATTATGCCAATTGGTGATAAGTGGATTGATCCTAACTTTTATATATTACTTAACGTCCTATTGAATTTCGAATGTTGGATACTTTATCCCTAATAGAATTGCGTAACTTTTTGAGTATTGGATCAGTTTATGTTTGTTTGATCACTCAACTCTGACCTGATGGAGGCTTGATTTGGTTGCAGGTGGAGTTCTTGATATGCTTGATCCTGACTATCTTAGGATACGTACCAGGGATAATCTATGCGCTGTACGTGATTATTTTCCAGAACCAAGAAGATTATTTCGATGAAGCCAGACGCCCTCTCTACTACTCCGCTTGATATCTCTGTCTATGTTAGAATCTGTTTGGTTCTTTTGAAAACTCTTCACTCTTTGTATCCAAATAAGTTGTTCTTGTAATGTGTTGAAAAACAGATTTAAAAACTTTTGTTTGTTTGATTGTTCGTTTTATATATATATATATGCAAGATTGAAGGTGTTGCAAAATGTTTATGCATCAGGTTATTTAACAAAATTGCATCACCAGAGTTGTTTTCACTTTGGAGAGACCTAGTAGGCCATACTGGTTTTCCAGTTCTTCATTATTAGGTTATAGTCAAATAAATAGTTGTATTGATGCATTTGTTATATCTAAAGATCATTGATACATAAGGTTATGTTATATATTATAATTAGAAAAATGTTAAGGAGATAAAAATGTTAAGATAATTCTGAATCTTTGAAATAAAACGAGTTTGAACATAGAGTAGGAGTAGGAACCCTTGTATGTTTCTACTTAAGGTTTTGCATTTTCAGTGCAAGAAAAGATGGACAAGAACTGCAACTGATACTTGAAGCAGAGCGAGTGAAGCAGATTTGGTCATGGAGGAGATGGCTATGTTCTTCTTTCCTGTTGGTCTGACAAGTGATCCACCTCCATAACCGCCTCTCGCCCTGCTTACCTCCGACATTCTTCCATGACCTCTTTTGCCACTAGTTATTTTGACGACTGTTCTCTCTGCAACAACAACAGAAAATGTCAGTTAACATGTATGTATGTATTAGCTTTTAAAGTTGTTTAGCACATACTGAAAGCAAACTGATCGCCTTTGTGAACCAAGTAGTCTGTTTTGTCTGAACAACATTGAGGTTCTTCAGCAAAAGCAAAGGAGATGAATAAGAAGAAGATGATGATGACCAACAAATCTCGATAGTATCTCTTCATTGCAAACAGTAATGAAAAGATAAGATTGAGTTGAGATGATCTGTAAGTTTAACCACTGAGTAAGTGACTATATATATAGGACTATTATCTGCACAAAGAGAAAGAGAGATTAAAAAAGATTACAACTCATGAACAGAATAAAGATTAAAAAATCGGATGGAACAAAAAGCAAAAGCAGGCATTGTCGGGTAAAGTTTGATTCTCCCCTCTCACATGAACGGTTTGAAAGAATATGTTCTCTGAGCAATGAGCAGTCTAAATCTTTTGTGATAAATTTTTTTAAAAAAGAAGCTGATACACTCTTCTTGCTTTGCTCTTCTTCCCTTAAGCTTGGCCAGTAGTGTTACATTCGATCGTGATTATATGAAAGTACCCTAATCCGTTTTATACGTGCACACCACGCTACAAGTAAAATTCTTATTCATGGTCATACGTTTAGTCTCTAGTTGGTACACACGACGTAAGAATGTATTCACCACTTCCAAAACTCCTAGCCTAGTCCAAGATTGAGAAAGATCACATAATATTAAGACTGATCCTAACTTAGGTTGAAAATTGGAAGTAAACCTATTATAATTAGTTCTTGTGGTTGTGGTCGTATACAAGTTCATCATAAGTACAATTTTATTGGATTAAATCAAATTGAAACATTATCCCCAATGTTACAAGAAATCGCTAGACGGTAATTAAACATTTTATAGAGTATTGGTGACTAGGCGGACTACTCGGGACCTAGGAGAGGCCTAAGTCTTAGCGATTATTGATTTATTATATATATGAGATTTATATGAAATGATTTTTTAAAAAATAGAAATATAAAATTATTCTAATAAATTAGCAAAATTAAATATGTAAAACAAAAGAAATTAGACAGTTTGTGAATTTATACTAACATTATTGCTTATATCATATTTTAGACTAATTTAAATTGGATTTAACTAATTTAGAATAGTTTAAATCAATTTGGATCGTATAAATAGGTATAAATCGAATTTTAAAAAAATCGTTTCAGATATGATCGAGTTGCCGCCAAAGCAGTCAGCCTACACCGATTTTTAAAACCTATTTGTCTGAAAATTATCAGCTCAATTAGACTATTTACAATGATCAGCTCACATGATTTGAAAAAAAAAAAAGAACACACCATTACAATCTATAAAAAAAACTTCACAATGCTTGAAGCTCAGACATCAACAACATCAACAACATCAAGCTCGTGACCGCGGAACCGAAACCGAATGTGATCGAAAGAGAAGGTCGAGTGGAAGCCGAACCATCACTACGGAGACGACTACGACCCTTACCGCCGCCACCACCACCACCACCACGTTTCCTAATGAAAACACGAAAAGAGTGGCCGTGTTGTGCAAAACTTCGTCGTCTCCATGAGGTCGTCAACGTTTGGGATTTGCTTTCTTGATCTTCAGATGAAACTGGTATAGGATGAGAGAGTAATAGAAGGAACATGATCAAGGAACAATATAAAGCCAATGAACTTCTCATCTTGTATTTGATCCTAACAAATCGGAGAAGAAAGTGGGATATTTATTTACAAATGAATGATAATGTGTAATGGTGCAGTCTCTTTACTATTTATAACGCTAATTATTAAGACTCATCGCTTCAAAATAGGTGACTTTAAATTTTGTTTGTATAATTTTTTCTGTCAATGTAGCTTCTGTAGCTTTTTTTTTTACAGCACAAAAATATTGTTTTAGTAAATATGGGGTTTACAACAATTTTTTTATATTTTTGGCTGTAGTTTTAAAAAATTGACTTAAACCATGATTGGAAATTTTAAAAACTGTAGATAAAAGTTAGCTAATAAAGAAGAGGTCCCAGAGTGTATATGTATTTTTATCTGTTGGGACGAATTATAAAATAGGAATATCCTAAGATATTTCTAAAAATGTTTGTCACAAAAATAGTTTTTAAATAAAAAAAATTTAAAATAGCTTTTGATTAAATAGTATAAATACACATTGATATTCTTTGGATTAACTTGTGTATGCTTATGGTTTAGAGTTATGGGTGAAATATTAAAAAAAAAATAAAAAATTAAAAAATATTAATGTTAATCTTTATTTTTAAATTCTATTTTTGTAAAAAAAATTAAAATATTTATTTGAGAGATTCGTTTATTATAAAATATTTTTTAATTGACTTGAATTGCTTGGAAGATGTTGTTGCAGTCTTTGGTAAACCATTACGTATTACGATAATAATGAAACGTCGTCGTTTGGGGAGGTGGATCTTCGGAGGGTTTTTCTAGAACATTCTATAAATATCAACACCAAGTGCAATTTTGTTGGTGTAGCTACCACCTGCTCCTGCTTTCACTCTCATTGTTTGTCTCTCTCTCACGTCTCCGGTAACTTTCTTGATACGTTTCTTTGCTGGATCTGCTTCGTTATTTCATGGATTGTGTGCTTGTGACTTGCGATAACAATGATGAAACCTTTTAGTTAAGTTTTAGGGTTTTAACTTCTTCTTTTTTGCTTGGATGAATGATGCTGCTGAGTGCTGAACCTCGACGATCAGAGGGTTATGTTTATGACGTTCAACCTCGAACCATGTTTAGGTTCTTGTTTTGATGTTCACTTTGGTGTGTATATCTTCGTTCTGCTTTGGAAGCAACATTCTCCATACTCGCTTGCGTTTGCTTTCTCTATGAACTGCTTACTAACAAAAAGTTATCAACTTTCTGAAAAAGGTCTCACCTTTATTCTCTTTTACTTCAAGATTGTGTTATTGAACATTTTTTTTGTTCATGCAAATTTTCAGATCTAAGAAGATGTCTCAACACTGTCACCCAGATTGCCAACGTGCTATGGATGCTCAAGAAGAGCATGGTAATTTGAAGCTATTTTTCCTTGCTGTCTTCACAGAAAATAATTTAAAAAAAAACTGTTATTTGGTTTGGACTGTTACTCTCGTTTAAAGAAGAGACATTAAGGAACTGACTATACATGCATTAGTTGGGCTCATTGTGGTGGTTTGTTTTTTTTTGTTTTGCAGATGCATCTGAAAGAGCCGCCATGATCGCTGTTTGTCTGATAAGCAGTGCTCGTGTGATAGCTAAGCTGGACAGTGAGTACACTGCGTACTCTGCGCAGTTTTTGGTGGACAACGCTGGTCGCAAGAATGAACCTGCTCAGGATCCGCAACCCTCCACGTTTACCATGGAAGACTGCCTTACGTACTTGGTGGACATCGCTACTCCCAAGCCGGAATCCGAGCAGAGGGAAACGGATGAGCGACGCAGCACCCTTACTCTCAAAGACTGCCTTGAGTATGCTTTGAAACATGGGATACCGAAACACGAGCATTGGACGCATGTGGGATGTGTCCACAAGCCTCCCCCATTTGCGTCTCTCATACCTCGTGTTCCCATGAAAGGAGAACTGATTGAAGTAAAGACATCGGAAGAGGCAGCTAAGTTGTTGATGCAGCAACCCGTAGGAGCGAAACTGCATGTTTTCAGTCCAGAGTTTGATCTTGTTAGAGAAGAGGTACTGTGTTATCATATGATGATTTTTTTTTTTTTTAAGAGATTGTTGTTGATAGATGTTTCTTATTGTGAGGCAGGGATTTTACGAAGGCCCATCAGGTCCTGGATCACGCTATGTTGGACTAAGAGACGTGATGATAACTGGAAAGGGGAGGATCAAGGGAGGTCTTTTTTTGGAGGTGAAGATAGTCTACAAGAAGAAGGAGTCATTCCTCAAAGTATCTGCAACTCGTATGCTTACCTCACTACCGAATGACAGCGGCGAGGAGTCTCAGGTAGAGCCAACGGGTCTGCTTGTTGACTTCATCATCCCGCGCTTTTCTAAGTAAATAAACAAGATCGTAGATGGTCTTGGTGAATAAGTTCGTAGTCAAGTATCATGAAGACATATGACTCGTTTGTTGTCACAAGACCTTGTTCTAGGAGACTCTTTTATCTATGACTATTAGTAATGAAGTTGATATCTGGTACTAATCATAATTCCTTTAAATATATTCTTCGTTGCATGTTAGTTTCATTAACCAGACTTCTTAAATGTTTAACAAAACGGTGAGATACAATAAGACCATGCCGTTTTGAATGCAATAGTTTATTATTTAGACGAATTATTTCAACGGATTGCGGATCCAAAGTCTAGGTTTTGGTAGAGGTTTAAGCCAATGTTTGCTACAGATTTGTGAAAATCTCAGCCTCTACTTCATGCACATAACCAAAAAAAAACTTTCCAACATGCATTTTGTCACGTTCATGTGTGTAATCTCGAACTAAGTTACATTTTGTCACGTTCCACCGATAAATATAACTTGGTCAGTTTATTATAAACTTCCATTTACTGTTTAGATAAAAAAAACATGCTCTCTATTAAATAAAAAATTGTCATTCCACAAATGTTCAAACACTACAATTCAACATAGTATCATCGTCTTGCGCATCTTGAACTAATCAAAACCAAGATGTAGGCAGGCACCAAAAAGAAAAATTCACAAATCAAGAAAAACAAAACCATGTAACGAGATTGTAAGTAATCTCGATTACTAGTATGGTATTTAACTCAACAAGTTTTTCGAAAATGGTTTGAGGAAGAGAACTGATCTACACCAAACTACGGCAAGCCTCGACTTCAGCTGCATGCGTAGCCAACAGAGACTCGCTTACACTCTTTATCACAGCATCCAAGACCGCTTTCTTGAACCACTCATCCTCCATTTTCATTAGAATGTCTTTCACCATCTCGAAACCCGACGCATTGGCCATAACCAAACTCCCAAGGATCTCTCCAAAGTTATTTGGTGCCTTTGGCAGATCAATCCCAATGTCATCAAGCATAGACCCGTAAAGCAGACAACCACTCCCTATGTCTTTAGGAGTTAGAACGTTCTTAGAGACCAAATGTGCCAAGAGATTCGCAACTGGTGTAACGCATGGTGGGTTTTTCTCCAGTCCGAGGGAGATAGCTTCCTTGACGAGCTCAGGATGGTAAGATGGGGATTTCAGTTCCTCTACGCATTGCAATGCCTCATCTAATAGACGGACATTGAAGTATTCTTCCAAAAGTGACTTGGTTTTTCTGCTGAGCACTTCAGAGTTCAAGCTAGTGCCCATAGGAGGAGCCAGCACCTGTGGCTGTGGTTGTGGCTTCTCCACAGCTGGTTTGGTCGGGGCAATAACAGCTTTAGGCGGTTCAGCACTATTACCTTGCAATAGGGCACTTGGTTTACCATTCAAGAGACCACCACTTCCCTGAGGTAGGAGCCTTGAATTAACTGACAGTGACTTGTTGATGATAGCAGGAGACTGAACACGCCCTGCAGGCTGCGGATTCTGCCTATTCCCTCTGGGCATGGAGCGGGACCTTGCCATCTCCCAGCCATCATCATCCGTTCCAGGCATCCCCGGCATCTTCCTAGCCCCTGGCATACCAGGCATCATTCCTCCAGTACCAGAACGTCCAAGGAAGTTTCCAGAGCCAAGAATATCAGCTGCACCAGAATCCGCACCACCACGGTTGTTATTATTTCTCATATTCGCCATTGCACCAGGGCGCAACCCAAGCGTCTTTTCTGCCTCGGAATGAATCTCAGTGATTTTCTTGGCTTTCATCTGCCGTTTTACACATCAAGAACAAAACATAAGCAAATATAGATAAATTTATGAATGATTACATATAGAACGGGCTCTGTAAATTCCTACCTCCTCACGCCTTGGTACCCATTTGTTAGCTCGCAGATCAACAACATTACGGACCATAAATCTCAAGCGTGGCGCTAGCATCGGGTGCATTGCTAGTTCCTTCAAACGGAGGAAGTACATGTCGTTTATACCTCGTGATCTTGGGCTCTCATCGAGTTGTTTTCCAATGGTGATGAAAACTTGACAAAGAGCCTCTACATCTTCCTCTGCTGGGCAAGCTTTATTGTCGGATCCTAAAAGCTCCTGCGACCAGACACAAACTTACCATGAGCTCTACAGAAAAGTATTAAATGAAACTAACTTTCAACAGTACATAAAGCAGAGCGTGAGTCATATAATACCTGGACGATGTGATGAACGATCTTCTCAGGCACCATCTTCTGCTTCAGAAGTTCACCAATTAAACGGATATTTCCTAATGTTCTGAGCTTGGCCATTCTTTCCTTGTCTTTGCGCTCCATTTCTTGCGCTGGATCAGTCATGAGTCTGACTTCTTCCTTCAATTTGTCAGCGCCTTCAAATTGTTCTTGGCAATTATTCAAAAGCACTCTTTTGAATGTTACTTCTTTTCCACCGGCTTCCTCTGATGGGAACGAAGGCAGCTTTCCATTGATATCAAAACACAAAAGAGCATACATCTGACAAAATGTGGGCTCAAGAACGGCCTTCTCAAAAATCAGCTGGATCACTCCCTGATATATAGAATAAGACCAAATCATGCCATGAAGAGATAATTACAAACAAGCTAATGCAGACAGAACTGGGGATACCTTTAGAATATCCGCAGAAGTGATGCCAGAGTCGATTAATTGACCTTTAAGAAGATCATACTTCTCGGGAGTCATCTTGTTCAGAATACTGCAGAGAAGCATAACTATAAGACTCAATCAACTATATAAAGCAGATAACCAAAACACAAAAGACAAAAACACTTATTTAAGTCATAAAGAATACAATACCCTTTAACGGTCTTGAGGACTTGGTCCTTTTCTGACAGAGTTCCTCTTTTAGCTGACCATGGGACCTCTGCTTTCACCAGGGCAGGAGGAGGGCCAGACTGTTTCAGCAAGTTATGATGTTAGTTAAAAGCAATGACAACCTAAAAGCAACCAAAGGTATTGACAAAAATAAAGTGACAGAAGTCAACACTAACCCCTCCAGTATACGCATCTCTAGATTCGCGTTGGTCCTCCCTTGACCTTTCTTTACTTGGGGAAGGAATTGGTGCACGACTATGCCAATCACGGTTATCAGTCTCCGAGTAACGATTTTGAAGTTGAGCTGCAGGCTGAAAAGAGTAAACAAGAAGGGGAATATAAAAAACTAATCTGAAACGATTGACATGATTTAAAAAAAAAAACTCGCCAAGCATATAAGAAATTCAGTTCCTTGGTTCTGTTCTTCAACAAAGCACTTAAACACTCACCTTATTTTCTGAACGGCCCCAGCTCTGCTCTTCGCCAAAAAGGTCAGATGCAATCTCCTGACCAAGCTTCAGGATTTCATCAGAGACTTGGCTCCCCTGCACAAAAAAATGATAAATAACTAAACTGAAGCGAATATATTGACCTGCAACACCTCAAGGGTGCTAACATTTAAACCAAAACATACCACTTAATTTGAGCAAACATAAACAAAACAAAAAAAAGTGACGCTTGCTTACCTCTTTAAGCTGAAGAAGCTGTTCTCGGGTGAACCGCACAATCTCACGACCTTCAAATCTCGAGTCTCCTCTCTACAAAAACAAAAACAAGCCAATTAAAACATCAACCTCAAAAATTCAAAAACATGGTTAGATTCAACACATATGATGAGACTTCAAACCAATAACATGTATCAATTGTATATACGTAGGTTCCTTTATGAGCATCAAAAAACTAATAGAGTGCCCACCTAAAAGCCTACAAGCATCAATATTTGTCCATATTTACAGCAAGGTCGCATTGCTTAAGCGCCCCACCAAGAATTAGGACATTGACATTGCATGTGTCTTCTTCAACAAAGCAAATCTAAATACGATCCAACAAACCATAAAAAGGAATCGACTTTACAGTTTATCAAAGCTAACAACATGGATTTGGTGAAATAAATGAATAACCTTAACGGCAAAAGAAGGAGCGTCTTCTTCGGCATTGGTGAGATCAGAGGAAGAAGACAAGGTAGAGCGTGGGGCAAATAGTCTGCTTCCTCCACGACCACCTCCAGGCCTCAAGCTCAACATCACTCGAAGCTTTCGAGATGCGTAACAAAGTATTGATCAAAGAGACAAAATTGAAGAAGCTTTACCTGAGAGAGAGAAAGAGAGAGAGTTTTGTGAGAAAGAATGAACGCGGCGGAGAGCGTTAATGCTGTTTTTATTTTCGTTATCCAGCTTCTCCCAAGCGTTTTTTAGGGTTTGGGCCTTTTAGTTATTGGGCCTGACAGTATTAATACCATCCATTGTTTTAAATACGCAATTTGAATTTAAGCTTTTTCTAAGTTTTTCTCATAGGAATAAATCTAAAAGAGAAACGACTTAAACATTTTTTATTTAAAAATTTTCTTTTTTTTTAAGTTTTAAACTCACTAAACTTAAAAAAAATTTGTACCCAAAATAAAACATAGGAAAAAAAAAGGGCTTATTTGCTATCTAACCAAACTTGAAAGTGAAATTAAGTAGATGATACTGATTTTGACATAATAAAAAATCTAACATTTACACTTAAAGTGAGCCGGTTATACCCTTCCTATTTGCAGTTACCCGGTAAAATGTATCAAAAATAATATATGGTCAGGAGTGACCGAAATTATCTCATATGAAAGAAGAAAAAGACATCCACGTTACATGTTTATTGAGCACATATGCAATGAGTGTTCTATTCTATACCGCTGAAGTAGTATAGGAGGACTTAAAGCACACTCACAATCCTTAAATACTAAACATTACTTTAACTCCAACTCCAAAATACTAAACCCTAGACCCTAATTACTAAATCTTGAACCCTAATATAAACTATGATCATGTAACTGAATGACAGTAAAATGAATAGATAAAAGAAGATTTTTAGTAAAGAATGTATTATATATCACTGAAATAGTCTAGGACTCTAAACCCACACACAACTTCTAAATATTAAACTCAGTCTCAACTTTTGAATACTAAACCCTAAACCATTATCACTAAACCTAATCACTAATCAATAAACCCTAAACCCAAATATAAACCATAAACTCAAATATAAACCGTAAACTCAAATAGAATAGAACAAAATACTTAGTGTAGAACATATTAGTGAAATTATAAAATGTCTAAGATTACATGGTAGAAGTTAATTTTGTCCCAACCATACCTCTTCACCTTCTAAATATTAAACCCTAATCACTAAGCCCTAAAACCTAAACCCAAATATCAAAATCTACAGAATATTATGTAACATTAAGTTTTATTATGTAATATGAAATTATACAATATGGATCATAATACGAGTTTTACATGTTCAAAAATATGTAACGATTGTTAGAACGTAAGAAAATTACAAACTATATCTCTAAACAAAATAGAACACTCTTTATTAATCGTCAAATGGAACGAAACATTACAAAATAGTATAGTAACAACATATATCGCATTACATAACATGAATAGAATAAACATAATACATATTGTTTTACATTTCTATTCTATATTCATATAATAGAATAGAACACCATTTAACAAAAGCTGTTCATCTTTTCCGATCAATTATGGGTTATCACAGCGACAAAACATAAGTGTATCTAACGACATTAGTGAAAATAATACATATAATTGCCTAGTAAAACAAAGGGGTTAAGGAGATTGAGGAAGAGTTGACGGACCTCGTTGTGGCACCGTTAACGTTGTCGGCAACTCCATAGATTTCAGATGTAGTGAAGCTTCACGTTAGTAGTCAAGCGAACAGACGGTCATCTCCTAGGTAAAGTTGCTCCAGAAATGGTTTTGGTGGTCACAAGGTGAATCAATAATGGAAGATAAACTATTCACTTTTTACAAGTTATGTGAATCTCAAAAGCCACGATGTATTTGTGTTAGGTAGTTATTATTATTTTAATTTATTTTTTGTTCGCAGGTTTTACCGGTTATGAAAAAGGGCAAACTAGTATTATTATATAAAAGACGTACGATATATTGGTGTAATAGGGTAATTGGTTATTGAGTGAATTATAAAGTGTTTGAAGGCTATTCAGCCCAATTTCCCAAAAAAAAATAGGTTTGGATTTTAGAGGTAATGTTTATAATTAAATAAAAATATGAAAATGGTAAAATTTTTAAAATAAAAAATTATATTTTTGTCAATTTTTTTTTATGATAAAAACTTAAAAAAAATCTATAGTTAATCTTACGATATATTTACAGTATCTAATAAAATTTATTTTTTAATTGAATACTAATATTTTGAAAGATTATTTTAGACTATTTCTTTATTTTTATTTAATAAATTTTATTAAAAGAAATATCTATGTGGATAAGAACATTATTTTTATTTTATTTGTCTGTTTTCCGGGACTCGGGAGAGTGTGGCTCTGACTCAGAAAGCGCCATGGCTGGAATAACCAGCACCGTCGGGTTCAACGCCATACTAGCCGGAACCACCAAAACGGTGTCGCATCACCCGTTCTCTGTTAAATCTAAGCTCTTCGGTCTTGGACTCTATCTGTCCGAGTTGTCAATTGTTTCTCTCTCTCCTCGTCATCAACGTAGCTCCGCCATCACCTGCCGTTACGGAGGCGGCGGAGGCTCTAGATTCCCGGGAGATAGGCGAGGTAGACAAAAGGAATCAGAGGATGACGACGCGCTTGATATCTCGGCTATTAGGTAATTCAGTTGAGTGAAGCTGCAGCTATGTTTTGATGTATTGACATATCTTTTGTTCTCCGTTGAATAGGTCAGCTACTGTTAGGCTTATTGATGGGCAACAGAACATGGTAAATGAAAGTGCTTTGTGTTTACTTTTAATATCCAGCGAAACAGAACACACTTAGAATCCATTGTTCTGTGTAGATTGGTATAGTTTCCAAGGAGGAAGCTGTTCGAAGAGCTGATGAAGCTGAGCTTGATCTGGTTCCTTTTTTTTCTTTCGTTACCTCTCTAGAAAAGCATTATACTTTGTCTCAGTAAACATCGGTTTTCACTTTTCAGGTGATTCTTTCGCCGGATGCTGATCCTCCTGTTGTCAGAATGATGGATTATAGGTGAGTTTTCTTCAATATGATGTAGCTTATATCGTATGTATTGGGTATACTGATTCTTTTCCTTTTGTTTCATTATGTCAGTAAATATAGATACGAACAGCAAAAGAGGAAAAAGGAACAGCAGAAGAAAAGTATTTTGATCATTCTTCTCTCGTTAAGTCACATTTTCAGTTGTCGTATTTACATGAATGTCTTGTAACTGAAGTTTCTTCTTATGTCAGCTACTCGCATGGACTTGAAGGAGCTTAAAATGGGGTAAAATAGGCACACACACTCTCTCTCTCTCTTTTGTATGTGGCGTTGTAATGATTTGTTCGTCTCAAAAGGTTTCTCCTTTTTGTTTCCCTGATAGTTATAACATCGATCAGCATGACTATTCTGTTCGCATGAGAGCAGCCCGGAAGTTTTTGCAAGATGGTGACAAGGTTGTTCCCTTTTACTTTCTCTGTTGGTACTGGAGCCTATATGAGCCAATTCTATCTATCTGATTATGTCTTTCTGCTGTGTGACTCGCAATAACACTCAGGTTAAAGTTATCGTGAACATGAAAGGCAGGGAAAACGAGTTCAGAAATATTGCTATTGAGCTCCTCAGACGTTTTCAGACTGAAATAGGAGAGGTGTGTTGTATTGTTCTCTACTCTCTTTAGTCTTTTCTAGTTCAAGTTTGGTATTGGATTGGCATGTGCATTGCTCCTTAATGGATCTCTTGTTACTGGAACTTGTCAACATTTGCAGCTTGCGACTGAGGAAAGTAAAAACTTTCGGGACAGAAACTTGTTTATTGTATTGGTGCCAAACAAGGAAGTTCTTCGGAAAGCTCAAGAACTACCATCAAAAAAAAAGAAAAAACCAGCTGATGATGAAGTTTCAGCGGCAAGTGTTACAACAACTTAAGGATATATGATCTGGTATTGAAAATAAGTATGATAAATTTCTGTATAGTTTCTTTTCTACTATGCTTCATGCATTCCCATGTATCTGTAACCATAGAAATAGATTATTTGAATGAAGGTCTTCCACAACTTTTGAGCTTAGACATAAAGATTGTGTAACAAGAAAACAAGACTTAAAGAATTATCAACTATGAGTGATGTAATGTTACAGTCGAGTACAGTATGACTTGTGAAGTCACTACCAATAATCTCCGCAAGTACAAACACCGTCTCTGAAATGGTGGAAACGGTTGGCATCTCTTACAACTATGACTCTATCTGTGATCTTTGAGATGAGTTTGGTTGCGGCGTGACAGTCTAAACAGACCCGGAGATTCTTTATGATCCGGATTTCAGTTCCTGGTTCGGTGACAATGAGTCCAAAGGCAATGGCTAGCCTCTCGCTGTGAAATTTCACCATCAGCTCCCTTTCTTCCTCCTCCACGTCGTGCAAGGCCAACTCAGTCTCTGGTTGATACCCAGATTCCCTCATCTTCCCCTCGAGTTCCTCTAGCTTCTCATAGATTTCTTTCGCATGTGGATGTGACTGATCACCCGAGGTAAAGACATGAGGCGTCTCACCAATTTCTATCAAGGTATAACCAGGAGCCTTGGCTAGTTTCCTCTTCTTTGCTTCTTGTCTGACCGTAGCAGCCTGTGGATAGTTTCTATCAGCTGAGTGAATATTTGACAGCAAAACATGGTATCCTACATTGTCTGGATCTAGCTCAAACAGCTTCTCAGAGACAGTACGGGCAAGATTTGTGTCTTTGTGAATCCTACAAGCTCCAAGCAGTGTTTGCCACACGGAAGGATCCGGCTCACCAGGCATTGCCTCTATAAATTGCAATGCTCTCTGCAAATATCCTGCTCGACCAAGAATATCAACCATGCAGGCGTAATGCTTGACTGATGGTTCAAAACCACACCGATGGATCATGGAATTGAATATCTCATCACCTTCCTTGACAAGACCAGCATGACTACAAGCGTAAAGAACACAGAGGAAAGTGACTAGCGTTGGTGCAACGCCGGAACTCAACATCTCAGAGAAGATATTCAGAGCTTCATGTCCATGTCCATGGAGCCCATAACCAGAAATCATTGTGTTCCATGTAACTTCATTCTTCTTCGGCATCAAGTCAAACAACCGGCGTGCTTCTCCGATACTTCCACACTTTGCGTACATACCAATCAAAGCAGTAGACACATATATGCTAGACTCAAATTCTGTACTCCTCACTAGACCATGTACCCATTTCCCCAAACTCAACGTTCCTAACTGCGCACAAGCCGACAGAATACAAGTTATCGTGATGGGGTTTGGACGAAACTCAGACTTCTGCATTTCCCTGAACAGAGATATCGCATCCTCTGTCAACCCGTTTTGTGTGTAACCAGAGATCATTGCGTTCCAAGACGCCAAGCTTTTGTGCGTACACTCATCAAAAACCTTTCGGGCTGATTCCATCTCGTTAAGTTTACTGTAAACCGTGGTTAATGCGGTTGGAACAGATTCATGAGACAAGAAACCTGATTTCAAGCTGTAACCATGAATGCCATATATAAGCATAAGATGACCAGAGGCAGGGATCAGACTCACCAGCGTGCTTGAGTTCAACCTTGCTCCCGACAACACCAGCTCTTTAAACAGACTAAATGAGAGCTCAGTTTCGCCATTAGAAGCATACCCGTGAATCATTGCATTGTAAGCTACAACATCTGGTGTACAAAACTCTCGAAACAGAGCATTCAAAGCTTCAACCTTTCCACACTTTGAGTACAACGAGATGAAACCCGTAAGAACAAAATCGTGTGAGTAACACCCTGTCTTTATCGCAAGACTATGGATTAACATCCCGAGCCTCAGCTCCTGTAACTCTGCAACAGCGGGGAGTATATTTAACACAGTCGTTGAGTCCCAACGCGTACAGCTCTTGTTAATTAAATCCCTGAAAACCTTAACAGATTCCTCATGCATTTCATTCTCTCTGTATCCACATAACATAGTATTCCACAAAACTACGTCTCTATCAGACATTCTATCGAACACCTTCCGAGCATCATCAACCCGAGAAAACTTGAAGTACATCTTAACGATATTCGAGCCAACGTGTAATTCCGAGTCGAACCCATCGACGACAGCTTGACAATGAACAACACGGCCAGCTCTCTCGTCATGAATACTCGAAGCGGCGGAGGTAGCGTAGGTGTAAGTGGAGCTATTGGGTTTGAGATCAGTGTGCTTCCTTAGATGAGCGAACAGAGAAAGAGAAGAGTGAGGTGATCCGTTCTTGGAGAAGCCGAGCATGAGGACGTTGAAGAGGAAAACGTCAGGTTTCTGAACGGAGAGGACGAGGTTGCGAGCGTAGTGAATGGCGCCGAGGTCAGAGAGTCGTTGGGTGAGCTTTGTGAGTAATTGGATGTCGTTTTGGAAGCCATTGAGAATGATCTGAGTGTGGGTTTGAGCAAGGTGAGAGAGTGAAGTTGATGTTTTGAAGAGATCGAAGAAGCTGTTCTTGTTGTTTGTCACTGCCACGGTTGCCTCGGCGGTGGCGGCTGATACTGTCCGTAGTAACATTTGCGTTTGAGTGGAAACGACACGACTCATTTTACGATTACATGATGCGATTAGAGTTTTGTTTATGAACAATCCTAAAGTTAGTTTTTTGTTATGAATCATTAAACTAATCGACTCTAATATAAATAAAACGCCTCCAAGAAACCTTACATTAGAGTTTACATGTTAAACAATTAAATTGCTTTTTTTCCTCTTACATGTTAACCTTTCTTCATGTTCGAACCAGCGATCTTTCACTTGCTTCTTTCCCTATGCTAATGTTTCATACCAAAGAAAAAACTTCTAACAAGAAAAGATCTCGACAAGAGAAATGTGGGGGGCATGAAAGAGCAATTTACAGGTGATTAGTGATCAGTGTTGAGCGAGTGGAACTGTAAGTGTGTTATTTATGGCCATGGAAACTTGCTTTGTGGCAACAATGGAGGAGTCTCCACTTCTGCATCTTCTTCTCTCCTAGTTTGTATCAGATGAGTCCTCAGGCTACACTCTTTTATCTGTTCCATGCCACCAAAACTCGGTTTCAACTAATTTTTACAAAATTCATTGTACATTCAATTACTGGATTGTTTTTGTTACCTGCATGATCGCAGTTGAGGCCAGAAGATCTTCGCATTTTCCTTGCATAGAACTCTCTTTTTCAACTACAAGAGCGAGCTCCGAGACCTTTTTATTCATCTCCTCCACCTGCAAATACAATCATACAGAGCAATGCTTAGAGTTCTGTCGAGAGGGTAAACTTAGAAAGGTCTCTCACCTTTGATAGTAAAGACCAAATAGACGATCCCATAGCCTGCATTACATCGAGGGCCGATGACATAGCTGCTTTCAAAGATTCAACGTCCGCCTGTAAAAAGAGAAGTTCTAACATGTTAACTATATTCCTGATCTTTCTGAACTTAATTTTTAGGAGTGTTCACAACAGTAACAATATATACCTTTGTTCCTCCAGTCGCCGGAAGGCGGAGAGTATTTGCTTCTAAATCTGCTATGGCTCCAACTAAAGAACTAACATGGTCTCTTTCAAGTGTAGCCCATTCTTCAAGGCTCGCCATCTGTTCACATATTTATGCATCAGCTTGGCAGTATATGATGTATGTAAAGTCAGTCTACAACAGAGAGAGAGAGAGAGAACCTACTTGATCGTTTAATAGTGAATTTAGTTTGATCTCTAGCTTTAGCTGTTGCAGGCCAATCCTTTGGCTGGTCACATCATCTTGTAGTTCTGATATCGCATGCCACACATTGAATAGTGTTTCCTAAAATATCAAAACTTGAGTTTTCAGATATCAATCAGTTGGAGAACCGTTCATGTTGGTATAGAGAATAAAAGTCTTATATACCTCGGAAGTTAAACGTTGGATGTACATTGCAGCTTCAGCTCGCGCAATTACAAACCGCCACTGTAAATATCTATTGTGGAGCAGACGCAGTTGATGAACATCTTCGATGTAGTTTGCTTTTTTGCCTTTCTTGACATCCGTGATGAAGCTGAGAACTGAAGTTGTGGTACTGGATTGTGCAGAATCGCTGGTTTGTCTTATCCGGGAAGGACTTACCCCTCTTGAAGGTGGAGTTGATGGTCTAGCAAAAGAGGAAGAACTTGTGACACGCGAAGGACTTAATCCCCTGGATGGACTTACTCCTCTTGCAGGACTTAGTCCTCTTGATGGACTCACTCCTCTCGAAGTACTCATGCCTCGGGAGATAGACGATGAAGATGAAAAAGAGTTTCTACTTGGTGAAGCAGGGCGAGATCCTGGAGCAGACAATGGATGCAGCTTCGCTACAGCAGTTGCTAAGGACGCTCTATCTAGCGAACTTGCAGACAAAAGTCTTTGAGCTCCTGAACTTCGAGCTATGTTATTATCTTCCGACTTCGTTGGAGACAATACATCACCAGTACTAGATGTGTTTGTAGAAGTTTTATGCAAAGGTTTCGAACCGCTGGACAAAGGTAGTGACATTCTCCTAGGAGACGGTCTCATTCCAGGTCCTGAAGTTGACAGACCCCTTGAAGCCTTGTCTCCAAGATCCAAACTTCTGTTTAGTGAGTTCGAATTGATCTTTCCACCAATTCTACTAGGCCATCGATGTTGTTCTATTAACCGACTATGAGGACCATCTACAGGTTTCGAATTCTCTGAAAGATCAGAGGCACTATTCTTTCCTTTCAATGGACTTATTTTCCTCTCTGGCGTAGGTTTCCTTGACACAGAGGCCGTTTCAGCCTTCTGCTTATGAGCTATATTTGAAGAAGGTCTCAATGTTCGGTCAGCAGAAGAACTACTAACCGGTCTCTCCTTCTTACTAACAGGGACTGAGACAGAATCCGACTGAAACGAAGCACTGAGGCTTCTCATAGTAGAAGGCCATAAGCTTTCAGGCAAACGACCTGTAGATAACCTCCGAGATGAAGCCGGTAAGTCTATAGACACGTCACGTATAGGCGTGGACGGACTAGTCGGAGATGGCGGTGTTGAAGGACGCTTCCTCTCAGCAGAAACCGCTCTTTTGGCAGCCACGGATTGAGAGCTTGAAGAAACAGTAGGCCTTGTGAGGCTTGGGGAAGGGCATCTCCCGGTTCTGGTTGGTGTCGGTGATCTGTATCTTGAACTGACCTCCGTTGCTGTTCGAGGACGGCGAGTGACAGCAGCTGCATTGTTCTTATCAGATGGAACAAGTCGCCGTCTTGTAGTATCTGTTGCTACATCCATTCAAAACTTGCATTGATTGGATTCAGCAGTTCATGCCTCTAGTTTCTTTCTGCGCTCTATCTGAACAATAGTAGCAGCCCCAGTTAGCTGTAAAGGAAGTCCCTTTATTCTGCAAGAAAGTCAAAACCGAGGTGAGAAGGTAAGATACCTCGCAGATAGACAATGAAAGGGATATATATTTTTTAAAAGTACAGTAGAGAAAGGTGGGTTGAGTTCTAACTAGTTAGTTGCAGTTTCACAATATACCATGAATAATTTTTTAATCGAAGATTTTCAGAAGAAGAATCTGTTGCAGTGTCGTTATCACAGAAGTGCCATTATCAGATTGGCTGTAAAGTTAAGGGGACCAATCTTCTTCTTCTTCTTTCCAGCAAAATCACAAAACCGCAAAGAGAAGAAAAATAACAAAAGAAACTTACTGAAACTAGCAGCTTGAGATTTTTTCTAATAGGAAACTTATTTAACAGCTAACAGATATGGACATTAACAGATTATGATGTTTCTCCAGTTAGGGGACCACGTTTTTGGAAGATATCATGAATCAAAATGATGAAAATGCAGTAAGAGTGATGATTCCTGGTGTTTGAAAACATTGACCCATTTGAGAAAGTGAAGGAAATCACAAAAGAAACAACAACAAGTTCGAACAAAGAAACAAAACACTGTTCAGTGTTTAAAAACGAAGATTCCCAAAAAAAAAAAAGGAGATTTGTCTGTTTACTGACCGACTTGTGTCTCTCATGACACAGACCCGTCTTTAATCAAATTTAGCAATTTTCTAATCAAACCACAAAAACATTCTTTTACCCAACTCATGAAATCTCAGATCGCAAGTAAATGAATATTCAATACCCCCCAGATTCTACCTTTTTTTAGGGTTCTTACGATTCTGGGTAGAATCAAAATTGGGAATTGAAACACCAAAATGCGAAGGATCCGATGAATCTCGACCTAGGGAATTAGAAAATAATCTTACCAGGAAAGAAGCAAACCCGTGATTCTCCTTGCGAAAGCTTCAATGTCTTTCGAGATCGAAATGAGGAAATACAAACGCGATCGAACCGTAGAAGTCGATGATGAAGAATGCTCGTGAATAAAAACGCCAAGAATTGATCGGGGCGATTCAAGGATCACAGAGAGAGAGAGATAAAAGGACTAGAGAGAGAAGAGAGAGAGAGAGAGGGCGTTATTTTCGCGCCACCTAATAAAAGAGTCTTCTTCTCTTATTTGCTCGTAGAGGTCACTAACAAGCAGACCATATCCTATTTATAATTAATGTTACTACTAAATAATCATTATGATTCCATACTTTTTTCCTTATAACCTATGTTTTCAAATTATTTGTTTTTTTTTTTTGAGTTAAACTTAACTTTTCGAGTTCACCAGTCATCATTCCTGTTTAACTACTCTGAATCAAAATTAAAATTGTTTTAAACAACTTCAGTATTTTTGTTATATGTTATGTAATTTGGTTTAGCAGGTTAACTTAACACAGAAAATTAGTCACAATCCAAATACAATAATACTTTCTCCGTTTCTAAATATAAGAGGTAAAATATACATAAAAATTATTTTTACATTTAAAATATTATCAAATTTATAAATTAACGTTACTCAACTAATTATAAAATAAGTCAAAAATATATGATTGGTTATATAATTTTTGATAAAATTAAAATTTACAAAAACTCTAAAAATTTATATATTAAAACATTGAATTTTTTAAAAATATTATACATTTCAGAACGGAAAAAGTATCATATAAATCAAATAAGCTCTACGAGCTAGCTTTAAATTTAGGTGATTGTCAACGTCTGATAGGTTTGTCCGCACCTCTCTAATTGTCACGCATACGTCCCAAAAGACTTCAAACATATCATAATAGTGATCATGAGTTTGGAACTCTTTTTTGGTTGGTATTATTCATTTTCTTAACTGTTGTGGAGATTAATTATATGGAGATGGAAAAAGCGGAAACAATGGAGATCAAAGGTGATAAAAGTTTATCAAACTGATGATTGTTTTGGGTTTTCTTTTAACACTTTGTGGTTGTATACAAGTAGCATTTTCGCCGAAAGCTTAATTTACATTCGGTTACTTTTCACACCTAACCTTAACTACAATCATAAGGGCTACGAGGAAAAGCTATTCGTCAAGGAATATTAAAAAAAAAAATGAAATTAAACAATACATATTTCTTGCAGAAATGGGAACTATGATGGTTACTCATGATAAGTGTTTGGTCTCTTATATTTTTTAATTAAAAAATATCTCTTCTTCTACTTCAGAAAATAATATTTACCAAACACTTACGATGGCTACTGGTTAGCCCCCAACTAATAAATTTCTTTCGAAATTTTCTTTTCTTGCTAGCTCTCTCTACATATATTTATATAGTTACAAAAATATTTATATATATACATATAGAGTTCTTTCATATTAAACATACTAAGTATGGACTGTATGTTATAGACACATCAAAGTCTAATGGTTAATTGTATTGTTTATTCTCTTAAAGGGTATGGTATGTTGATTTCCCTTAAAATCGTCTACACGGTTTTTTTCTAAGCCTCCATCTATAAAATAGTTAGAAAAATAATGCCTCAATATCTTTATTTTCTTATCAATAAATTTTACTATTTTGGTCGAGTCTAATAGTCGATAAGGACTATAAACTCAGTAATTAGTATGATGAGGTTTGAAACATTAATTAATTCGAATAAAACAACCCATTTTTAGAATAATAATGAATTCAACAAACTCTTTTATTTTATTTTTAAAGAAGTTTGCACATGAGATGATTTGGACATATCATATGATCTTAAGCTTTCTATAGACCTTTGTCTCTTTCTTTCATTTGTGTGTCCCTTACAGTGTGGTGTCTTGCTCCCATTTTACGTCCCCTTGGAGTTCAATTTAATATTAGTATTGTATTATGTATATAGATATGTTTTCTGCTATTTTTTTTTGGTATTGACTACACATGTACAAAATGCCAAATTATTCAGAATCATTGAACCTAGCACACATGTCTTACTCGTCTAGTCGACCGTGGTCAGTTCGTGGCTTCAATACTCTAGAAATCTTGAGAGTAACGATTTATATAGAAACAAAAGGCATTGAATCTCAAGTATTTAGTTGTTTTGTTTTCGAACTGAGAATATAAATAAGAGTACTAGACAACAATGATTTGATGAAGATAAACATACTGTTATCAATAGTAATTACTGTTATAAAGCTACTACTCTAACCTCATATAGTAAGTACGAATATGCAGAAATGAAATATAAATAGTTGTTTCTTGGTGTGATTAATTAACAAAGAAGAGCTAAATGATGGGATATTCACGTGCTTAGCACAATTATATTGACCACGCTAGAAACTCGAGTTATTGTAAATAACATGTCTTGGCTATGTTTCTTTGCTTGTCTAAAGCTTGTCGCTTAGTTGTTTCCTCAAACAAAAGACCTATATTTTTTATTTCTTCTACCATTTCCTCTTAGAATATGAAAAAAGTGAAGAACAGTAGAGCAAGTATGATGCCATAGTTTTTAGCGTTGTTCAACGTTCAGCAAACTGTTTGCATGGATGATGGATACGATCCACTTTTGATAGATCATAAAAATAGTTGATGCTATAATCAGTTACTCATATAAGGAGAACACACACAAAAAAAAAATATATATATATATATATATATATATATATATGTTTTAACAACCAAATTGCAACCCCAGGAGAAGCTCAAGAGTGATCAAGAAACCAAAAATGTTTGATTTTAGTCAAATATTCTGTTATTATAACAAAGTGAAAAAAATTGGTAACTAAGTCTTCTATGTATGTATTAGAGAGCTAATTCTTAAAATTTTGGAACAATTTTGCTACATTAGGTATCTCAAAAACCAAATAGTAAGATGTTGTTCCCACATTATACTTATCCATATTTCTTAAATGAACCAATAGCATATTGTCAAGATTGAATAGCAAAAAGATGATTCCCTGAGGAAAATGCTATCAGAATCAAACACAAATAAGATGTAACAAACAAAATCTTCTCCCATGACTTGTACACTTCGTCTGAATTTAAACTACAAATGTCTTTGGATCATTAGTTTCCATTGTCATCATATGATCATAAAGTCACCCATTTGCAGATGCCAGCATTTGGTAGTCAACAATCCAATATCTGGCCTTGCATGCATGTCAAGTTAACGAACCTCCAAGTGTTAGCCCTAGAATGGAAGGCTTCACAGCAGAGCTATATCGCCAAACTAGTTATAGATATATACAAATCTACATGAATTTTATGAATCTTAAATGTTTTTCTACCCTAAAATACGCATTACACATGTACCACGTGGAAAACATATCAGACTATATATACGGATATACCACTTTGTAACAAACATTTCTCTCTTGATATCTAAACATAAACTGGAAACCCACCTCAATTTTGTTAGGGTTTAGGTTTGAGGAAAAACTTTGGTGGTGATAAAATGTGTAAAACTTCTTCTTCTTCCTCTTTTGTTGAATCTACAAATCTATCTGTATAAGATACAAAGTAAAAACAACAAAAATATATCCATGTTTTAAGAGGCTAAGCATCTGGTTAATTAGCATCTCCGTCCTGATGCTATCTATCTTAAGATCACATGATGTATCAAAACATATATGATCATCATGAGCCCATAGAAATGGCTAGTGGCATCTCACTTTCATGTGAACCGATGCTGGAGGTTGACATTCGTTTCTTGGATTGATTCCCTTCCATTGACATTAGAATTTGGCCTTGTGGACGAGCCATCACCTCTGGATCACCATTAGGAGTCTCTAAAGATTGCTCAAGAGGGTCAAGGTCGCGTGGCTTGGCCTCACCATTGGCATTGTTATTGTTACCACCGGATCCAATGACCATCCTAAATCCAAAAGTGCGTGAAACAATGCGGTATGAAAATGTTAGGATCCAAAAGAACCAAGGGAGACAAACAAAGAAAATGCCAAGGTAAGCTAGCCAGATTGGTGGGTAAGGAAGGACTGTGTATGCAATTAGACAACCGCCTCCGACAGCAATAGACAAGAATAGAAATAAGGTGATGAGACATATGAATGCCTGCCCCGCCCGTGGATCTGGCACAGGCATTGTTCTTTTATGGAAAGGTTGATCTCAAAGATGAAGAATGATCAAGAAACGCTTAAAGGTTACTATATATATCATCCTCCATTTACAAAATTACTCTTTCTCTTCTTCTTTCAAAACTTTATTTTTTTCAAATGAGTTTGATAGGTTGATGAATATCAGCTTGAAACAAGAATATAAACAGAATGAATCCCACACATACAAAAAGAAAACAGCGATGAGGAAAAAGAAAAAAAAAGATGATACGTTTTTTTTTGTGTGCGACTTATAATTTGACAAGAATAGCCATAGTAATTTGTTCATTTCGTTTTCTCCATTTGCCATTCCATAGGACAGGGACGTCCGTAGATAAAGGGACCTATAACATTGAATATAGTTGAGGCAAAATCATTTTCAAGCTTTTTGCAATCTTAATTAGATAGAGAGATGACATGTACTCATGTTTACGAGTAACCTTACTTTACAATATTTAATATCACCAAAATATATTAAACTACTCTAGTCTGGAGATTTGCTTTCTATATTGAACATGGGGTGTAGCAGAGATGATTGTTCTTGCATTTAAACTCATATGTTTAAATTCAAATAATACAAGAATTATAAATGAGTATGTTCCAATTTTATGGATTTGTATTTTTACGATATCAAGTGTGTATCAATAATTATTTGATCATATGCTTTGTTAACATTCAAAGCAGAAATTCAGGAAATTTTATTCCATTTTTGCTTGTTTCTAGAAGAAAGTTTTGAAGTCTTGTTCTGTTCTCAACCACAATTAGAATGGGGATTAGGATCAACAGTTGTTTATATAAAAAATTTAAACTTGTATACTTATACTTTTATATATGTTCAACTTTTGGCAAACTTGATTTCATTTGTATTGGATTGAGATAAGTTTTGCATTTAACTTAGTCCTGACTACCTTAAATGGCTTAAGACAATAAGATTGTATTTTGTTAAGTCCTGCTTGACTACTTTAAGTGGCTTAAGACAGTTCTGCTGACTACCTTAAGTGGTTCTTAAGACAACAAGACTGTATTTTGTTTAGTCCTAACTACCTTAAGTGGCTTAAGACAACAAGATTGTATTTTTTTAGTCCTGCCTGACTACCTTAAGCGGCTTAAGACAGTTCTACCTGACTACTATAAGCGGCTTAAGACAGTCCTGCTGACTACCTTAAGTGGCTTTTTAGACAACAAGACTGTATTTTGTTTAGTCATGTCTACCTTAAGTGGTTTAAGACAACATTGTTGACTAGTCACTACAAAAAAAATTAATTAGGCAATGAAGACGAGTAACACGTGGCTAATTCTCTATCTATAGCCGTCACAAGAATAAGCAAATGCGGGACCCACCCGATATATCAAGAACTACTGGCTGTCAGCGAGCGAATTAATTTATAACTATTTACTATTTACGAAATGACTATCTTAGCCCTCTATTTCACACGCACAAAGTTGTGGCTAATTTGGACATTTCATACCCTTTCCAGTCAAATAACGATAGGACGTGGCATACAACACGAGATGCTCGCGTCGCTAGCCGCCAAAAGAATCCTCCTTTTCAATCAAATAGAGAGAGAGAGAGAGAGATCTGATTTCTAGGGTTTGCTGATTCTCTTTGGATAATCAATCCTCTGTGTTAAAAAAAAAGATCCAAACTTTTTTCTTTCGTATTGGTGATTTCGTAATCGAATTGGTTAATCTGAGTCTAGGATTCAATCGGGGAGAAAGGGTTTTCGTGTTTTGATGGTGGAAATGAGAAAATCTGGAGGTATGAGACCGGACTCTGAATTGGCGACCAAGTGCCGTGATGAGCTCCCGGTGAAACTAGAGATCGCAGAGGATGATTTAGAAGAAGTGCATGCTCCTCTCAACAAGCGATCTAGGGTTTGTTCTTCCTCCAATTAGCTCATCTGTTTAGTTTCTGCGTTGATTCGATAGTAAAGTCTTTATTTTTTTCGATTATCTCTTTTTTGTTTTAGTTATGGAGCTCTGGGACTAGCTCGTCGTCAATGGCACCGGCTAAGTATAACCCGCTTGATGAGCCGAGTCCTCTTGGATTAAGCCTTAGGAAGAGTCCATCTTTGTTGGATTTGATTCAGATGAGGCTAACCCAAAAAGCTGCCGATGCAGTTAGCTCTGGTGTTAAGAAAGAAAGTAAATGCATCACTTCTGCATCAGCTGGAGCCACGTTAGCGCCAGGAAGTATTGAGAAGCTCAAAGCTTCCAACTTTCCTGCCACTGTTTTAAAGATCGGGAACTGGGAGGTGAGAGCCCTGGGAAGTTTTTTGTTTTTTTTGGTTTGATTCAATGATATAACTTAACAGGGTTCTTTTTTTTTTGGTAGTACAAATCAAGGTATGAAGGTGATTTGGTGGCGAAGTGTTACTTTGCAAAACACAAACTTGTTTGGGAAGTGTTGGAACAAGGTCTTAAGAGCAAAATAGAGATTCAGTGGTCAGATATTTGGGGTTTGAAGGCAAACTGTCCTGAGGATGGTCCTGGAACATTGACTCTCGTGGTACAAGAGTCACTCACGCTCTTTTCATTGGCAAATCATATGCTCTTGTTCTACTCTTATCTCCAGTATCTTTTTTTTTTGTTTCAGCTTGCTAGGCAGCCCTTGTTTTTCCGGGAAACGAACCCACAGCCTAGAAAACATACTTTGTGGCAGGCAACATCAGATTTTACTGATGGCCAAGCCAGCATGTACAGGTACAAACATTTCTTGTGTCTTTGGCTCTTCGGAGGAAAGGATTCATGTATTTAAAATATAGCATTTTTTTGTGGCTAAATAATGTTTATGTTATAGCTTGGGCTGACGATAATCTCCTTGTGATCTGTTAGGCAACATTTTCTGCAATGTGCTCAAGGGATAATGAACAAACATTTCGAAAAGCTCGTTCAGTGTGATCATCGCCTGTTCCATCTTAGCCGTGAGCCAGAGATAAAAATGGACTCTCCCTACTTTGATGCACGTCCATCTATCTTTGAGGATCCAAGTGAACCAAAGGGCTATCCTTTTGGCAATTTGAATCTTAGCACAGGTCCTCCAGTATCTGGGACTCAGAATATAGCATCTCCAGTTGGGGCTCAGTCATCATCTGAACATATGTATCTGTCTCATGAAGCACCATCGCCCAGCTCAGGTATTTTGAGTTTTCTTTTCCTTTCTTCACTTCAACTGAGCCAAACTTTGATTGTGTGCTTTCTTTTTCTGCTTGTTTGCTTCATCCATCTCTAGTGATAGATGCTCGCGGAAATGAAGGAATTGGGGGTGTTGAAGCGGTCAACTCAAGAAACACAACGGATTGTGGTCAGATGGGAGCTCCTGGACTACGCCAATCTGTGTCACTGAGCGATTTCCTTGCAGTTCTCTATGATTCAAACAACACAACGCATTCGAATCAGGTTGAAGATGCAGCTGGAGTACACCCATCTATGTCAGTGAGTGATTTCGTTGCATTATTATCAACTGATTCGAGTCAGATAAAAGTACCTGGACTACAACAATCCATATCAGTGAGTGATTTCGTTGGATTCCTCTCTGATTCTGCTGGTGGAAACCATCCGGAACATCTGGAGAAGTTTGAGAGCTTGAAACAGCAACTGCTAAGTGATAACATCCAGTTCGATACACCGGATGAGAAGTCTCTGATGCCAAGGGTTAATTCTTTATTCAACCTCTTGTACAAGGATCCCAACGTCGCTGCAAACTCACAGCTCAATACTGAGATCTCAGTTGGATTGAAGTCTGAACTCAATGATCCGAAAGGGATAGTTTCTGACAACAACCACCATCACCACAACAACAACAGAGTTCTTGATCCAGCTTCTAGCAGCAAACCACAGGGTATGTTAAGGAAAGACTCGTTCAGCGATTTGCTCTTACACCTCCCCCGAATCACATCCTTGCCAAAGTTCTTGTCCAACATTTCAGAGGAAGATGGTGATGCATATAAATAGATAATTTTTATAGACTCCGCCTGGATTTGGCAAGTATAGGAGACCTGTACTACTAGCTTTGCTTTTTCTTTTCTTGTAAATCAAATTCATCTCTTGGTAACTAAACCCCAACAGGGATATGAAGAAAGACGTTTTGATAATGAATTTGTCTAAGATCATCCTAATTATAAAACAATGTCTCAAGAGCCAAGAGGTGGAGGCAATCCATTATTTATCCTAAACTTCTTTTTATATATTTTTATTGTTCTCTTTATTACAGCAAAGCAGAGTATGTACAAGGATAAAAGATTAAACTAAGATCAGTGATCATCAGCTGTACAGAAAGAAGGAACACATGAAATAAAATACTTTTTGAAACCCAACATCCACAAATCAAACAAGGGCTGTCCGGTTATTTAAGTATTTACATTTTTGTTCTTTTTTGGGGAGAGGGGTTTCTTCCATCATGTCAATCTGCTGTAAGAACAAGCAAAAGGATCAGGAAGCTTGTTGATGGATAGCAGTGTCAGGAAGCATTGCTATTGTCACTATGAAGTATTCACATCCTGAAGAGAGACCATAAGGGTTTGTTGTCATTGCTCCTGAGGATGATGTTGACATTGAACTTGATGCCAAATTTCTTGGGCCCTGCCCTGAGCCGAGATAATCTCTCTTACCAGCCTCAGGAGATGCAGAAGCTGAAAGTGTCGGTGCCTGCTTCACTGCTTGGCGCTCGATGTGGACAATCTGTCCAACGATGTATGTAGGCCGGTTCGGGAGGTGATCTGTGAACAATGCCTCGGATTCAGAGGACAAGTAATAGTTTGGGCAGTTCCTGTTGATTGCCTCGTAATGGCCTGCTTGATTTAGCACAAATGCTGCTATCTCATGGACTTCAAGACGACCAAATGATATCTTTTCCTTATTCGCCTGTCCACAAAAGTTCGAAAAAGTTTTAAGATGCATCCCCACAAATGAAATAACAAACGCATATTCTACCTGCTTCCCAAGTTGGTGCTTAGTGTATAATGTTTTCACCAGCTCTTTCTTTTCCTTCAACTCCTTTATTGTCTGCTCACTTGTAGCTTCAAGATTCCGGCATTTTTCGAATAACTCCTCTCGGTTTTGTGAGAGGAAGCTAACTTTGTCTGACAGAACTCGGATGCACTTCCGGAACTCAACAGTGCCATCATCCTCATTGTCATTAATGGAGCTGAGAAATCCCCAAATCCAAAGAAAATATGAGAAACCAGAGCTTTAAAAGTGGATAACAAAGAAACAAAGAACACTAATGTCATAATTTTGGAAGAAATAGTACATATAGGAACTTACTTGTCTAAAGCTTGAGCTAAAGTACGCAAGGAGTCAGCAAAACCAGCAACCCCACCACCAGCACACACAGAGCTCCGGAATCTTTCAAAGAGACCTCGCATCTTCACAGCTGATGCACGAAGTGCATTGTACTCAGAAGCTCTACGATCAGCAGCACAAAGATGGGTTTGAGCTTCTTCTCTAGCTTCATGTAAGCAGTTCTCCAAATGCGCACAATTCATCTACAACCAAGACAGCGATACTTACCACATAAATTTAGGGGAAAAGGCTCATATAATGGGTAAGTACACAATTTATCTGGTGACGCTAAAATAGTAGAACCGTGCTAATTGTGTCCCTAGATCTTTCTAGATGAAATGCCTGCCAAATCACAAACATCAAAGCTGCTCACATCCCTCTTGCAGATTGTATTAGTAACTAGCTAAGAGAAGCGAAGAACTTTCAGAATTTTAACTGGTTAGCTTCAGCTAATTTAGACATTACACAAAAGCATATTGACACTGCCTAATGGTACCCTTCAAATATCACAGAAACTAGACGTCTAGGACAAAGCTAATACCAGCAAGTGACAAAAAAAATAGTGAAAGATAGCATACCAAAAAGTAAAGACTAGCTCATAATCTCACATAGCGATTAATAATATCAGCGTTGAAAAGATTGCAGAAACAAATAAATAAAAACTATGAAATAGCTGCAAAACCTGGGATTCTTCGAGAATTTTCTGATTCATTTCCAACTCTCTGCTCAGGCTGGCTACCTCTTCCATTGCAACGTTTAGCTTGGACTCTGTTTCACTCAGTTTATTGGACTTCTCCATCAGCTCGTTTTTAAGTTCCAAGATAATACCATCAGTGTGTTTGGTATCTAAAACTATGTTAGTTACCACATTATTACACAAAGTTTTTGGTGGGCTCTCGGCTGTCGAACTGTCACTTAGAAACACACCCATTTCCCCCACCACATTACCCTTTCCACCTTTCTCATTGTTTTGCTGGCTTTCCAGCATCGATGAATCAAGCGGATGACTGAGCACCTGAGAGGAATCCACCATATTCTCATCCATACCTTCCCGTGCTTTACTTGGCTGCTTGCTAGAAAGATTTGAAACACATGAGACCTCGTCCATGGGCTCTGAACCAGATACATGAGCTTTGTTGCCTTCCACGTCTGCTTTGTACTCACTAACTTTTTCGTCCATAAGGTTCAAGCCAGACTCATCCTTACTATTAACATATCTCTTTCCCTGTAGATACTCATCAGTGAGACGTTGTTCCAGTTCACGGATGCGCTTCTCATATGAATCACAATGCCTTTGTTTTTCCTTGAGCATAGATAGGAGGTGTTTCTCATACTCATCTTTGGCCTGCAATGCCTCTGTTGTCTTCTCTGTGGCATTTTTCAACAAATTTTCTACTTCACTTCCATCCAGCACCTCATATTCAACTTGTGGGCCTAGTGAACATATCCGAGAGATTGCAGAAGCAAGGTCAGCTTTTAGTTTCGCATTCTCAACTTCCATCTTGCTGGTTCCAGCTATCTCCACTAATTCAGAGGCCTCTAGGATATCTTCAAAACTGTCTTTTTCTAAGGTGTCTAAACTTATCTCCTCAGCCTCAGCGGAAAGCGAGCTATCACTAGACATGCCCAGTGAACTCCTTGAGGATGCAACCTTTGATTGTAACCCAACTAGATACTCGGGAGCATATCGATCAACGTCTGCCATTTCAATATTGATCAAACTAGTATCATAAGGAGCGACATTGACATCACACTGAGTGGGAGTATCATATAAACCCATTGAGGACAACACATCACGAGGTAAAAAAGGACCATGTGTTTTGAGAAACTCCTCACGTCTCCTGACCTCCGTTTCCCTCTTCACAGCAAGCTTCTCTGCCAATTGCCCAGCCATGCCCATGTAAAGCTTCATAGAGGATTTCCTCCTCACAACCTCTGCGAGGCAGGCCCTATAAGCCGGGCCAACACCACGGACTAACTTCAGGTCAGCAAATAAGTCATCCTGACGCACCATTGCCTCTCTGAAAACAGGAAACTGTAACTTAGCATCTTTGATGATATACGTGACGTACGTTATCTTTTGCATGTAACTGTGTACAAAGCTGTTCATCTCATTCTTCTTGTTCTTGCAGAAATCCAGCAATTCTGAAATGGAGTTATAACAAGCCTGCATCTTGGGGAGGTGATTCTTGTCATGCACTTCGTACATAGGACCCAGGGCTGAAACAGCATCATGGGGTCGGAGAGATGAGGACGATTGACTAGACATGCAATCATCCACAAGCTTCTTAACCGTATTGACATCTTTGCTGTTTCAAGATAAGACGGGGAAAAAAAATCATCATTTCAATTGACCACTAAATTTTCCAACGAAGACAAATGAAAAAGTGTTCACGAAAGGAACAAACCTGAGAGATTGCATTATGCTCTTTTGCTCGTTAATGTACCGTTCGTGGTCCTTAACAGTCACATCTAAGTTCTTCATCGTTAAGGAATCCCTGCAAGCAAACAACTCCTCTACCTTGCGCTTGACCTCCACAAACATCTGTTGGAACTGTGCAATCTTGTTCTCAAACTGCTTGTGAGAGCTTGCACAATTCTCCACAGTCTTTCTGAGGTTATCTTCCTTGACAAAGTCCAATAAGCATTTCCTCGAATCAGTTTGCAGACAAGGGTGAATCTTAACTGACCTCAATTTCTCAAGATCCCTCCCAAAATTCATCAGCAAATCAGAGTGGAGTCGGCGCTGATGCTTATAACGCTTCATAAACTCAAGAAAGTTCTGATAGATCACCCTGTAATACTGTTCCAGATTCCTCGTAGCGACTTCAACAGCCCGCTGTTGTACCTTTTGCTCTCTCGTTAACCTCTCGCAGTTCTCATGCTTCACAACCGTACAATTATAGACACTGCGTCCTTTATGGAAATGGTAACGAAACTGCCTCTCATACAAAGGCAAAGCCTTTAGAGCTGGATCTAACGCATCGTCCAAGGGGTGATGTTCATGCAATGGAGCCGGAGGTAAAGCATCATTAACTTCCTGTAAATCAACATCTTCCGGTAATGGAGGATGAGAGTTGCTTTGCAGCATCGCCTTGTTGAAAACAAACACTTCTCGATCACTTGCGGGAAGCCCGAAAGCAGAAAGCAGCTTTTGCGGCTCGAGTTTCATGTCCAGCGAGAGAAGAAGCTGATCAGAGAAGCTAATCCCCGACACAGATTCAACGAAACGCATCACAGATTCAACTGAAGTTGTCTCGCTGCAATTAAACTCAAATGTATGGCCATTCTCCGCAACGCAGAGAATAAGCTTGCCATCATCGGTGAAGCTTGCGCTCATCGTAGCCACCAATTAAGGAAGATGACTCACCTAATCAATTAGGAAACAGAGAGATAGACAAGGCAACCAAACCAAAAGCTCTCTCCAATACAAAGACTAAGGCTTTCTATATCTTCGATCCTTGACCAAACTACAGATTCACCAAAGACTAAGCCTTTCTATAATTTTCAAAGTACCCACGACGAGATATCCTCAAATTCTCGAACTTTTAAGCCAATTTCGCCTTCCAACCCAGAAAAAAATTACTTTTTTTTATTAAAAGGAACAAAATTTAAGCAAACCCTAGAAGACGTGATACGGTAAACGAACACGATTGCGTGAAGAGACGAATGTCAAAGTCGAACAAGGATCAAAGTTCTCTTCACGAAACCAACTAAAATTAAACAATTAGAATGATAAATCCCTAAGGGCTTCTTCTTCCTCCTCCTCTAAGCTTCTATTTTTTTTTTCTTTTTCAATAATTTTACACGTTTTAAATGGAAAGTTACGGAGAAGCTTCGGATGTAAGTTTAATCTCTCACGCAACTCAGAGTCGGAGAAAAAACAAAACCTTTCGTTTTTCTTCTCCCTCTGTAAAGAAGAGAAGAACACATAAAAGCCTTATTTTCACCGGGGGGGCAGTAACTTTGTAAACATGTTCTAAAAATGTTTTCGTCATAAAAAAATCGAAAAAAATAACCAAAAATAAATTTATTAAAAGGTTTAAATATACATTTATATTTCTAGGTTTAATTAATCTAATTTTAAAATTTAAAATTATAAAGATAAAGTTTTTGGATAAGTTTTATAATTTTAAATAATAAAAATTAAATATTAAAATTTTCCAAATAACAAAAGTTATTTTGGTCATTGTTTTAAAAACCTTTTTTGATGAAAAAAACAAAAAAAAAAATATTTGAGAAAATTTTCATATATTAATTATAAACCTGCTCTATCCTCAACTCATAAGTCGTATCCAATACTGTTATGGTGAGTGTAATAAACGTGTTAACATTAGCTTCGATTAGTTTTTTTGTTCTAATTAAAGAAACATCATAACGAAAAGAGAAACAAATAACCCACAAAAATAACAGCTCAAAACAAAAACTAGTATAATTAAATCTGAACCTCGGTCACTTCAGTATTGGTTTCATTTTCTTTTGACACCAGAACTTAGAGCAACTTTAAGTACATAACTTATTGAGACTCGATCTAAGCTTAAGTTGAAGCTTTGATCCTGGTGGCTGTGAAGCAAGAATTCGCGACACAAGATGGCTGACGTGAATAGGGCTCCACGCGCGAAGGACCTTGGATCCGCATCCATCCAATGTCCGATGTTGAACTCGACAAACTACACAGTTTGGTCGATAAGGATGAGGGTGTTACTCCGTGTTCATGATGTGTGGGACACGATAGACCCTGGTTCGGATGATCAAAAGAAGAACGATGTTGCGATTGCTCTTTTGTTTCAATCCATTCCCGAAACTTTGATTCTCCAGGTGGGAGAACAAACCGCATCAAAAGACATCTGGGACGTCATCAAGTCACGACACCTTGGAGCTGATCGTGTAAGGGAGGCGAGACTTCAGACATTGATGACGGAGTTCGACAGGTTGAAGATGGATGATAGTGATACCGTGGATGACTTTGCGGGAAAGCTATCAGGGTTATCATCCAAGGCAGCCTCGTTGGGAGAAAACATAGAAGAATCCAAGATGGTTAAGAAGTTTTTGAAAGGTCTTCCAAGACACAAGTATATCCAGATCGTAGCGTCGCTTGAGCAAGTCCTAGAACTCAACTCTACGGGCTTTGAGGACATAGTCGGAAGGATAAAGGCGTATGAGGAGCGTGTAGGGGAAGAAACTCAAAAAGAAGACCAAGGGAAGCTTATGTTTTCAGATAACAATCACCAAGTTCAGAGGAACTATGGAGATTTTCGTGGTAGAGGTAGAGAACGCAATGGAAGAGGCAGAGGTCGAGGTAGGTTACACAACCAAAGTCATGTGTCACACACCGAAGACAAAAACTCGAAGAAGGATCGTTCGAAGCTGATATGTTGGAGATGTGACAAGCCGGGTCACTATGCGAATTCATGTCCCGAGAAGTCAGTGAGGAATCAAGAAACCAACTTAAATGAAACACAAGAGGCCGATGCCCTCTATGTACATGAGGTGGTATTCTTGAATGAAGACAAGGTGATTCCGAAGAATCTTGATATCGACAAAGGCAATGCAAGTGTTTGGTATTTGGATAATGGAGCGAGCAATCACATGACGGGAAACAAGGAGTTCTTTTCGAGTTTGAATCTCAACACCAAAGGGAAAGTGAAGTTTGGTGATGGATCGTGTGTTGATATCGTAGGAAAAGGGGTTGTTACCTTTGTGTGCAAGACTGGAGAGAAGAAGGCACTCAAAGACATATACTACATACCCGACCTGAAGCATAACATATTGAGTCTTGGACAAGCAACAGAGAACGGATGTGAGGTTAACATGAAAGATGTCTATTTAACACTCACAGATTCATGTGGCAGGTTGCTTGTACGTGTAACAAGATCTCAAAACCATCTCTATAAGACCCCGATGGAGATTAGTTATCCGCAGTGTTTACATGTCAGAGATGAAGATGCAACATGGAGGTGGCATGCTCGACTAGGACATATAAGCTATGGCGTGATGAACAACATGGTAAAGAAGGAGATGGTCGTGGGAATACCGAGTGTAACACACGGAGAAGGCGTGTGTAACACAAGTCTCGCAGGGAAGAAAATTAGAGATGCATTTCCAACTAAGGCTATGGTTCGTACATCAAAGCTACTGGAATTATTGCATGGAGATTTGTGTGGACGAATCACACCACCAACGCCATCAAATATTCTTGAGGCATTCTATCGGTTCAAAAGCTTTCACTTTGATAGAGGAGGAGAGTTTGCCTCACCTAAGTCCAATCTAGGTTGTACCGATAGAGGAGGAGAGTTTGCCTCATGTATGTTCAATCTAGCTTGCACCGATGGAGGAGGAGAGTTTACCTCAGTTGAGTCAAAGATGTCGAACTACTTATGGAATGAAGAGATGGTAGCCGAGTTGGAGTCTATCACAAGAAACAAGACATGGGAGCTTGTGGGTAGACCGCCTGATATTGAACCTATAAGGTTAAAGTGGATCTACAAAATTCAAGGAGCAGGCGAAATCAAGATAAAGGAGGAGAGTTATGCTCAAGGAATCATGTGTGACACAAAGATGGAAGTGTGTAACACAATCCACGTAGCAATGAAGTTGAGTTCAAAGATCTCAAAGGTTAGAGATGAATCAGGGATAAATGCTACAAAATGCAAAAGAAGCATAGGATGTTTGGGGTATCTACTTCACACAAGACTAGGTGTGTGTTACACAGTTGGTGTTCTAAGTCGATACATGCAAACTCCAGGTGTTGAGCAGAAGGCCGACATCCTAACCAAGTCATTAGCAAGGATTAAGTTCAAGCAAATGAGGAGCTTAATCGGAGTTCAAGAAATTAGTCTCCCTAATTCAAGTTGGAATTAAGGGGGTGATTGTTGGGTAATTCCAAGCTTGTGGAAACTTAACATATTATTGGATGTTTAATATGTTAAGAGATAAACACAAAAAGGAAATCTAGAATAGGAAAAGAAAGTTTTCTATTAGATTAGGTTTGTGTTTTCCATATCCCACATGTTAAAGGGAAACACCATGGTTGCCATAATCGAAATTTGAATCCATTGTCTATGTGTGTGATCATAGGATAAGCTTATGTTTTGTATACTTGGCGAAACACACATCTATATTACTATTTGTATAAAGTAATTTTAGCATTTCATATCAATATGATCAGCTTGATTGGCATGTGATGTGAACTGGACCACCTATACACAAAACTGGCCTTAGGGGTCCATTAGTATTGTGAAGAAAAATGATTAAATTAAGTATGCAAACATGTTGACATTGAAAACGAATTTTTCAAAGTGATATTTCAATGTTTCCACACATTTTCCCCCGTCACTGGTTGCATTGTCTAGGAAAAACATTTTATAAAAATGAGTTTTACATTATTTTTTACCAAATAAGAGGAACAAAAAGAAACTGATTTTTATTTTTTTCTCGTTTGGACCCTTTGTTTTACTTTACGTAAATATAACTGCATTTACAATATCATATGCCGCACACTAGATGTATGAAAATGAAATATATTCACAACACTAAGGAGTAAACTGGACCACCTTTTGATTGTAACTATCTTTATGAATAGCTTTGGACAAAGAGGTAACACCTCACATAATTCCAAAGGCTAGTACTTATCATTATAATGGTAGAGCTTCCACATGGGAGTCTTTGAAGGTGTGTATTCTTCTATACATTACTAAATATATAAATGCTTAGATATAGTTCTAAGCAACAAGAGAGATATGTATTTCATACATCCAACTGTTAAAGAAAAATATGTTATATCAAATGAATATTACTCTTTTGTTCCTTTAATGAATGAATGCCATTTAGAATCAGGTCTGGCCCTATGCATGTGCTGGAAGTATATTTTCACAGGACCCATTGCCGTTTTTAAAGTTTTCTAGTCTAGATTAGGATTCAATTTCTTTTTACATTACTTGTTTAGAAGAAATGAATTTCAATTTTCTTTAGTTCAGGGTCCATTTTATTTTTGAGATGGACCTGCTCAGAATACAATTTTACATGAAACATGTTCTATCAAAATCTTACAAAGTGATATTAGGAGAAACAAAAGAAGGTATAAAAGTAAAGTAAATAGCCAACTGCTTCTGTTGTATATGTTAACAAACATGGAAACATATCTTATATCTACAACTGGGAGTTAATTCTTTATTTGTGGGTTCCGGCCCGTTTGACCCGCCGCGAGGCGGGTATGAGTCGGTCAATTCAAAATATTTAACATACGGGTGCGAATGCGGGTCAAGTCGGTTATAAATGAGACAGTGCGGATTGGTAGATTTTAATTGCGGATATCTGTGAACACGCAAAAAAAAAATTGTAAGACGAAAAAGTATAAAATTTATTTTTTAAAATTATAGATTTTAATTATAAATATGGAATTTTATTGTTTTCACAAAAATGATTAATATATAATTAAAATAATTATTTAATTAAATATTTATTACTTGCGAGTCTCGTGGATTATCTGCAAATCTAAACGGGACGGATGCGGGTATACAATTATTTCTTTACAGATCATGCGGATCAAAATGTTAAATCTAAAAAATAAATCGATCCGCAGATTAGTGGATCAAGCGGGTCGGGTTTACCCGTTGACCCAACTCTACTTATATCTATAGGGATATAAATTCACAAAAACAACACAGCAGTTGAAGCTTATCTAAACGTAAAAAGCTTGAAAGCTTATGTGTATAGCTTTAAAAGTGTGATTGAGAATGGGTGTAACATCTTTAGAGTTCCTAATGCCATTTATAACAGTTTTACCTCCACTAAACTAAAGTTATGAGAGAATGCTAAAAACATATCTTTTAGTTTGAATTTGAAGCTAGTTATAGTAAACTAATAACTTGAAATAAACAATCTCAATATATAGAAAGTTCATTACACTCTTAACAAAAATTAATACCTTCATGATGTGCTGCCACCTGAAACAAACATAAAATATATGATTGACATTAAAGAGAATCTCTTGAGATTCGTATTTGACAACTTAGCTTTGGATCCGGAATCCAGAGCCATTACAACCCCCACACAAATTATGATAATAGGATAACATGGAATCCACAAACTCCTCACTTTATAAAAATATATTTTTGTGCTTTAGTTGTATTCTCCTGTAAATATGCAAACTCATGTTAATCCTTGGTAATTGTTGCCTTCATAGACTTTTGTAAATTGAAGTAGAAACCGATCTTTGAATCACCTTTTTCAGTTTAGTTTAAATATTAACACGTGTTTATTTCCTCTGCTATTTCAATTATCTATGTTTTTCGAAATTATGTATCTTCTCACAATTATCTAACTTGGAGAGGATCTTCGTTGTTAATAAGTGGTTGAGTTAAATGTATACGGTAAAGTAACAAAGCTTCCATCATACTGGACATACTGGCTATATAATGTCAAGTCATGACATAAGGTACCACCCTTGAGTTTGTTTACGTGTGCTCATCAATGATATGATTCTACTATTATAGATAACTACAATTAATTTTTGTGCCTTCATTGTCTAAGCGGATAAAGAAACTAAAAACCATATCATAGGGAGAATTTAGTTTTATTAGAAAATCAATCAAATTAAATCAAGCATGAAGTTTTTACTTTCTCCTTAACCAATATTCCAGATAAATCGTATTTTTTTAATAAACCTAAAATCAAAATATATCCAAATTAATTTTTCTTATATTAAAAACTATTTTTCATATATGAGCCCAATATAGCTATCTGAAGTTCTCCTTTAGGCCCAAACAAGGATTGGTCGCAGCCTCTGCGTAAAGGCCATACACATATGGTAAAACTCTCACGATTTTATCAGCTCAAAGAGACCAGGTAAGAGAAAGAGGCCTGATACAATCATCACTTATGGATGAACATTGGTCTTTTTTTTTCAAGAATCCCCCAAGAGATGCCACTGAAGGTACAATTTTGAGTGCATCATACCTTGTCTGAAGGCTTGATCTTTTGATGATGTTCATTAAAGCTGGATTCTTTTTGCATTTGCAGCCACCACAAGCTCCGATAGAGATGGTCCCTCAAGCTTTATCAGATCGTGGACAGATTGAGCGTGCAGCCACCACAAGCTCCGATAGTGCTGGTCCCTTAAGCTTTATCAAATCGTGGACAGATAAGTCTCCAATTAGAGAGTCAATTATATGAAAGTTAAAAGATTAGTAAAAGTTGAAAATGACGCACAAGATTCACATGGCATAGTTTGATATAACCTTATCCTTTTTTTTATTATTTATGGACCAAACGTAAAGAAACATAAATAGCTTCGTTGAGAAATGTGACGTAGCTTAGAAACGGCCCAATAGCAGAAAACACGTGAAGCCATTATCTGGCACTTGCTTCTATTCCACACTCAGTTTCTGCATCTCATTAAGCAACTATCTCCAACGCAGACGCATTGCCACGTTTTTTCTGCGTTTGCGTCTGTAATCTGGTCACGCTTTCTATTTAATACCAAAACAGCGGTTGTCAACGCAACAAAACAGACTCTAATTATGACGAGTTCAGATAAGGTCTTCTTAATCATCTAACAGCAAATCAAATCCAACTTAAGTAATAACAGCCAAACCAAAACGCTCTTTTTGAGGCCTTTGCAGTTCGACCAAACGCGTTGAACGTTAGAATCGTTAGGACCACACCACGGTCCCACCACCCCACGGCACGATGAGTGAAATATTAAAAAAAAGTCCGAATCTTTTGGATTGGTCGAGTAAGCTTGTGACGTCATCTCCCACATTGGTTTTTCTAATCTTCAGTCTTTAAATTGCACAAAAGATCTTCATTGTACCAAATAACAATGGCTGAAACCAGAGGGTCATGTTGTGTCGTCTACGCTCTCTTAGCTATTCTAGCGATTGCCCATTTGGGTAACAGTGAAGCTGTCTTGTCTGAGAAAGAACAGGACAAGGTCTCGAAGCTGCCTGGTCAGGATTTCAATGTTAACTTTGCCCACTACTCTGGGTTCGTTACAACGAATGAGAAACTGGGAAGAGCGCTCTTCTACTGGTTATTTGAAGCTGCTGAAGATCCTGCGTCCAAGCCTCTCGTTCTCTGGCTCAATGGAGGTAAAAAAGTCCTAAGCTTTCTCCATTTTATTTTATTGCAATCGAAAGTTGTCTCCTTTTCTGCTTAATCAATAGTACTTCAATGGATTTTCAACTCATTAAATCTGTTTCGATTACTACGAGCTACTGTTATATGATATGGATCTTGATTTTTAGTTTTGGAGATTGTCTTTTTAGTTACTTTGGTTTGGATTTTGATTACTTATCGCTTGTTTCTGAGTTTATTGTTACTTTATACACGTGATTACCCCTTTTGGGTTCATGTAGATTCTGGGTAGCTATGAGTGGGCACTATGTTGTTTTGATTCCTAAAATGGATTCAAGTTGGTATCTTTTTATAGGATTTATACAATCACGTCTTATTCTTTAAAGAACGAATTGATCTTCATAACAACCTGGTATAGATTTGCGTCTGATGTGGACTTTTTTTTTCTACTTTCTCTTGACAGGACCGGGATGTTCATCTGTTGGATTTGGTGAAGCAGAAGAGATAGGACCGTTTCACATTAAGCCAGATGGGAAGACTCTTTATCTCAATCAATATTCTTGGAACCAAGGTAAAACTGAAATGAGAGATGTGCAGATTATGTTTGCAGAGATAGAGAGATAACAAAGCTTAAAACTTTTGTGTAACCTTTTTTTTGGCAGCTGCGAATATTTTGTTCCTTGATGCACCTGTAGGAGTTGGGTTTTCATACTCAAACACTTCATCTGATTTGCTTACCAATGGTGATAAGAGAACTGGTAATCTTGTAGCTGCCTTAAGCTCATTGTCTTTTTAGACAGTCTTTGTTGGTGTGTGTGGTTTATAGCTGTGGTGTTTTGATTTGCACAGCACAAGACTCGCTGACATTTTTGCTAAAATGGGTTGAGAGATATCCGGAGTACAAAGGAAGAGAGTTTTATATAGTTGGGGAGAGCTATGCAGGTAAGAACTTCGAAGCTCACCTTACTTTATAATCTTGTTATGTTTTAAATCTTCTCTGGCTTGCTTGTCATAGGGCATTACATTCCCCAGCTGAGTCAGGCCATTGTAAAACATAACCAAGCTTCTGGTGAAAACGTTATTAATCTGAAAGGTTACATGGTGAGCTGTTATCCTTGTCAACCCCTGTGTGATTATGTATCTTGGAGGTTTGTAAAACTCTATAAAGATTTTGATGAATGTTTGTTTACAGGTAGGAAATGGGCTGATGGATGATCACCAAGACAGGCTAGGTCTTTTCCAGTATATTTGGACGTTGGGTTTTATCTCCGACCAAACATACACCTTACTTAAACTTCAGTGTGGTCCCGAACCCTTTGTTCACTCCTCGGAAGAGTGTAATAACGTTCTGGAGACAGCAGACAAGGAAATGGGTAACATAGATCCATACAGTGTCTTCACACCGGCCTGTGTTGCAAGTGCTTCCCAGGCAAGAATGCTTCTAAAGAGAAGACCAGTAAGTGACCTTGAACTCTGTCCTAGTTTTGATAGAGTTGATTGCTTAGGTTTCCAAGTAATGTCATCATTTGTTTTTCTTAGGTGAATAGCCGTGTGAGTGAACAGTATGATCCTTGCACGGAGAAACACTCCAAAGTGTACTTCAATATTCCAGAGGTTCAAAAAGCTCTCCATGTCCCACCAGAAGTTGCACCATCCAAATGGGATACTTGCAAGTAAAATTCACCTTACCATATCTTAAGAGTACAAAAAGCTTAAAGACTTTGTAACAATTCTGATCCGAATAGATTTGGTTATGCAGTTATGTCGTGAATGAACACTGGAATGATAGTTCTTCCACGGTTCTAGACATTTACCACGAGCTTATAGCTGCTGGGATTCGTATATGGGTTTTCAGGTCTCTTTTTCTATTATCTTTTCTTCAAGTTTTGTGGCGTTTTGGTGGTTAATAAAAGTTTTGTTCTTTGGTAACAGTGGAGACGCAGATGCTGTTGTACCAGTCACATCCACCCGGTACAGCATAGATGCTCTAAACCTTAGTACATCGAGTCCATATGGCCCTTGGTACATAGACGGACAGGTATTAACAAACAAACTCAAGTGAGAAAGTGAGAAAGTGAGAATCATTGTCTTCTCAATGTTTTGAAACCTTTTTGAAGTGTAGTCATGATTTTGAAACAGGTGGGAGGGTGGACTCAGCAGTATGCTGGTCTAAATTTTGTGACTGTGAGAGGTGCAGGACATGAAGTTCCTTTGCACAGACCGAAGGAGGCACTTGCGCTCTTCAAGGCTTTTATATCTGGAACTTCATTATTGTCCACACCGGAGAACAGCATCAGGGGCGAGATGTCTGAACTCGTTAGTGACGCATGATGAGTTCTGATATAATGAAAAGGTTCTCAGTCAAAAAGTTCTAGTCATTGTATGAAGAGGAGAGCAAGATAATAAATAAGAGCTTTTAGGTCTTGGTTTCGCTGGTTCTTCCTCTTCTTCTGTTTGTTTGTTTGAAACATTTTAATGTTAGGTTCTACCATTTGTACAATCCAAATTCCAATGTATCCACATTCAAGAAAACACACTGTGTTTATGAGAAATGGAAAAGTAGGTATGAACTTGTTAAAGAGTATCACATTGGGTAAATGAACCCGCATCAAGGGTATAAAAAACACCCCAATGACTCTTGGCTCTGCACTGTTTATCCTCTTCTGTAATAAACCAAACCAGTCCTATTCTTTAA
>CAJHQQ010000347.1:0-216733 GCA_905132885.1 Moricandia moricandioides
GAGGAAAGTGGGGTTTCGATTGGTATTTTTTGCTTAGCATTTTTTTCTTCTTCTTTTCTTCTTCTTTTTCTTCTTCTCTTCTTCTTCTTTTTCTTCTTCTTCTTCTTCTTCTTCTTCTTCTTCTTCTTCTTCTTCTTCTTCTTCTTCTTCTTCTTCTTCTTCTTCTTCTTCTTCTTCTTCTTCTTCTTCTTCTTCTTCTTCTTCTTCTTCTTTCTTCTTCTTCTTCTTCTTCTTCTTCTTCTTCTCTTCTTCTTCTTCTTCTCTTCTTCTTTCTTCTTCTTTCTTCTTCTTCTTCTTCTTCTTCTCTTCTTTCTTCTTCTTCTTCTTCTTCTTCTTCTTCTTCTTCTTCTTCTTCTTCTTCTTCTTCTTCTTCTTGGGTCAGAGTGTCGATCGATCCTTGGGTCAGAGTGTCGATCGATTACAGGCTTGGAGTGTCGATCAATGTCTCATATGTCTGTATTCTTTCCCTTAGGATCAATAATTAATTCCTCAAGTTCATCATTTTGGTCTAATATTTCAGTTTCAGGAGGGATTTCAAGATCTTTCTCCTAAATTTCGAGCGGGATGGGATACAATTTTTCTTTTCCATTTGTTGTGATTTTCTCGAATTCATCGATGGTGATGCTCTCTTTAACGCCAGGGGTGAATTGTCTACTGCTTCTTAAAGCTACGGCATTCCAATGGCTCCTGGGGTTAGCGTCTATTTTACCAGGTAAAAATCCGTCTTCTCTCCTGATGGACATTGCATTACTCACGACTTGGTTATCGATTCTCTTATTGTGTTTGCTCATAGTTTCAAACTTTTCTGTCACCTCTGAGTATATAAGATCTAACTTCTCATTGAGATCGGCGGTTATTCTATGGTTTCCTGTGAAGACTTGATTCATTCTCGACTTTGAACTTCTTTCGTGTCTGTTCACAGTATTATAGTAGATGTTTGCAAACTTGCCAGCGCTTTTCATAAATCGTTGATTTTTCAGGTTCATCACATCAGAGAACTCAAACTCGTTTTTTGAAATCAGAAGAAATGGCATCGTCCTCACCATAATGTTGAGACAAGGCATGTCCGTCCAGAAGGGTCGTAACTGCTGGTAGAGCTTTTCTAACTCGGATCGAGTGCTTCTCCTATGCGAACATTGGTGGTTGCTTTCTTCCGGTGTATCTCTTTTCGAAAGCTCCACCTAAAGCTATGTCTTCTATTAGTCTTTTAGCACTTACAAGGCTTCGGGTGCCAAGTTCCCCTCGCTGGCTGTATCAAGGATGGTTTGGTAGTCTAGGTTTAGTCCTCTATAGAAAGTGTTGATGAGTTGGGGTTCTGAGAATCCATGGTGCGGGCACGAAATTTGGTAGTTCTTGAACCTCGTCCAGGAGTTTTTAAAGGATTCGCGGCTACCTTGAATGATTGTGGATATTTCTCTCCTTGCTTCCCAGTATCTCTCCTCGTCAAAGAAGTGATTGATGAAAGAAATTCTAATATCTTCCCAACAAGTCAGGGATCCTTGTGGTAGCTGGTTCAGCCACCCCTGGCGTCACCTTCTAGGTAGAAAGGAAAATTTTTTGCAGCGATTGAAATCGTCATTCACGATGTCTTCTAGCATCTCGATGTGATCGTTCGGGTGTTCGATGGGAAAACCACTAAACTAGTTTTTGCGCGCCATGATTAGGAAGTCTTCAAGCTCAGAGCTTCCTGAATGGTTATCGAATAATCGAATTGTGGACCTATTGAAATAGGTCCTGCTGGGGTTTACGTATTCGAGCATTCGCAATTCATGCTTTATCTCATTCTTTAGAGATTTAGTGCTTTGATTCGGGATTGCAGCCCCCTGATAATTAATTAGTTGGCTTGCTTCGTCGCTTTTATTGTACACCGGTTCTATCAAGACTACTTTCTTATTATCAGAATCAGCAAATGCGTACTTACCTGCTTCCGGCTCATCGGTATCGATCGATGGCAATGGAAGGGTGTCATCCGACAATAGTGAACTAACGTTGATCGATTCTAGACGAGCTCTGTCGATCGATGGTTGTTGTCCTTAATCCATATTCTCTCCTTTAAGTACCTGTGTCATAAGGATCAAGGGAAAGAATAATTTAGCAAACTGTAAAATAAAAATCTAGACAATATTCTAAACGAATTCTAATGGCAATAAGAAAGAGTCCCCGGCAACAATGTCAAATTTGATGTGGAGTTTTATTTCACTTTCAAATTAATCTTGTTTCCTACTTTTACTCTCTCAAATAAGAGAACGATGTAGTACATAGGGATCGAATCCACCGAGACTTTATGACTGCATAATAGACTTATTATTTTCGAATCAAAGCTAGATGTATTATAATAATAAAAATAAAATCGATTTCAAGATTGATTTGTTTTGTGAGGATCAAATGAAGAGTTAGACTTAGGGGAAATTCTTAGGTAAGATTATATACTACATATTAATAGATTGCTAGGTTTTATTAAGCATCAGTCTGAACTCAAACCTTAGGGTTTAGAAGATTGCTCTCACGCATCTCAAATGAGTATCGATCGATGCCCACCAGGTGGTGTCGATCGATGCTCATTCTAAACAATATTGGTTTCGCGGTTTGATGGGTTCTATAAACTTCCAATTCAACTCTCTTTTGTTACCGGTTATTTAGATTTTTTAAGATAAATTCTAGGTTATAACCAAACTAAGAGTAACTTAGACAAAGAACCAAGAGGATTACCCTAACAATTCTATAAAATCAGCAATACATTATTACCATTGAATTACCCTAAATCTAACAGTAAACTACTCAGATATAGCAATAAAGAACATGAATAAATTTTTAATAAATTGAATAGAATAAACTGAGTAAAAAGATAAGGAGTTCAAAATCTTCTCTATAATGATGATCAGATCTTTCTATGTAATGATGATCAGATCTTTCTCTCCAATAGATGTAGCAATGTGTTCCAACTCTTAATTCTCAAACTCTTGTGTAACTTAGAAGACAACTCTTTCTTAGGTCCCCTTGGTTAGATCAAAACTAAGATAGAAAACTCTAATAAATAGTCTAAATTTCGGCCTTGGACTTGTCTTGTAATTCATGAAACTTCTGGGTAAAAATTGTAATTTCTCAAGCATTCATCAATCTTGTTGTCGACTTGACTGGCGATCGACGCACAGTGTGTGATATCGATCGATGGTTCACTCATGAATCTGGATCCAACTCTGAGTTTTTGCTGAGCATCCTAAATGCTCCAAAATAGCCCAATAGCTCCAATTGCTTCCAATGAGTACCTGGACCTGTAAATATTCTAAAACAATACCAAATTCATATAAAAGACTCTAAAAATTCTCTATATATCATAGGTAAAATAAGTAAAATCCATGGTATATGACATCCCAATCCGATACTCTCAGGGAACTCGGACTCATCTCTGGACTATACTACCATGATTATCCCCCAAACCATGAGATGTTGGGTGGTACATCCTTTAAGAAAAAATATTTTGAAGGGAAAGGGTTACATACGCTGACGTGGAGGAGAAGATGTTGGCAATGAAAGGAAAGCCATCTTAGGATCGTCAGAAGATGACTGTTCTGTGCTTCTTAGCCAGCATCATCGTGGGAGGATGAAAGAGTGGAGAGGGAGCATCACCTGTGGACAGTTTCTTCCTGAGAGTTGTTGATGACCTAGATGTGTGCTAAATGTTCCCTTTGGGACGGTATGCATTCGAGCAAAACTTGAAGGATGTATCTAGCTTTTTGGAGAAGTGCGACGGGGCTGTGCCGACAAGTTGGGTTTTTACAAGCTTTCCTGTTCCTTTGGAGGTACTTTCAAGGTCTTCTTGTACTTAGGTTAGTATATATGTTAATTTGATGTTAATGTTTTTTTTTGTTTTTTGTTGTTGTTGGCCTTTGAGGCAATTTGAAGGTTGGGGAACAATTTCTGAGAAACGGTGATTGGTGCACACGCTGATTTCCCGTGGATGTGAAAGATGCAGTACAAACGCAAAGGTGGAACCAAGTCATACAGCTTGAAAGAAATGAATGGGAAACATTGTGAAAATAAGGCAATTTATGTTATATTTGTATTCGAATTAAGGTCAAACTTGGTCAGACTAAGGTAATTTGTATCCACATGATACTGAGAGTATCTTGGTAGCAACACCGGCCGAGGAGGCACTTCTGGAAATAATAATGGGTAAGTAGAGTTGTCGAGACGATGACACCAGTGATGCAGAAGTTGATGGTTGGACCAGATCAAAAAAATCTTCTTTGAAGAACAATAGAAGATCAATGTGGCTGCTCGTACAACTCAGGTTGAAGATCCAACCATTCTTGCTATTGAGGGTGAAGGTCATGCAGAATCGGTTGAGGCTCATGCAGAATCTGTTGAGGCTCTTGGAGTTGAGCCTTTAAAAGAGAGGTTGACTTATGAATGCAATCCGAGATGGTTTGAAGGAAGTAAACAAAAAAGTCGATTAATCGGGTAACTCATCTAGAAAAAGATGTGAGGTTTCTTAGGATGAGTGTTGTCGATGGTGGTGATGATGGTGATCCTCCGTTGGACAAAGAAATGGATAAGATCGATGTAAGTCAGAAGGATGGGGGTGTTCCAGCAAATCCAGATGTTCTCCGTATTGCTCATCAAATCTAAATGGAACATGGTGGTAAGGAAGATGATGTTGGTAAGGGTAAGGATGATGAGGAAGATTCTGGCGCTAAGGATGCTGAGATGGATGATAGTAGATTGGCTGAGATGTCTGCGATGGCAGAGAAGTTTGAGATGTATGAGAAGGCAAAGAATGATGTCGCTAAGGAAAGTGGGGATGTTCAAACTGAGATGAAAAATACAAGAGGCAAAGGAAATAATGCTAAAGAAGGAGGTCCTCCGAAAAGAGCCAAGACAAGGGTTATTATGAGGAGTCCCATTGGGACACAAGCCAATAAGATTGTGAAGGAGGCAGGTGAGAAGAAGGAGGTAGGTGAGAAGAAGGAGGCACATGAGAAGAACGAGAAGAAGGAAAACAAAGACAAGAAGGGAGGTAAGGAGAAGACAGGAAGGCTTGAAATCCCTATGTCGTTGTTTCTCTTTTAATTATGAGACAAGTATGTGGTTTGTATGACATTGTGGTTTGTTTGGCTGTATGTATGTATGGCTTATGTTAATTTGTCTAATTTCGTACAACTTCTCTAAACTCTGGGAAAGTTTCACTTTTATCGTTGAACAACTCCATAAAACTTCGGACACTTGTGGTTCGTGATTGTGAAACTAGGTGGAAATTTACCAAAGTTTCACTTTGTCATTGTACAACTCCGTAAAACTTCGGGAAACTTGTGGTTTTTGATTTCGCAAGTAGGTGAAACTTTACCAAAGTTTCACTTTTTCGTTGTAGAACTCCATAAAACTTTGGGAAACTTGTGGTTCATGATTCTGCAAGTAGGTGAAACTTTACCAAAGTTTCATTTTTTCACTATACAACTCTGCTGAACTTCGTGCAAGTAGGTGAAACTTTGGGAATGTTTCACTTTGTTATCGTCCAACTTCGTGAAACTTCGTAAAACTTGTGGTTCCTGTTAGTACAAGTTGGTGAAACTTTGGTAAAGTTTTACTTTCGTCATTGTAGAACTTCGGGAAACTTAGAAAAACCTCTACTAATTTAGATAGTAATTTAGAGAAACTTCAGAAAATTTAAGAAAACTTCAACTAATTTAGATAGTAATTTACATAAACTTAGTAAAACTAGGAAAACTTACACATCAACACACAACTAATCTTTAATAGGTCACTCACGAGCAGTCAAATGTATGTTATTGCAGAAGTTCCAAGCTTCAGATTGCCAGAAACAATGATCGCATTTCCATGTGATATTAACCCATTTATGGAAACTACAAACACCAATTCTTCTATCTTGTAGCACAAGAAATCATATGTGGTGCTAGGATCTATTGTTTTGATGATACTAAGAAACATCCCAGAGTTATCGTAAGCCCAATGGCCTGTGAGTGGCCAACTAGTGATCATATGAGTCATCCGATCAACATGTTCACGAGTAAAACCATGATAGTTGTGAACCAATCCTCTAGCATCGATGCTAAATGATAAGTTTATCATACCTTCTACATATTTGTCCAACGAGAGTCCTTTCTCACCAGCAAGATGTATTTTTTGCCATCCTTCATCAACTAAATGGAGCATGAAGAACTCATACATACCTCGCAAGTAGATGGCCTCTAGATTACCCGCATGGTGTCACATAAGCCTGAATGTTCTCACATGATTCAACTCGTTAAACCAGTGATTCATGAAAATGAGGTTGACAGATCTGTAAAAATAATCTCTACCAATTTCATTGAACCCCCTAAAAGCAACTCTGGCACTCCCAATGTCACAAAGACTGTGTTGCGACCTTTGAGAGAATCAGATGAAGAATGGTAAGAGGGAGAGAAGACAAGTTGAAGTTCTCCATTTCTGCTCGTAAAATGTAATGAAGAGATGCAAGAAAACCGTTATTAGAGAAGAAATGAATGGGAAATGGTGATATAAGGCAAATTTATTCTGGAGAATGTGATAAACCCTTATTTAATGATCCCAGCTACAAGTAGTGAGTTCTCTTCACCGGGTGATATTAATATGTGATTTGATAGACGTCTCGAGAAGATAGAACTCTTCAAGACAACAATTGTAAAACGTGGTGTAAATACAAAACTTTGTATATATTTGTAAAACTTCAAGTTAATGCAGGTTGGTGAAAATACAAAACTTGAATTTAATGAACCTCTTACTTTAAGTGTGATTTGATGGAACGACAACAGTTGGAATTTGCAACAATCGCCTCTTTTGGAGATAACCATCATTAGCCTTCACTGTCTCTCCCATTGGTCTGCATGTCATTAAATTCATACTTGTAACTGCACTCCACTAAATACAAAAAACCGTCTCCTTCTCGAAACCCTCCTCTCCCACTAACAAATTCCATCATTCATCTCTCAATTGATTCAACAATATGGCACACTAAAATATGTTCTCTGAAGTTGTATACAACGAGAGGATCACGTCATGGCGTTTCAGAGTAAAAATACTCAGGGCCCACTCGTGGTATTTCTATGTAACCAGTTATGGAGCCATCTGAAGTTACATCCTAACGGATGAGGCTGTAAGTGTATAATCATCATCTCTCAAGTGCCTAACTAAATGCAAATTAAAAGCTTGATACTTTATCTTTGTTTATGTAGGGAACCAAAATGGAGATGAAAAAATCTCTCAGGAAATGAAGATAGATTTAGAGGCCTAAAGAACCAAGAGGGAAAGTGGGTAGAAATCTTCTCGGTAATCGAGCATGCCTATCCAGGTTTCAAGGCAACAAAGTCTCAATTCGGACTATCTGCTATGCCCTATACTCAAGTCCGCATCATCGATCCTTTGAACAGTCATCATTAAATGGAATTCAAGAGTATCAATTAGATCCCTCACATTCTCAGCAGGGAAATAAACTATCTCATATATACTAATGCTAACTACTAAAATATGTTTAGATAATGTATATGTAAGTTATAGAAGTGAGAAAACTTATCTTGTAGATATAATGGGAGTGGTCTTCGACACGAAAGCCCATTTGGACGACCCTGCAGGACCAAAGATGGTGTTTTACATTAGGGACAACATGTAAGTACAATTTAACATATGATCAAAGCAAAATGTTTACATTAGTGTATTTGACAGACATTTTTTTATTCATAATAGTGAGAGTCAGATCAAGTTTGTGGCAACTAGCGATTATGTTTATGCCTTCTGCAATGGGTTTGAAAACATGAGGAGTCGTGGAGAGGTGATTGTGGTCCTTAGGATGTGGAGGATCATCAGGAATATATGTAAGTTCATTATATGATGTGTTTAATTTTAAATGTGTTAGTTGAGAAAAATGTTTCATAAAGTCATTTATACAGGTATTTATGAAAATGATCTATGGCTTCAGACTGAGGGTGCATTATCTGATTTCAGGTTCAATCCTCATTATCCTGAGGTTGAGGAGTTCAGGCAATCACTAAATAACAGTGACCCTTATGTTCGGAGACACAGGGCTATGGGACATTTGTAAAACTTGGTCTAACTTGGTCAAACAGTGACCCTTATGTTGTCAATGTCTTTTATTTTGTTGCGTAAACTTGGATGTTACTAAAACTACGTATGACTTATGGTTTGTATGACATATGTTTAACCTTCAAGGAGAATCCTTTTACATTGGCTAACTTCTTAGAAGTTAGAAAAACTTATAGTTCGTGATTGTATAACTAGGTTAAACTTATGTTTGACTTCAAGCACAAAATATATAATATACAACATTCATTTAACATAGAAGAGAGACATCATCAACCTTAAGCTTAAGTGTTAAACCAACAAAGTTACAAGTCTTAAACAAACAAAATAAAGACTTGCAAATTAACAAACAAAGTTTTTGAGCAAGTTTGGTAGGGATACAAAGAACCGAGTCATCTCAAGAACCGGAAAGCTTAGAAAGTTAGCCTTGATCTAAGCAATCTCTGCACCCATCTCTTCCACACGCCTCACTAACTTTTCAACCTCTTCCTGAACACCGAAGACCCATGGCTGATGGAAGTGGAGGCCATCATCCTGCAAAAATGAACAATAAAATCCTTAAGTATCAAAATCTGAAAGTATTAACTTTTAAAATCCATAAAATTACCTCAAAGTTGATGCAAGTGAAGTATTTACTCCTTGGAAAAGTATCAAAATCCCTGGGACAGTTCGGAGTCGGAGACACCTCGTTTATGATTCTTCCCCCACAAGGGAAGCTTCTCGGAACCCTGTATTGGGCATCTGCCACAAACTGTGTTCCTTTAACTCCTTCATGCGCCTCATCTCTTAGTGTGGATGTGTCATGATCTTCTGAGAAAGAAAGAGAAAGAGATAACTGGAAATTGGAGAGAGAGAGAGATGTGAGAAGAAGAGAGAGGGAGAAAGTTAGAGAGAGATAATTGGAGAGCGAAATGGGGGGAAACCCAAAAAATATGGGTTTAATACATGATTCATCGATTGAGAGATCGGTTTTGGTGAGAGGGTAAAAAAAATGGGAGGGAAATTCATTTTGTGTTCCTTGGATTCCTTTTTTTTTCTTGTGTTCCTTGTGTTCCTTCTGAGCAGTCGAACCAGCAACCCAAATTCATGTTCGGCACATACTTATTCTTACTCCGACATTCTCTTGTGGAAGGATACCCTTTTATTGAGTTCTTGCCTTTCTTTTCTTGTACAGTGAAGGTAAGGCATACAACTCCTCGATTTTGTTAGGAACCATCAATTCAAACATATGTGGTACATCATATATAGTCCTTTATAAGCCAAATCCCACACTTTAATCAAGTAATAAGGCGAGATCAAATCATACATATCACTCAAATCGAGTGGTCTATCATGCTTCAAACACTTTACGGCAGCACCTATTGCATGGACACATGGGAATCTATGAATATCAAGGTACCTGCTGCTGCACGTTTTTGTTGCAAATACCAAATAAGTCTTCCCGTCATTTCTCATGACACTGTATTCAAGCTCAAAAGAGTTCAGCGGAGTCACCGTTAGTTTCGCAACAATCAGACATCTTTTATGCATTTTATTCTCCACATAAGGAACCAATTTTTGAGCTGACGGTCCGGCAGCAGCATCCTTCCTATGTCTGTTGAACCACTTGGCCATTTTGCCCATAATTGTATCAAGCATAGGCAACAAAGAGTACCTTCGTGCCTTATAAAGAAGCCCATCGTAGACTCCGCACAGTTAGAGGAATCTATGTTGTACCTTGCACCGGGAAAATGACATTTCGCCCATTTTCTAACATCTAGCATTTTATCAGGATAAGTACCACACGCTAGATACCTCTCCCTAAATTCTTGATACTCCTTTTCAAACTTTGCCTCTAAATAAAGTTTTGCAACTTTTTTGAATTGTTTTGCAACCTCACTTCTGTTCCGTTTAAAACTCATTTTCACATTCTGCGATAGATGCCAGATATAATACCCATTTCGAGACATCGGATAAACTTCAGCAACAAATTTGATCAGAATTGGATTTCTATCACACAAACACCAATTTAGACGAATCCGATATAAAAGTTTTCAGCGTTGTAAAAAACCACGTCCAACTTTTATTTTTCTCCCCATCAACGACACCAAAAGCTATAGGATAATGGTGAAGGTTTGGATCCTGAGCCGTGGCAATAACTAGAACACCACCTTCTACAGTCTTGAGGAAAGTTGCATCCACAATTATGACTTTCCTCATGTATTGAAACCCTTCAATTTAAGCTCTCAAAGCAACAAAATAGGTACTTGAACCTTTTTTCTCCATCCAATAACAAACTTGTTTTCATAAACGGGTTCACCTTTTCTAACATATACAAATAAGAATGCAACTTCTTGTGTACTTGAAGTAGCCCGAGGGCATGAATGCATTTTTATTATGTTCTAATTGAGAACACTTCAGAATTCTTTATCTTTGCAGCTCTTACAAACCATTTACAACCTTCATTTTCTTCCCGACATTTCACGACATATCAAGTCTTATCCAAGTTCAAGAAATGATTCCAAAAGTGTTTTGCTGTGATGCTCTGTCAATTAAATCTTGCACTTGATTTTTATTCAGAAATTCTTGAAACATCTTGATATCACTCAAATTACCCTAAGGAGTGACTTTTACTCTCTCTCAAATAAGAGGCCCAATTGTAGTACTTAGGGATCGAATCCACAGGGAGCATGGACACATAATAAACTCAATACAGTCGCGATTAAGCTAGGGAAGTTATGATTTCATAAAGTAAACAAGTAAAGTAACAAGAATGATTGATTGGGTTTGTAAACAGTTAAGAGAAATATGTAGATCTAGGGTTTCAGGCAACTGAATTATAATGGATAGGACCTAGGGAATTATTAATACGCGAGAACAATAAATGTTAACTAGTCCGACCCCCTCTTGTCCCAACTCTCATATGCGGACAAAGAAGTGCACCGTCGATCGACAGCTAAAGCCTGATGTCGATCGACGCTAATCAGACAGGAAGTTCAACCACTATGCTAATTAAAACAGCTCTAGCATGCATCCAACAACCTAGCTCAATGGAATCAATTCGGGCACAGAACCTACTCTCGTAGTTGTCCATGTCCTAAGTTCAGGTTCCTAGTTAGCTACTCTAGAACACAAGCATTAAACATAATTCCAAAGATTGAAATTACTTCATCCTAGAAATCCTATTTTGGGACTAATTCATCAGTACTATTATGAACCCTAAATCTAAAAAAGGGATCTACTCAAACATGATAGTTGTCACAAAATCATAGAATGAATATATATGATAATGATACTAAAACCAATGGAATTCCAAGAGGACTCAGATGGGGTTCTCTCTTATCTCCTAACAGAAAACTAAGAACAAGATAAAGAGTAGAAAGCATAGCCATCAACAATGGCTTAGAAAACATAAATATAGCGTTTAAACTCGTCCAAGAGTGTTCTGGTAATTTGTGGTGGATTTTGGGCTTAAGTAGGTCTTGAAATATACTCGGTCCGCGTTCTGGAATCACCATCGATCGACACCAAGGGTGCACCCTCGCAAAAGCTTCGTCTCGCGAGGCAGATAGAGAACTATTCAGTACAACGGCATAAATTGAGATCTAACAATCAGATGGACCTAACACTGGTGGCATTGGAAAGATAACTTAACACTCTATCTTGTATCCAATTATCATCTCAATCACACCGCGGGAAGGTCTCCATACCTAGCTAAACATCTTACGAGTATGTGTAGTTCTACATCTCAAAAGGTTCCAGAATCGCTAAAGTTCTCCAAAAACGTACATGAACCTGAAAAGACTCTAAAACACATCATGTATATATATATATAACGGACTCCAAATAAGGCCTATTACATAGTCTAAAAGTGGTAAATATTAGGACTTATCAACTCTTCCAGACTTAACTTTATGCTTGTCCTCTAACAAAACAAGAGTAAACCTGTGGAAGAGGTTTGAAAATAAAACGACTCACAAAATATCTTACTCATCATTTTTACCTTTACTATGTTGTAACCACATCAAATAAAAGCCAATCTTAGAAAAACTTTATATACATTATCCTAGTATAGCAATCAAATTTATTCTACCAACAACTTAACGAATATTAGTCTGACTTACCCCTCTACTAACCTCATTTTTTGCATAAAATAAAAGTGCATGCTTTACCTTGGGAGTATCGATCAAAGGAGACATGAAATCTTACTCATCAAGTATCTGAATACACATGTAGTCTTCTCTTATCCATTTATTCTCTCTTTCTCTCTTATTTGAATCTTTTTATATTATTATTTTTCTTATAAGTCAAATGAATCAATGATGTTGATACAATCCATCTTGTTCATCTTTTTTTTTTCTTGACAAAGTGTACGCGAACAATGGGGTCACTGGTAATTTACTTACTCCTTGCTTCCATAATGTGTAATCATTTATTTCTGAATTAGAATAATGGGGCTATAGGTAATTTACCTACCCCTCTGCATCTTCCAGGAAATCATCACAATTTTTTATTTTTATAGATTCCAAAGAGAGAGAGAGAGAGAGAGAGAGAGAGAGAGAGAGAGAGAGAGAGAGAGAGAGAGAGAGAGAGAGAGAGAGAGAGAGAGAGAGAGAGAGAGAGAGAGAGAGAGAGAGGGGAATCAGAAGCACACAAACTTTTACCTCCAGACTTGCATGAAGAATCCGATCTAATGTATGCCAAACCCCAAAGCAAGCAAATAAGTCAGTATTAGGTTCGAAGTTAGTTTCGGTTTCTTCAAAATTTTTAAGAAAGTATGATATAGTGGCAGGATGATCCACTTTGGTATCTCTAGTACTCTCTGTAATCAACAAGTCTAGAATAGTGCTATAGAATGGCTAGACAATAAGTAAAAATTAAAATCTGATTATAATCATCTTCTTGACTCAATAAAACTTATAAAATTAAAGGTCAAAAGAAAACACAACATCAGTAAATACCTCCCCCATACTTAAACAACACTGTCCCCAGTGTTATATAGTCTAAGATTGGTGGGAAAAAATCATAAGGACAAAATTTAACAAGAAAAAATGGCATGCCTGCTCACTGATGGTGAGTGTTGATCGACATAATTATAAGGCAATCGATCGATGCTAGTGATGTTTCAGCGATCGACATTGATCAGTTGTCGGTTGATGCTGAGTGCAAGTTTTCTTTCTCGGGTCTTTTAAAAAAAAATAATCCTGTAATAAATAAATAAAATCCAAAATTAGTAATAAATAAATAAAAACGAAATTTAAACTTACTAAATAGTGAGTTGCCTCCCACTTAGCGCTTATTTATAGTCTTTAGCTTAACATTTGGAACTTTGATTCAGTCCAAATGAGATTGTGAACTAGTCCAAAACAAGTCTCAATGCCTTCTTTCTTCAGCTTCATCAAACTTTTGTGAAAGCCTTCAAATACTCTTCTCCTTTGTCTATCATCTCAGTAATAAGGAGTTCTCGAAGCTTTGAAAATGGCTGTAAAAGTCTGCTGCGCACTCTGTATTTCCTGACACTATCTAAGAAGTGGGGAATCAATGATAACTGAGGACCTCTTTGGTCCTTTTCCTCTTCTTCCAATTCTTCTTCTATCTGCTCTTCTCCTTCTTCTTTATGCTCTTCCCCCTAGACTTGGCTGTTCCATTCTCTTCGTGCTGATGGGTGTCGGTCGTTGCTCTAATGTTGATGTCGATCGATACTCCAATGGTAGTGTCGATCGATGCCCTAAAGTTGGTGGCGATCAATACTGATACATATGGTCCTTAGTTGAGGTTACCTTTATACTTTAATCCTCTCCGAGAAGCTACTGCATAGAGAGGATCATCTAAAACAACAATGTAGGAACCCAAATGCACACTTCTATCTGGTGGGATAGGAAATTCAACCTCAAAAACAGCGCTGGGTATCACAGACTTCACAGGGTCTTGTATCCCTTTCACTCTTTTGTGAAAACCAGTAGCTTCTTCTACACATATATGTGGTTTTGGATGTTCTGGGACATAAAGGTGTGAGGCCTCAGACTTGTACGTTTTCTCCTTCATCGGTTCCAGCTTAACTGGTATCCTGGAAGCGCGTCAAACGATGGGTGTCGATCGTTGTCGGATCAGTGGTGTCAATCGATAGTATCAGGTGGGCGTCATTCGATATCATTAGGGAAGTTTTGATCGATCTTAGCCTTTGGTGAAGTCTCCAGATTTTTTCCCAAAGTGTGCTGATCGTCATCAGGCTTCATCTCCATGTCTTGACCCAAATTTTCAGGGTGTTTTTCATCATCTAGCTCCAAAATATCTTCTGTGGTGATCTCTCTATCTACATCTGAGGCAAGATAACTGCTTCATACATCGATGATCTTCAGTGTCGGTTCATTAATGTCTTGTGGACAACTCGACAATTCTTGGATTTCAAGTGGTATCGACTAACACCAGGGGTTAGTGTCGAACGATGCTGAGGTCTTAGTGTCGATTGAGTCTGAGGTATTTCTGTAGATCGATGATGAGGTCGGATCACTAATATAAGATTCATCCTCTCTTCTAAGTTCTCCAGATCCATGTTGCTCATCATCCTTTACCATATATCTCAGAATATATTCCATCTCGATCTCTAGATTTTCTGCAACATCATAGAGAAAGTTGTTGAGGAAGGCGTTCCTGATGTCATTCGAGGTAGTGAGAGATCCAGGTGGCAGCTTCTTGAACCAACATGCTGCTTATCCAGAATGAGAGTATGGGAATAACTTGCAGAAGTAGTAGTCTTCAGAAGCTTCAATGTACTTTATGTTCGACGCTAGATCTTGGAAAGTTTCAAGGTGGTTAACAGGACATTTATGAGAAAGACCATGAGAGGGATGCTGACCCACAAGAGAGATATATGCAGGATTCAGCTCAAAATCATTCCTTTGGAGTGTAGAACGGTTCATCGCACAACTGTCAGTGTAGAACTCCTCATGACTATTGTAGTCTCTAAGTGTCTTTTTCTTCGTTCAGTCCTAGCATTCATAGCAACAACAGTAGCATCAGGGATTGCATTCCCCTGTGCATCAATTGTCATGCACTGTTGCGAGCGCGGCCTTCTTCGTCTCGTAAAACTCCATTCTTCTCAAAACTCAGTATTAGTACCTCGACCTTCTCTGTCTTCCTGCAAATTGTGTTGATCGATATTGAGGAGTTGGCGTTGATCGATGCTTGGTTCATTTTGTCTATCGCTGCTGCTTGGAGGGTGTTGATCGATGCTTCCCTCGTAGACTTACGGATCGTGCGTGAATCAACAGGCTCATTCTTTGAAGAACTCAAAAAACCTCTTCTCATTGCTTCCTAGTACTAAGATATATGTATCTCAAAAACAGTTAAAAATTTTATGTAGGTAAACTATAAATAAAAACCTAGAAAAAATCAAACAAATTGAGTTTAGTGGCGAATCCTCACTCCCCAGCAATGGCACCAAATTTGATATCACTCAAATTACTTTAAGGAGTGACTTCTACTCTCTCAAATCAGAGGTCCAGTTGTAGTACTTAGGGATCGAATCCACAGGGAGCGTGAGCACACAATAAACTCAATACAGTCGCGTTAAGCTAGGAAATTTTTGATTTCATTAAGTAAACAACTAAAGTAACCAAAATGATTTGATTGATTGGGTTTGTAAACAGTTAAGAGAAATAGATAGATCTAAGATTTCAGGCAGGTCATTATAATGGATAGGATGCATGAAATTATTAATATGCGAGAGCAATAAATGTTAATTAGTCTGATCCCCTCTTGTCCCAAATCTCATATGCCTAAAGAGAAGTGCACTGTCGATCGACAGCTAAGGCCTGATGTCGATCGACCCTAATCAGAAACTGATAGGAGGGTTTTTATGTATTTCAATGCAAACTCTATAAAATTAACCCTACAAACTATTCGTGCCAAGAGAGGTAAAATTGTAGTATTTAGGGATCGAATCCACAGGGAGCGTGGGCAACAATAAACTCAACACAGTCGCGATTAAGCTAGGCGAATAGATTAATAAGCAGTAAATAAAATATAGCAGATATTTGATTGATTGGTAAGTAAACAATAATATTAAATAGCTACATCCATGGTTTCAGGCAAGTGGATTACAGAGGACATAAGCTAAGGGTATTAATCATAGAACTCGATATATAATGTAAAAGACGACCAGCTCTCTCTGGGAGTCTAATCTATGGACTAAGTCTTATGTCTTAGCTATTGCTTGTTGACACATAATGACCGTTGATCGATGGCAATGATCATGCGTCGATCGATGGCAATGATCCTGCGTCGATCGATGGCAATGATCCTGCGTCGATCGATGGCAATGATCCTGCGTCGATCGATGGTCTCTTGAGTCAAGATTTATGACCTAATTCGATAAGTTCACTAGATTAACTAAATCAACTCTCGTTTCTTTCTAGCAACCTAGCTCAACAGGATAGTTCTGGTAGTAGACTATGCTCTCGCTTGCGCCTAACTATCATAGGTTCTTTAGATTTCATCTGATGTCTGCATCCAGCATACTTTATTAGAAGTTTGCGAGAGTAAGTTTTCAATTTGACTAATATTTTTATTTTTTAGTAAACATTGCATGAAGTCTTCCATGTAAAGAAATATTAGTTTTGTGTTTGACTAAAGTTTTCGTTTGTATATATAATGATTTTGTAGATTTTCTTGTTCTTACATGTGTGTAAGTTGTTTTCTTATTCTTAGTTAGTTTGACGTATTTTATTATAATAGTGGTACATTCAATTTTTTGGGTGATAATAGAATTTTTGATAAATTTGATAGTAAAAAAAAGGTTATAATATCATACAAGAGAAACAAAACTAAATGAATACTATATTTAAAAATCATGCATTAAAATACTAATACACAAACAAATATTTTATGATGATAATTTATTTAAAAGCACTAGAAAATTCTTCTAGAGTTTTTTTGATGATGCATAATCTTAAATCCTCAAATGAAATATAATAATGAAGTCTAGGGATGGTCAATCGGGTTTCGATGTAGGTTCATTCGGGTTTTTGATTTTCGGGTGTATGAATTTCAGCCCCATTCGAATATTCAATAAGTTTGGGTCGGATTCAGTTCATGTTTAGTTACATGTCCAAAATCTAGTTGAATCAAAAGTAGTTTTGGTTTCAGCTATTAATCGGGATATTTGTTCAAAAACATTGATTTGTACTTGATTAAACTCAACATTTTGAATCTTTTCAATAAATTTGTGCAAGTGCATTTCTCAAACCATATTGTTGTTCTTGAACTATATGTAACAATAGACATATAATGACAAATTAGACCTTGTACGATGAGAAGCATACATAATGAAATCTAAATTTTTTAAAATTAACAACTCTTTAACCGTAAGAAACACTATTTAAACTTAAAAACAATATTATTTATACTTTAGAAACAAAATTATTAATAATTGAACATTAAATGCAATTGTTAAAAAAATAAAAACAACAATATTGAACAAAGACCAAAAATATATACTAAACTAAGTATATGAATTAATTATTTATGTAATAGAAAATTCTATTAGGTATTTAATAGAATCCTAGTGTATTTTTGATACATATTAGAGACTAAGATTGTGTTTGATACAAAATAATTTTTGGGATTTTAATTTTTTAAGGTTTTTTTGGATATACATTTGAGTTCGGGTCCTGTTCGGATAAAATCGATAGCCCTAAATAACGTAAAACAAGATACATTCAATATTTATGTCAAGTTCCAATCGGTTTGGATTAAATTTTATCGGGACGGCTTTGGATTTGAATTTTTAGATTCGGTTTATTTTTGCCCTAAAGTCTTCTAATGATGTTGCTAATAATATTTACAAAAGAAGATAAAATAATATTAATAAACATTTATTATAAAAAACACATGAGATAAACAAAAAGTTTAAAATCACATTTTAATGTACTTCAGACTTCAAATAGATTTCATTTTAAATCTGTTTGAAAGTTATAGTTTAGTAGACTTCAAAAAAAGTCTCGTAGACTGTAGTTTATAAGTTAGACTTATGATGAAGTATATTGTATCGAATAATTTTCAGATACGAAAATTTGAATACACAAAAAATGTTAGAAATAGCTTTAAAACTGAAAAGCACTTTTAAAATTTTAAGCTAAAATGATAACATAGAATTTGAATCTATAACTTTATTTTTTATCTCAAAAACACACACAAAATATACATTTGCAAGATATACATCTAAAGATTACCTTCTTGGGAGAAGAAGATAAAATTATGAAAAAAAAACAGAAGAAAAAAAACTAAAATCATATTGGTAAACTGTTGTATCAGATCATTTTCAAATATGATATATATATATATATATATATATATATATATATACATGCTCAAAAACATGAACGCCGAACCGCTTAATCGGACGAGTTTACGTGATACAGTGACACAACGTGGTGAGGTGAGCCTGTTTGGAGAAAAAATGTGGCTGTCCGATTAGGGCCCGAATTCACTATTGAATAAAAAAAAGTGCATCTTTTACAGCGAAGAATTGTAAAAAATTAGATCCGAGGAAGAAGACATGGGTAAAGTTGGAATTTCACACTTAATAACGAAAAAAAAACAGAAAACACGTGCTTACCTTCGAACCCCTGACTCGCAGAGTAATATGCATAGTTATACCACTAGGCCAAAGTGAAAATTAGTATTAATTAACCATAATAATATATATTATACATATACTATTTCTTTCAAAAAAACTAATCCCCGATTAATTTCCGAATAATTATTTCGGCGCTATGTCCAGTTTTGAACGCCCGATTCACCCCTTGCACAATTTCAAACATGGATTCTATATCTTGAAAAAGTGAAAACAACTGCAGATCTAAAAAATGTCAAAATGAAATTTTAATCTAAAATAACAAAAAAAATATATAGTTTCAATCTATAATTTTATTTGAATATAAACACAAAATACACATTTTGAAAATCTATAGATTTAAGTCTTACATTTTTGGGAGAGTGAAATGAAAGCCATTGAAAAAAAAATACTTAGAATAAGACAAAAAAATGAAAATACGTAAAGTAAAAAAAAAATTAAGATTATATTTTAGTAAACTTTAGCAGGTTTGAGCTTCCCAGTAGCTGGTGCAACTAGCTGTAGCTGGTGCAACTAGCTGAGCTCAAACATTTAACTGATCCGAATAGCTAATCTCTAGACTTGAGCTGCATCCAGCTGGTTTAGCTATCCAAGCTTTGTCCCCAAGTTCAATCTATGTTTCCCTCACTCTTCTTTCGGTTAAGGTCAATTCTTTCCAAACTTAACCTGTCTCATGAGACCATGGAACATCTGCCTTGATATTTTTTGATTGACAGTTCGTTCCCTCGCTCATAGTCTGTCCTGGTGTTCCTAGCAAAGATAGAAGACATAATACTTCCATAGTGAATAAACCAAACAATTTGAATATTCTTGTGTTTCACACCTAGAAATACATAACTATGACAAGTTCCTTAACCGTTTCTGAAATACGGCAATATTGGAGATAAACGGTAAGGAAATGCCTAGATAGAAGCTTGACCAATAGAGAAGAAAAATCTGCTGAGACAGGTCAAGGAGTGAACACAAACCACCATAAATTCCGGTCTGGGATTTTGTGGTCAAGTGGCAAGGAGAGGGGCTTGGTATTAGAGTGAAGCAAGACAAGGAGGTGTGAAGGCCAAACAAAGAAAGTGAATGCCAAGCATCTCCAGCCTCAAGATACTGATCACACAGCCAAGACAATGAAAAGATGATCAAAGTGTGTGTGCAAGAAGAGAAAGAGGCTGTAGAGGCATGAAGTGTGTTGCAATTAATCAAGACTTGCACAATAAATAAAGGAGCCAGCAAGCTGAGAAGAACAAGAAAGATAATGATGTGCAAAGTTCGGGTCAGCCTCAAAACACCCAAAGATCAATGTGCAAAACAAGGGTGAAGATAATATTTGGTGCAAATTTTGTGCAAAAGAATCAAGACCAATGTGCATAGTCCGGGTGAGCTTTATGTCGACCAAGAAAGAAGAAGCTGGTTGGCGCCAAGGAATTCGGTTTGAATTCAAATGGGATCACGTGTGAGCTTAAGGAATATGGCTGCTGGGAGCTGTCCCTTTCACTCTCTTGCTGCATAAAACTCTCTTGTCCTCTTCCTCCTTGGCTGCTTCCAAATAACTTTGTTTATTCATTTCCTAAGATAGTATTAGTTTAATCTCTCCTTTGTCTTGTTGCTGCTGCTGTAAAACCTAAGGCTCTCCTCTATAAATAAAGAGGCAGCCTCATTGTAATGAACACACAAGAAATAAGAGACAAGCATTCATAAATTTCGTGTATAACTCATCTCTTTACTAAGTGTTCTTTAAATTAGTCACAATGTAGGGAGTTAAGGTATACATGTTTTGGGTCTGCCTAAGGGCAGATCATGCTTGCCAATTCTACTCTAAAATCAGTTTAAACTCTTCTTTATCTTCTCTTAAACTCTAGCTTACTGATTATATTTCCTATTCTCCTTAAGTGAACAAACTGAAAGTGTTGTGTCACTTCTCAAGGAATAGATTCAAACTAGAGTATTTAATCTGTTCTTAGTTTAATTCTAATTATTGTATCAATCTCACAGCCACTTAATCTCTCTAGATTCAGATGGTTGTGTAGATTATTTTGCTGAGAGGATTCAATCACAAGTTGATTGTCTCTTCCATTCTTAAAGAGTGAGTTCGTGTTCTTAGCTATTCATAGCTTTTCCAACACTTGGGACATTAACACGTTTCAAGTTTGATCCACCAATTATGCAAAACTAAGTCATATTATTCCTTGACACCAACACGGATATGGATCAATGTTTGTGGCCCATTTGTATACTCAGAGAGAGGGTCTATCCGTAGACTGCACTTCACCTTGGAGGTTAGTTTGGACCCTTCCATAGGCCCGGGATACCTCTAGATTAAAAAAAATAATTCCACCAACTACAAACTATTGAGATGGGGAAAATGGAAACGGTGCAGCAATACCACGACAATGAGAGACCACCTGCAAACTCATAAACAAAACTCCAGATTCCAGACCAAAAGCACATCTGCTAAAGACTGGAGCAACCAAAATGGAACCACTTATTTACCTAGAGAGAAGACATGGCTTTTGAGAAGAGAGAGAAAAGGAGATTGTAGTTTTTAAAATAGTAATTAAACATAACATTATGTTTATATTTGGTTAAAATTTTCAACGCTCATATGTTAATTAAATTAATGTAGTGATCTGCCTAGTACTTGTTTGTTTTAGTACCTCTTCACGTATGCAAACCTGCATAATGGATGTTTTTGAGTAAAAAAAAAACATAAAATTGATGCGTTTACCGACATGGGTTAACACGACATTATTCATACAATAACATTTAATTATAAACTTACAATGATGTTTATTAGAAACAATAACAACTGAAGTAGCATTTTGAACTAGTAAACGTGAAAACAAACGCATATATTGAGTAACTAAACCATTTATTAATAACACATAAAAAAACTGAAAGTTTAAACTCTTCGACCGAATCGCCTCTGCCTCTTCTGATACCAATCTAAGGCCTCGAGATACTCAGCTCCTCCGAAGTCAGGCCATAGAACACTAGTAAAGTAGAGCTCTGTGTAAGCTGATTGCCATAGGTAGAAGTTACTAATCCTTTGTTCTCCGCTCGTTCTAATCAATAGGTCAGGGTTTGGGAACTCACTACAGCTTGTCATCAACTCTTTATCCATCATATTTTCGTCGATGTCCTCTACATTGAGCAGACCGTTTTTTGCTTTTTCAGCAAGACTTTTGCATGCTTGTAAGATATCAAACTTTCCACTATAGTCTAACGCCACAATGAGTTGCTTCTCTTTGTTGTTCTTTGTAGCTTCTTCTACCTCTAGTATCAAATCTACAAGTGACTCCGGAATATTCGTCCGTTTACCGATGACCGAGACTTTAACGTCATATCTAAAAAAAGAATGGAAAAAATTAACATGCAACACTTAAAAAAGGATCAAACAACATGTAGGGTACCTGCGCAAGTTAGGCATCTCAGACTTGGCGATTTTCTCAAACATGTCCAATATGTAGTTAACTTCATCCTGATCAAAGAATTGATTACTAACAGGATTAGAGATGGAAATATAAGAAAAACTTGAAATGATATGATAAAAAGATCCGTCTCTCATATATTTGTAATCACCCCGGGTCTTCCCCAATTTTCAGTGGAGAAAGCAAAGAGTGAAACAGTGTTTATCCCCATAGAGTAACAGTCCTTAACATTCTCCATAACAGTTCTCGCTCCGGCTTCATGACCTTGCGAGGTCCCGAGTCCTCGTTTCTCTGCCCAACGTCTGTTTCCGTCCAATATGATCGCCACATGTTTTGGCATTCTCCCTCCTTTCTCCTTCTCTTCAGTTGTACCGCTACAGATTAGTAATAACAAAAGAAAGCAACACATTGAGCAAAAGTCGTTTTCGTTGACATTCAAGTACCCCAAACAAATCATATCTATATGAGTTTACTAAAAAAAACAGATTGTAATATTTAGGATTCTTCTGATACAGTAATCACTCCTTGACCCCCGGTTATCTATAAAATTACGATTTTAAAATAGTAAAATGTGAATCGTTTTTATTTAGCAATATGAATTTGTGCACTAGAATACGTTGGATAAACGTTTTATTCAATATGGACCCAATTTTGGTGAGAAACATAATTTTGTGATTTTAGCAGAAAAATCCGATTTACTATTTTGGCATAAAATATAATTTTGAGATCTTTGTTTTAGTTTATTTTTGAATTAAAATTATAAATAATTCGTATGAAGATAAATAAATGGGCTACAACTTAATCCTATTTAGGTCGAATTATATATGTCCCATTTTTAATGTTTACAGAAACTAAGTGTTTAGGGTAAAAAATTTTTGATATATGATTAGGTTAACCCTTTTAAGTTGAATCCATTTTAACGTTCCAAGATAAACCAAATTAATGACTATATCTATATAGTTTTGTTAGTTGGTTGAGGACGGGCACTTTTGGCTAGGTTGGAGTTCTGAGATTAGTTAATATCAGATTTGACTGAGAGAAACCATTTATTTTAGCAAAAGATTAAGAATATTATTAATATCTTTTTAATAACTATTATCATGTACTAAGAACTAAGATTAACAGAAGCGCACTACCTCTCGTCTTTATCATTGCATTGAGAAGCTGCGGTTTTGATAGATCTGCGGATATTTGTAATGGAGAGGGGAACACGTAGACGCCAAGAGACGAATAGACTAGGCACGATAAGCAGAGAAAGAAAAGTCAAGACAATAGAGAGTAGAGACAACATTGTTTTTTTATTTGTTATCAATGTTTGTATTTACGGATCAGTTACTTCTCTATTTATACACACTTGAGAGGCTCTGGGTTCAATGACGCACATGATCAACGCAACGTTCTCTCTCTCGCTTGCTCTCTTTCTTTCCTTTATGCACGGAAAGACAGATCCTTTTTTTTGTTTCTTTTACGGAAAGACAGATCATACGTATTAAGGCTATTGTAATCTTAATACTTGAAAAGCACGAAAGGATTTCATCATATAATTTTCTTATTAAACTAGGACGACATTTTTTGACCTTTTAGATTACTCTAATCTTTGTATTATTTAATTACATCAATGATGAAAACTTACTCTAATCTTTGTATTAGTTAATTACATCAATCATGAAAACTCCTCAGCTATTAAAAGTTGTGGTATCCCAACTAGGGCTGGGACTTGGGATCGGGTTTTGGTAGGAACCGATCGGGTCCGGGTCTTTGTATTAGTTAATTAGATTTCGGTTCGGATTTCAATCGGGTATCACCAGTTTCAGGTTGGTTCTGGGTACTAGTTTATTATGTGAAACATATATATATATATAAACTAAAGTGGTTCGGTACCCCTTTTATTTTATTTTATTTATTATTTATTTTAAAAGAAAAGTGAATTATATATATATATATATATATATATATATTAATACTATATAGTTAAATACAACAAAGTTGAAGTAGCTTACTGGTTTTACACTTGCTACTTTGCCTATTCAATCCGGGTTCAATGCTCGGGAGATACAAATCTATGTATTTAAGTATAGAATTTGGTTTATACGGGTTCATGTTTGGTTCCAGATAAAAACCGAAACCGAACCGATATCCGTAGATAATCAATACTAATACTCATCGAATAAATTCACTAGGACAGAAACCGAACCGTTCCAGTTCGGATCGGATACGGTTCGTTTCATGTTCCTATTAAAAATCTCAGCCCTAATCCCAACGCCAAAAGACAAACTGTGGTATTATAAATTTGATATTAGTAATGCTCTTCCAATTTGTTTTAATGCGTATTGTTTTTTTTTGTTCGCTTCAAAAAAGTAATAATCAAACAAGCAAGCACAAGAGCCTAATAAGAACGCACGTTAGCATTGTGTACGCCCAATGGTTAAGGCTCGTGACGATTACATGCAGTTGCTTAGTTTATAAAATTAATAACCTTTTTTTTTTTTGAAAGTACCAGTTAAGGAAAAAACCTTAGCAGCTCTGGCGACAATAATGGAGATCGGCGGCTCCCTCTCAGATCATCAAAAAAATATTGAATCTTCGATCTCTCACTGATCTAACGTTCATTGGCGTGAGATCATATGACTATTTCAAACGGCCTTTGTCGTGGATCTGTCCTCTTCTCCCCTCAAGTGTTTCTTCTTCTTCTTCTCTTTTTCGGGTTGAATTGATTTTAGCGTTTAATCATTATCACCCTTGGCTTGCAAGAAGATCTCTTTGATTGTGAAAGATCTCTGATCATATGACATGAGGGTTTTTATGTATTTCAATGAAAACTCTTTCAAATTAATCTTACGAACTATTCTTGCCAAGAGATGTCAAATTGTAGTATTTAGGGATCGAATCCACAAGGAGCTTGAACACAATAAATTCAATACAGTCGCGATTAAGGTAGGCAAATAGATTTATAAACAGTAAATAAATTATAGCAGATAATTGATTGATTAGTAAATAAACAATAATAATAAATAGTTAGATCTATGGTTTCAAGCAAGTGGATTATAGAGGATAAAACTTAAGGGTATTAATCATAGAACTCGATATCTAATGTAAAAGACGACCAACTCTCGCTGTGAGTCTAATCTATTGACTAAGTCTGATGTCTTAGTTCTTGCTTGTTGACAAAGAATGACCATCGATCGATGGCAATGATCCTGCGTCGATCGATGGTTTATTGAGTCAAGTTTTATGATCTAATTCGATAAGTTCACTAAATTAACTAAACCAACTCTCGTTTGTTTCTAGCAACCTAGCTCAACAGAATTAATTCTGGTAGTAGACCATGCTCTCGCTTACACCTAACTATCCTATGATCAGGGTTCTAGTTAGATACTATAGAACATAAACAATAAACACAATTATATTGATAGATCTAATAATCACCCTAACAATTCTATTGTTTGGCTAATCCATCAATACAATTAATAAACCCTAAACCTAACAAGAGATCTACTCAGACATGATCTATGCACATAAAGCATAGATAAATAGAATATATATAATATAAAACCAAAAGAGTTCCAGGAGGACTTTGAAGGAGTTCCTTCATTTTTTTCCTAACCCTAGAACAATGAATAAAAGAAAGCTTGCTAAGCATAGCCGTCAACAATGGCTTAGAAAACATATAAATACGGTTTTAGGTCGTCAATGGGTATTTTGGTAATTTGTGATGGATTCTAAACTTAAGTCGGCCATAAAACAAGTTGGGCCTGTCTTCTGGGATTACCTTTGATCGGCACCACGGCTGTGCCGTCGATCGACATTCATTTATCTTCTCGTCAACTTTCTCTCGCGAGGCAGACAAACTGCTCTCCAGTAAAACATGCATAACGTAGGCTGTAGGATCTTAATTGACTTCAAACCGGTGGCATTGGAAAGCTATATATCTTCTGTCAAAAGATCAGCTCAATCGAACCGTTGGAAATTCTCCATCCATAGCTAAATATCTGACGCAACTTCGCAATTCTGCATCTCTAAAAGCTCTAGAATCACCAAAGTTCTCCAGAATGTATCTGAATCTGAAAAATACTCTAAACACATATAATAGACTCTAAATAGAGTTGATATCATGACACAATAGTGGTAAAGATCAGGCTTTATCAACTCCCCAGACTTAACATTTTACTTGTCCTCAAGCAAACAAAGCCTGTGAAAGAGGTTTTGAAAAGCGGAGAATTACATAATGTCTAAGTATAGCCATCATCCTACTTTGTTGCAACAACATCCTATTAAGTCAATCACAGAGAAACTTTATATACCCTATCATATTATAGCAACCAAATCCATTCTACCAACAACCAGCAAATACTAGTCTGACTCACCCCTATACTGATTTCATTTCTTTGCATAAAATAAATGTGTATGCTTTGCTTTGGGAATATCGATCAAAGGACACATGCACTCTTACCCCTGCAAGTATCTGAGTACACATGTAGTCTTCTCTAGTCCCTTTCCTCTCTCTCTCTTCTCACTTCTCTCAGTCAATGTCTCCCTTCTTTTGAGAGTGTCATTTTTTTTTTTTTAATTGACTGAGATATTTGATAGGCTTCCATGAGTCAATCCCTAATGTTTTTTACCACCAATTGTGGATGATAATACAATGGTGGACGTGAATGGTAATGAACTGATGGCGATGGAGGAGGATGATCTACTGGGGGACGAACACGCGACATTACACCCAATGGAAGAGGACGCTAATAAGACTCTGTCAAATGGCGAGGACACTAAAGCCATAGTGGTGTTTGATGATGAAGCAAGTGACCAAGAGGTGACAAATTTGGTTTCTAAGCCAAGAAGTGTGTCAAGAGTTTTGTTTCCTATGAACAACTCAACACATGAAACCATGCCGGTTCGTCGGGCGTCACCACATCTAAGGGATAATTAGTTATCGTCTACAGAGGGCTCATCACGGGTGATGAATGGAAGAAGTCCAAGGAGTGTGGTACAACAATCAAGGTAATGTTTTAGTGGATTCCAAAAATCCACCAAACCAGTATCTATAAAGACACTCAGTTGGAACTGTCGAGGGATAGTGAATGACCTTACAGTTCAACGGCTTACGGAGATGTGTCAAAAGCATCGCCCATGACTCTGAATCCTTTCTGAGACAAAGAATAGGAAGCTGCTGTTGCAAGACATTCAGGCTGACTAAGGTTTTAATAATTTTTTTAGCGTTGAGCCCATTGGCCAAAGCGGTGATCTAGCTTTGTTTTTTATGGATGAATTTCAAGTTGATGTTTTATTTTCGAATGACATAATGATTGATGTTTCTGTAATCATTGATGGAATAAAACTCTTTATGACATTTTTTATGGTGATCATGTCATATAACGTAGGGATCTAGTTTGGGAACGCCTTACGCATTTCTCCACAATAAAAGATGGACCATGGTTCATGATCAAAGATTTTAATGAAATAGCTTGCCACTCTAAAAAAGAAGGTGGTAGGAGACGATCAGATACTTCTTTCCTCCCATTTAAGCAAATGATATTAGATTGTGGAATGATGGAATTTCCTTGTTCAAGAAATATGTTGTCATGGGTGGGTAAGAGAAATCAAGCAACAGCGAAATGTCGATTGGACCAGCCGCTTGGAAATGCTAGCTGGCATGATAAGTTTGCTCACTCATCGGTTCAATACCTGAGATTATGGGGCTCGGATTATCGTCTAGTCCTCGCGACTATCCTATCAAAACCATTTAAATCTAAGAAGTTCAAATTTGATAAGAGATAGCTTATAGTGAAGAAATAAGACAAGTCATCCAAGACGGGTGGAATTCCCAGAACTATCTACGGATGCAAATATCATGGCTCATAATTGCTAGTTGCTAAAAATCTCTAAGTATTTGTAAGAGACAAAATAATTAAAATTCAGAAAAGTAAGTTAAGGAGCTAAAAGAAAAGGTTGATGAAATGTATGCCGATGATAATGTGACGACATAAGAGCTTTCAATTGCTTTGAAAGAACTCTGTGAGGCTCTTAAGGTGGAGGAAATGTTTTGGAAACAAAAGAGCAGGATCTTATGGCTGAGAGAAGGTGATATGAATTCAAAATTCTTTCATAATCTTACTAAAAAAAAGACGAGCCCAAAATAAAATCACTCGGCTGACAGACTCTTTTGGGAATATGGTTGAAGATGAAGAGGGCATGGTACCCATTGCTACTAGTTACTTTAGGATTCTTTTTGAATCATTGTCTCCATCAGAGATAGATGCGGCTTTAGGAAATATCTCCTCGACTATCACGGTGGAAACTAACCAAGCTCTCACGGCTCTGGTTACTGAGTGGGAGGTCAAGCTAGCAATCTTTGCTATGCATCCTGAGAAAAATCTTGAACCATATGGCATGAGTGCACTTTTCTATCAAAAAATTTGGGATGTTGTGAAGAAAAACTTGACTCATATGGTCAATGAGTTCTTATATCAAGATATTATTGCACATGGACTAAATGACACAACATATGTCTTATTCCAAAAATACATAGGCCTACTAATATGGCTCAGTTCCGGCCTATACGTTTGTGCAATGTGAGTTATAAGATAATGTTTAAGGTCTTATGCCTGAAAATAAAGAAAGCCTTACCTGCACGGATTTCAGAACCACAATCAGCCTTCGTGGCAGAAATACAAATTACTGATAATATTATGATTGCACATAAGATGTTTCATACTCTTCGGACGAAGCAAGGTGGAAGACAAAAGAGGATGGCCATTAAGACTAATATGGGAAAAGAGTACGATCGAATGGAATGGATCTTTATCTAGAAAGTAATGGAAAATGGGTTTCTCAGAGACCTGGATTAAATGGATCATGTGGTGCGTATCTTCAGTCAAATTTCAGGTCCTTATGAATGGCCAGCCAAGGGGGAACATTATGCCTCATAAAAGATTGCGCCAAGGAGATCTTTTGTCTTCTTTCATCGTTATCTTGTGCACGGAAGAGCTTGTTAGCCTTCTTTTTCCTTATCAATATTATTTGTGTGGATTTTTTTCTCAAAGTGTCAAATTCTCTTCAAGAGAATAAATCATAACCACCTAGACGTGGTTTATGATCTTACATCAATAAGCCATTGTTTGTCTAAGTCTCAAGCAGACAAAATATAAGTATAAACTTCTTTAACTTTTTTCTCAATTATGTTTTTGTTGCACAACATTATTTGTGTAAAAATATGTATTCCTTTAATATCTTTGCATCACTGATATTCTCTTCAAGAAAATTTTACTTTTAAATTTAGCATCCAACATAGTTGTGCTTTATTTACACAATTTAGATCTTGTAATCTTTAGATGCAAAACAAATAATGAGTTTTAGTTAGTCACATTCTGGTGATTATACCTTTCTTTGGATTGTTCTCTAAACTTTACGGATCTTTTAAGGCCAAGCCTTAGACTTAAAACTCTCATATATAAAATAGTAATGAAATATGACATCATATTAACTTTTATGCAAATTACTTTATATAACAATTTTTAGTTAAACTTGTATATAAAACATAGAAAAATACTTTATGAGAGTTCCAACTCTTCATTTTTCTCGACATCTAACATGGTATTTTCTATTTTACAAAGAAAAAAAAATAATCCTGAAACACTTAAAATTTGCTCAAATAAATATGGCTATTATGTTAGTAACAATCAATTTAATTTCAAAATTGAGTCTATACCAACACTACTAGTGATTAATATTTTACTAAGAAATTTCTAAATCCATATATAAAATCAAAGAAATATAGATAAATGGATATTTAACAACAAATAGATAACTCAAGAAAATCATTATTATTAAACCAGTTTTAAGAAAATAATTAACCATATACTCTACTCTTACCAACCAGAATACATATACTAAATAATATATCAAACATTAAACATGTCACTAAATAAAAAGCATAATAGTAACACTATAAGAAAATGAATAATGTATTATACAGTAACGTGATGACTTTTAATAATAAAATATAAGCATCACATATGATTTAAAAAAGGGAGCACATAGTTTGAGCATTAGCTTATAAACATTGGCAAGATCTCTTTTTAATTGAATGTTTTTCTTTCCTTAAAACAAGAGTAGATCGATATTGTCGACTAAAGCTCCTAAGCTCATATTGTGTATAAATCCATTCTTACAAACCATGAATTGATAATAAGCATGATTTGAAGAAGAATTGGATATAGACTAAAAATATAACATAATAAAAATCTATACCTATTAGCTCAAGATCGCTAAACCTTCGTGTTGATAATGTGTTGTAAGTAGGGAAGGGAAGAGAGAAATTGGTGTGTATTATTCATGAATAAATAGATCCTTTATATAGGATTACAATAGCTTGGATACTAAGTAGGACTTAGAGAATAAGTAATCTTGGAAATAAAGTAAATCGAAAACATTTCATAATAGACATCACTAATATATTCATAACATTATATTAATTTTTAATATAAATTTTGAAATATTTTTAATAAGACTATATATATATATATATTACGAGTTTTAGGGTTTGTGATGATCGAGTCTAGACGGAAATTTAAAGGGAGCATTCCCTTTTTGATTTTCATCATGATAATAAAGAACTCTGAAGAGTTCACAGGTTAACATGATCACACATCTTCTTAACGATTAACTGTTGAACTACTTAGCTCGCAATTCGAGATTATATTACCTGATTCCGTCTTTAGTTTCAAGAGATTTTGCTCTCTCATTGTCTTTACTTGACCCAAACGCTCTTAGTCCATATCGAGAATTGTTTGTATGGATATTTATGTTACACTTCATATTTCAATCTAAATCTAAGCTATGTTGGTTCACACTATGCCGAAGACAAACTTGAAGCCTTAACCCTGACCCTGACTTGCAATGGTTTACTTCCCACTTAAATTTAACTAGAGTTTGACCCGCGCAACCACGCATGTCTTTTTCTAAATTTAATATATTCACTTTATAATTTATCATATTTGTTAATTGTTTGTAATTTATGTCGGTTGCGTATTTTGGTTTTGGACAGTGAAACAATCAAATTGATATATTAGATATGTAACTAGTAATTTGATAGTTATATACCAATGTTCTAAAAATAGGCAGTGGTTAGACGTTTTATAGAGAATTTTTGATTAGGCGGGCGACTAGGCCGATTTTTTGAACGCCTAGATCAATTTACCAACTAGGTGCCGCCTAGACCGATTTTTAGAACAATTTAATATACAAAGAAGAAAGTTTTTAGTGTATTGCTTGTATAACATACTCGCTCTATTTTTTAATAGACGACATTTTGAAGCATTCTATGCTAGATTGATTAATTTTCTATGCTAGAATGTACATTTTTGTTTCTTTTTTTGAATTTGACAAATGTTATATGTGATTCACTATACTACTTAATACTATATATATGTTTAACAGATCTTATTGTGTTAAGAGTAGACAAATTTTTAAATTTTCTTAATTATAATATAATCTTGATTTTAAAAGATATTAATAAGACTCTTTTCGGTAATTAATAAAGAAAATATAAATAAGATATGTTTGTGATTATGTTATTATGAAAATAAATGATAAGACAACTAAATATGATGATTCTAAAAATATTATAAAATGAAATATCACACCTAAACGAAGTCATAACTTCTATTTTAATAGATATGATATTCATGATGGTTTTAATTTTTTTTCAAATAGTTAATTTTAAAAATTAAAATGTGTATAGATAAATATATATTAACTATATTAAGTTTCATATATTTTAAATAATAAATTTACCAAAAATAATTCTTTAGAAAGCGACTTTTAAAAAGTTAAGGTTAAAATTTAAAGTTCAACTAAAAACCATTTGCTAAAAGACTACACTTTTATTTAACTTTTACGATTTAATAAGGATCAAGTATATTTTATATAGTTTGGACCATGGCAATAGAGAGTATGCTCCAGCATTCAACATGTCAGATCTTTGGGGGCGGATTGTAAGGATCTAATCGCGATGATAAAGGACCCTCATGCATGGCTAAGTTTTGCAACATAATTGGAGTCAATAAAGACTATGCAGATATGTTTTCTGGACTTCAAGATCTCGCACATCCCAAGAGTGCAAAATGGAATTTCGAACTTCTTAGCTAGGACTGCGAGGTCTTTTCATAGAGAATTTTGCCTCATTGGTTGTTCTATTCCGGTCTGGTTATCCAGACTAATTCAAGTTTGAGTAATAAAAATAGATGTTCGATGTAAAAAGAAAAAATAGAAAAGCCTACTACGTAAAAGCATACTAGTGTGTGTAAAAGAATGTACGAAAGTTAGTTTGTTTTTCATAAACTTTAAAGAAAGCACAAAGTACCTAAGAAATATATAAGTAGAAAAAAATGACGAATGGATTTACTAAAAAATGAAGCGGTGAGTGGTCGTCTGTGGGTGAAGCTGAAGTCGCATGTGTGGAGAGTTGGTGTGTAGGTTTGCTTTAGAAGCTCGTCTGATGTCGCTTTTGAGCAAAAGATCTATTTGGGAACTATGGATCGATCGTTCATCAGAGTTTTTCCAGTGATTCTCTCTTTCTCCGAAGACCTTCTCTACCATGGCCGCCGTATTTATTTTTGTGCAGAAAGTTTAGCTTCTCTCTGTGAGGTGGATGATTTTGGTTGCTCTTTGATTCAGATTTGGTAGGTGTCTCTTCGGTGGTTCTATGTGTGGTTTCATTGGTCATGTTTTGAATTGATCCCTTTCCAATTGGTCGAGTTGATTGTATTTCATCACGGCTCTTGGTGGTGGTCCTGTTCTTTTTTTTAAGACACTTTCCGATGATGTTTAGGTGACATGGTCTTGGGGCTGAAGACATTTTACGGTTTTGTTTCCCTCTCTTTTGGGATCCGTATTAGATTTGGGTCTGAGTTGGTTAAGCGTTTTGTTTGGATTTGGGTTGCGTCTGTGTGTCGAATCCAATTGTGGAATTTAGGAAAAAGATTTAATTAAAAAAAATTAAAAATTTGAAAACCTTTTATCAAAAAAATTACTGAAATATGAAGCGGGCAGGGTACACAAATACATCAAACACAATTTTCCATCGCAATCGCTATTGTAAATGCAATCTTTAACACAATCACTGTTACAAACACTACTCGCATCACTGGTTGTGATTTCACAAAACCATATGTGATAAATGGGCTAGTAATGTTAGTTCAATGGGCTTTTCTAGACTTGCTCTCCAAGCAACTTATATTCGTTGAGCAGAACATAAATAAATAAATAAATTGGTAAAAACTTTATCGTCTATATAAAGACAATTGCAGACTTCTCTATCTCCTTCAATTTTTCTCTGAAGAAACAATGGCTATTTCCGATGATCTTCCTCCTCAACTTACGAAAGATGTCAAGAGAAGAAGCATAAAAAGAAGAATCGTGAAAAGTAAAGACCTTGAAGTTGATCAGCGCCGCTACAAGAGCCGCTCATATCGCAAGAGACAAAGTGTTTCACGTCGTCTTCACCATGTGATGCGTCGAAATTCTCAGAATGATGCGAAGCTTGCCCTTATTACCAAATCAGATGCCTTGCGCTCTCTTCAATTCCTCGCCACTAATGGTACCCTAAAATTAGATCAGCGTCCAAATCCTTTCTTAACACTTGAAGGGTGTTCTTGCTGCAAGTAGTTGAAGAGAAGGGTTTTGGCTTGGAAAGCGAGGAGAACGAACATTGAAAGAGTAAAAAGACTAAGGTTTTATTTCTAAGAAGTGTTTTACCAGTTTTGTAATGAACACTTGTGAATAAGCAAACAGTAATTTTGATATTGCCTAGTTCAAAATTTGAACATGTTTGAATCAAATTGATTGTTACTATTACAAAAGTTGCATGACTGAAGAAGACAGAAAACTGGATTTAATGGATCAAATTGATAGTTGTGGGATAAATAGAGATGATATTTTAGTCAAGCATAAAAAGAGAAAAACATGTCCTGGTTTATCTCACGTCAGCTTGTGTTTTTAAATTTTGTTTTGGTTTTGATCTCCCTCAAAGACACAGCAACCCTCCTTGCAAGTTGCAAGTTGTAACTATTCTGTTTAGGCAGTTTGCTCTTGTTCTGCAGGCAATGTAACGTATGTACAAATGAAACGACTAAAACGCCGATTGCATGATAACTTTATAATCCCTCCCTCCCAACAAATATTTTTTTCTTTTATAGAAATATAAAAAAAAATAACTTTTTGACATTATAAAAAATAACTTAAGAGATAGAAAAGCAATGCAAGTCTGATATATATTTTAAGAGCTAAAAGTCTGTACTCAGATGAGCTCAAGGAACAATGCTTCTTGTTTGCTGCTCAAACCAAGATCGTTCAAAGTCGACTCAATTTCCCCGTCCCCAAACGCATGCCGAGGGTAAGGTCTCACCTGTTTCATCACACCATAACTTAGACCCAAGGACAACACCGGACAAGCAATATCATTTTTGGCTTTACACCATCTCTAGGCATATGGCTTAAGAGAAGTTTTATTGATAAAGATGCAAAACTTTTTACCAGTCTGTAAGTCTTGGGTTTCACCACCCTGGCTATGTCTATGAAGTCGAAAAGAGACTGCAAAAAAAAAAAAAAACTCGCTTTTTTACGTATGGATTTTGAGTGAATGCAATAGCAAAGCGCAAATGGATATTTGTGACAACTCACTTGGAGTTTGTCTGATTTAAGGAATCGGCGGCCATGTCTAGTTCCATCTGGCATCCTCACTAGAAGGGTAATAGTATTCTCTTCGTCTGCATGTGGTTCCTTAGGTAGAGACGCTTCTTTTGCACCTAGTTGCCTCTCTAGCTCCTGCAACAACATTCACAGGAAAAAATACATAATCATTCAATAACAAGAGAACCGCCTTTAACTAAGGTGCGTTTGGTTTAGCTGATTTATCTCTATCTACTTCGCAGGAGTCTAGGTAACAATCCACAACCAAGAAGTAAGAAAACCTTGTTACAACGCAGCGTTAGGAAGAGGTACCTGTTCCTCCTCGTGTTTTCTTTGAGCTTCCTCCAGAAAAGCCTTTCTAGCAGTTTCTTCCTCTATCTGACGTGCCTCAGCATCTCTAATGGATTGTAGTTCCCTATCTCGGTCAGCTTGCAGGGATGCAAGATACTCATCATCCTGCATGGGGTAGCAGCTCAAGAAATTTTATTATCACCAATATAAAACAAAGGGGTTTAAGTCAAGCAACTAACCTGCTGTTCACGTATCAACCTTTGAGCTGTCAATGAAGGTGAGGGTGGACGTGGTGGTGCCCTGTGCTGAGGAGGTAAGAATGGAAGATGATTATATCCAGTTTCAGGAATTCCACCAAACATGGCTGCCTCGAGCATAACAGCTTCATCATGTTCTTCAGACGAAATGCCTCCCCACTTCAGCATATACAAATAGAGTATCAGTAATGCGATGGACTAGCTACTCTAGGATTCTTACCTGTAAAGAAATGCATGTATACTAGTCTAGACTATGTGTAAGAAACAAAACAGATTTTGTTGATACCTCAGAAGAAAATCTATTGCCATTGTCCGCTTGATTATCTCCTTCAGGACTACTGCTCCGGGAACGATCCGCGTCAGGCAGAGATCCAGATGCCACACGTATTGGCCTGTGTCTAACAAGAGGTTCCTCATCATCATCGGACACATCCTCAAATGATGAGCTAGGTGCTGCCACTCTAGACAATATACAAAATACAATTTGTTAGGCCTCACTTTTTGACAAACACCAGTAGATAAACCGCTTGACAGAAGTTTTTGCAACTGGAGATATCATGCTCAGAGATAACAAAGTGGCAAAGCGTTACTCGAAAAGAACCAACAAACCTTCCATTAAGATTCAGGGCTTGGGTATCTTCAGGTCCTTGAGCAGCAGCCGTTTCAGAAGCTCCTATTTCAGAGGTAGAAGCCTTATTGTGCAACACTTGTTCCTCGGCTGACTGCACTCACTTATGTTAGAAAAGAGCAAAAAGAGATATGGAAGCAAAAATAAAAGAGAGAGAGAGAGGACACAACCACATACCTTCAATGACATCGTGACAGCTTTTGCTATGTCATCATCATCTCCCATGTGAGACGACGGTCCCTCAACAGGCAAAGGATTAGTTAACCCCTATATATAAATAAAAAAAAATCGATAAGCCAAGAAAAACAAAGCGAAATACATCCTTTTCTATTTGGAAAAGCTAACCTCAACCTCCACTTTTGAGGCCTCAATAGCAGCTTGAATCATCTCTTCTTCAATATCATTGTAATCTTGAATATTATTGGATGCAGGTATACTTCTTCTTGTTGGTGCAATCTCTTCATCTATAATAACCGTCCCTTGGGTAGCTGGACCCTGAACATGTACTGTTTCTGCACTAGATCGTTCTGAAGGCCCACTGGTATCCCTGGGTATCACTAGAGGAGATGGCATCACATCATCTATATCCATTGCATCGTCTACAGGGACGCTCACTGTCGCTTCACGTCTTCTGCACAAAGATGATAAAAAAAAATTATAAATTTTCAGATGATAAATAGTGAGACTGATGGCATACGCAGTTTGATCTCCGTCGCTGAAAAATGCATTCACAGCTCGATTAAGATCACCACTATGCTCCTGCGATATCAATATCAAAATCAATCAATTAGCTATAGTCAATCAAATCCATTTAAACTTTACTCCATCTGCGAATGATAGAAGGGCAAAGTGCTAAGTATGATAAAGAGGAGATATTCAGTAGAAACGCAATCAGAGACCTAAAATTCTGAAAATCAACTTCGATTACAAAATCAGAGAACAAAGCGAGTGTGAGAAAATCCATCCAATAATTAAACGATTGTCTCATTGAAACTTTCAATTTATCGACTCGATCCCAAACAAAAAGAAACGATAATCGGTAATCGGAATGACCTGGAGCTGGTGAACGGCGACGGAGTCCGAAGCGCCGGTGATGCTAATGAAAGTGTCGATTGCTTCCTGATTCGGCGTCGCCATTAAAGACCAAGTTTGGTTTAATGATTGATTGTTGGAGTGACTAAGGGGAAAAGAAGAGAAGTTTGTTTTTCTTGTGAAAGGGTTTTGGCATCGGCGAGACTCCTCGTTGTTTTAAGCTCTTCCTTTTTTTTTTAAATTAATATTCTAGGGGACTTTTTCATAATAATCCGAGTTCTAATATTTTTAAACAAAATTAAAGTGAAAATTGAAATAATAAATTATTCAAATCTAGAATTTAATTATAATTTTCATCACAAAATATTATAACGATAACATTCATTAAAATATTACAGGATATACAAACAGAACTATACAATTATCTACAACTGCATTAATAATTCAATATATTTTTAAAATATCTTCAAATAAATAAATATATATATATTTCAATTTTTTTAATATAAAAATTTCCCCATTTTTCTTATTCTACAAAGTTTTTTTTTTCAAAATTGTTAACTAAAATCATCAAACTTGCACTATTTACGATGCATCTCGAGAAAGCACCATGACTCGATGGTATGAACGCTTTATTCTACCAAAAATTTTGGAATATTGTTAAGGATGGTTTGACCCGTATAGTTAATGAGTTCTTATTGATGGCATTTTTGCGCCAGGAATCAATGACACTAATATTTGCCTAATCTCAACAAAAAAAAAGGAAAAACCCACTGAAATGGTCCATTTTCGCCCTAAGTTTATGCAACGTGAGCTATAAGATAGTGTCTAAGGTCTTGTGCTAGAGACTGAAAAAGGTTCTGCCAGAGCGAATCTCTGAGATCCACTCAACCTTTGTTGCGGGTCGACAGATTACATACAATATAATGATTGCGCAAGAATTGTTTAATGCTCTGAGAACGAATCCTGGGGAAGACAGAAGCGAATGGCTATTAAAACTGATATGAGCAAGGCATAAGACTGGTTGGAGTGGAATTTTATTGAAAGGCTCTGGAGAAATATGCGATGTGTATCTTGGATAAGTTGGATTATGCGATGTGTATCTTCGGTGAAATATCATGTCCTTACGAATGGTCAGCTAAGAGGAAATATTGTTCCCAGAAGGGCCCTACATTAGGGAGATCCTCTGTCTTCTTTCATCTTTATCTTATGCACAGAAGCGCTCGTTATCCTTCTAAATCATGCAGAGACTCAAGGAAAGATAACGGAAATGCGTGTCGCTCGCACTAGCCCCTCGGTATCTCACATGTTATTTGCTGATGATAGCCTATTCTTTTGCAAGGCAAAACCCCGTGAATGTGATGAAAGTCCTCAAAATCAATGGGAAAGCCTCGGGGAAATGCATAAATTTCGAGAAGTCATCGCTTCTTTTTGGAAAAAAGGTTCCTCAAGCCTTAAAACAAGAAATAAAGGATACCTTGTCTATTGATAACGAGGGGGAACATGCACATATCTACGGATTTCGAAGGATATCAGCGGATCAAAATGCAAGCTATTTGCATTTCTGAATGATAAGCTCGATCACAGGATCAATGGTTGGTCGGCCCGTTGTCTGTCACATACAAGGAAACTCTAATAAAGACCACAACATTAGCTTTACCGTCGTATGTTATGTCTAGTTTTCTCCTTTCGTTGGAGTTATGTGAAAAACTAGCAAGCGTAATTGCTCGATTCTAGTGGAGCTCCAATCCGCCAAAGCGAGGTATGCATTAGACTACTTGGGATAAATTATGCAAGCCGAAGGAGGAAGGAGGAATCGGATTCGGAGTGATCCATGAATTTAATTTTGCTCTGCTGGCAAAACAACTGTGGAGACTAGCTTAGTTCTCAGACTCTCTTCTTGCGAGAGTATTAAGAGGAAGATACTTCTGCCAAAGCTCACCGCTACGTGTAACGGAAGCAAATTCACCATCTTATGTGTGGACAAGTTTGATGGTAGCAAAACCGCTCTTAATGTTGGGTATTAATCAGAAAGTGCATACGGGATATCAAATACGCGTTTGGGAAGACCCTTGGATTCCCACAATACCGACTAAACCAGCGAAACTGAGTCACCCAATGGTAAATCCACGTTTGACAGTGAGCGAATTGATTCATGGATCTCCAAAGGTCTGCAATGTGGAAAAAACTGGAAAACCTTATTGCCCAGGAAGACATACCGATCATTTAATTCTGCCATCAGCCAAATTCATAGAGATGACATGTTCACTGAGTTACACCCATAACGGGATGTATACTGTGCAGTTTGGGTATTGGGTTGCTAGGAATGTGCTCAATATTGAACTTGGGGAAATGGTGACGGAACCTAGTACTAAGAGGAAGTTATGAGGAACGTGTTTTCCTTATATAATAATGAAATCTTGACGAAGCACGCCTCGTTCATTCCTCTCAACCTCCTCTTAACTAAGGTATGGTTTCTCTCTCCATCTCTTGATTTTTTTTTAGATTAGTTTAGGTAGTTAAGATAGTTTAGGTGGTTAGTTTAGGTAACAAAAGTATTTTTATTGATGGCAAATTTTTTTAAAAAATTTAGATGGCTCGTATGAAAAGAGCACCTACTTATACTGAGATGTTTGGCAACGGTATTGGGACATCTTCTTTCGGCCCATCATCTTCTGAGGTCGTTCCTGACTCTTAGATGTCTTAGACGTCTTAGAGAGTTTCTTGGACCCCCCCCCCCCCCCCCTCCTCTTGCACCTCAGATACCCCCTCACATGCCTCCACCTCCTCCTCCAGCTCCACCTGCTGCACATGATCCTACCCCAGCAGCTGGAGTCCATCCAGATTAGCGTGTACCTCCATCTGCACCATATGCTACATATATAGTGGAAGATCTTCTTGTCCAACCTGGACGAGAGGGTTTAAATATTTTGGACCCCAATCGACCGTGGGGTTCTTATTGGTAAGTTTTTATTTTTATTATTTTAAAATTTTACATCATATTAATTTTCTAACAAGTTGGTACTATTTTCAGGTTTAAAGCCAACAACTATCTCAGCCGGAGCATTTCATACACACTCAAGGGGTATTTCGTGGAAGGTAATCCGAACTAGACTATGACTCTAGACTACGTTAAGACGACGTGGTTAATATTTTGTGGTAAAAAAAATCAGTTTTTTCTATTTAATATTCAATTATTTATTTTAGTATTTTTTAAATTTTGTTTGTTTCAGCAAAGGTAACACTGGTCCTTAGCGATCAACGCGAGGGTGAAGGCGAAATTTGTTGCAAAAGCAAAGATCCGCCTTTGCAACACCATCTCGGATTGGAAGGACAAGTGGGAGATCTACGGTTATGACGGGAAGCCCACCGAGATCACGAAGGATGTATGGGATGGTGACAACGTGCGGGTTAATTTTATATTCTATCAAATTAACCTTACGAACTACTCTTGCCAAGAGAGGTCAAATTGCAGTACTTAAGGATCAAATCCACAGAGAGAGAGGATACACAATAGATTTATTATAATTTTAATAGTTAAGCTAGGAAAACTATAAATAAAGGTTTTAATTATAAGTCTATCAGGAATAGGAAAATATCTAAATTACTAAGTGCATGAAAATATGAAAAAACGACAAATTTAGGGTTTTTGGCAAGTGAGTTATAATGGATTGATGCATGAAATTACTAATATGCGAGAACAATAATATTAACTAACCGATCCCCTCTTGTCCCAACTCTTGTATGCGGAAAGAGAAGTGTACCGTCGATCGACGGCTAAGGCCTAGTATCGATCGACGCTGATCGGATAGGAAGTTTGTCCACTATATTAATTAGACCAGCTCTCACATGTATCTAACAACCTAGCTTAATGTAAGCAATTATGGCACAAAACCTACTCTCATAGTTATCCATGTCCTAAGTTCAGGTTCATAGTTAGCTACTCTAGAATGCAAGCATTAAACACAATTCCAAAGATTGATATTACTTCATCCTAGCAATCCTATTTTAGGGCTAATTCATCAATATCATTATGAACCATAAATCTAACAAGTGAATTACTTAGACATGATTAAAGAAAGCATGATGAACGGAATAATATAATGCATAAAATAAATAATGGGGTTCCAATACAAATCTCAGAAGGAGTTCAAATCTTCTCCCCTAAAACTACTAATGTAAGAAAACAAAAAGCTGTAAAAGTAAATGTGGTCTTTTTCTATCTATGTCTTTTAAAAGCATATAAACTAGGTCAAAACTCATTCACGGGCATTGTTTTAAATTTTTCTTGACTTGGGCTTGAAGTCGGCCAATACTCTGCGAGTGGGCCGTCGATCAACATAAGGCCGTCGATCGACATAAAGGATGCTCCGTCAATCGATGGTCATGCTTGACTTCTACTCGTACTTAGATGAATGTGAACAACTACTAGATATCTCTTCTTAATGCTCTAACAAGCTCCATAAGGCTCTGGAACGTACGTGGACCTATAAAGACTCTAAAACACAGTCTGGACACACATAATAGACTAGAATTAGGGTCCAAATGATGGTCTAAAACTGGTAAATAACAAGGTATATCAACTCCCTTAGACTTAACCATTTGCTTGTCCTCAAGCAAAACAAAGGTAGACTGGGAAAGAGTTTTGAAAAGCGGGTACTCACATAATGTATAAGTATTACTATCACCCCTACTACCTCGCAACCACATTAAATAATGCTAATCAAAGAGAAACTCTATATGTCCTATCCTAGTATAGCAACCAAATCCATTTTGTTAGCAACTCAACAAATACTAATTTGACTCACCTCTTTAATGATTTCATTTATTTGCATAAAAATAAAATGCAGGCTTTACCTTGGGAGTAGTGATCAAAAGACGCATGGTCTCAACTCTTGCAAATCTGCTTACATAGGTATAAAGTCTTTCATGTCCTTTTCTTCCCTCTTTTATCTCATAATCTTTTTAAATTTTAAACTCAATGGACAATGATGATGATACAGTCCATCTTGCCATCTTATTTTAGATTTTTTTAAAACAAAGTTGTATGCGAATAGTGGGGCCATCGATATTGTACATATCCCTCGCTTCCAACAATGTGTGATCCTTCCTTTTGAATTAGAATAATGAGGTCATATGTAATTTACCTACCCCTCTGCATCTTCGAGGAAATCATTTCAATCTTTTATTTCTTTCTCTTTTTTTTTGATGCTGAAGAGAGAGAGAGAATGGAATCAGAAGTACACATACTTGTACCTTAAAAACTTGCAGAAGGAATCCGATCCAATGAATTCCAATCTCCAAAGCAAGCAAAATAGTCAGTATTAGGTTGGAGATCAGCTTTGGTCCCTTCAAACTTTCTTAGTAAGTGCGATTTAATGCCAAAATGATCCACTTTGGCATCTCTAGTAATCTCTGCAATCAACAAGTCTAAGAGTGGTGTTATAGTATGGTTATTCAATAAATAAGTTCTGATCGTAATCCTCTTCTTGGCTCAATAAAATCTTTTCGAAAAACCTAAGTAAATAAAACAAATAAAATCACAAAATAAATGAATGCATCAGCAAACTCCTTCATACTTAAATAACATTGTCTCTAGTGTTATATGTCCGGTTCGGTTAAGGGAAAAACTAAATCATAATTAAAAGTTAGAGAGAAATTCGAAGCTACCAAACTTCATATAAGGAGTGTCGACTGATGGTGAAGTGTTGATGTCGACCGATTGTGAAGTGTTGATGTCGACCGATGGTGGTTTCAAACTTTTCTACTCCTTTGAAAACACAAAATAATTAAATAAAAACCATAATTAATAACTAAACAATGAAAAAACAAATTAAAACTTACTAACAGTGGGTTGCCTCCCACTCAGCGCTTGGTTATAGTCATAAGCTCGACGTTTGGACTTTTGGACTAGGGAGGTGGTTCATTGAATTAATTTGGAAAGCAGGTATCCACATACTCTCTGTTCGTGTGAAACCATGCACTGATGAATCTCCTCACAGCTTCTTCTCCTCTGGTTCTCTGGTTGTCCAACCTTATTTGAGTAGTCTCCATTGCAGTAATCCTTTCTTCGAGTTTTGAATTCATCACGTCAGCATGTTAAGCTTGGCATTTGTGGGCTCTGAAATTTCATCCACTTTCTGGTAGATATCATTCTTTATCAAGTCTTGAGAAAGGTAAACGTCATCAAGCTCGTCTTCCAATAACTCCTCTTTTACTAGCCTCTGCCGAAATGTTATGGGATGACTATCGATCGATGGCCAAGTGTTGTCGTCGATTGATGTTGAACTAACTGCTCCAATCAAGTGTTGTTGTTGAATAATCTGATGAGTGTTATCCAACTTCTGCTTCATCTCGTCCATGCATGTGGTTAACCAGCCATTGTTTTCGTTGAACGGGTGGTACATGTCATCAAGCCTCTTGTGTTAGTCATCTGTAATCATCTCATGGGCTCTGCAAATTTCATGTACCATGTGGTCAACCTCTTGAGTGTTGTAAGTTTGATGTCTCTTTTCTGGCTTTGTGAATGTCTAATGCGTATTCTGGCAAAGATAGATGAGTATATTCATGCATGTTGGCTCGCTTAAGAATCTCCTTGATGTCCTCCTCAGACACATTAACGATTCTGCCATCCATTGCTCATGCATTACTGTGCTCATCTCTATAAACTCCATACTCATCCCGCTTCTCCCAATGATATCTTCTCCGGTTGTTGTTGTCAAAGGCTTTGGATCCATATTCGGTGAGACCGTCGATCGATGGCCGACGTGTCTTGTCGATCGAAGTTGGATCCATGGTTTCGTTCAACTGGCCGAAGCCTATAGATTTCCATAAGTCAAATGTATCGTGCTCAACTGCTTCTTTTGGGTAAAGTTCTGTATAATCCGAGTTAGTGTGCTTTAATGCCAACTCACGGTTTGCTGTCCGGTGTAGACAATTTCTTTTGGACTATCTTCTTCATTCTAATTTGTGGCGTGAGTGTCGGTCGATGGTTGAGGTCTGCCAGTGTCAGTTGAGAAACTTAGGCATTAGCTTCAGGTTGAGCTACTGCAGTGTCTGCTTTTACTTCCGATTCAGGGATTACAGCCCATGGTCATCAATTCTCTGACCTATTGCATTACGCGGATGGCCTTCATGGTCATACAGGTCTCCTCTCTCAACTCTAACAAAGAATAAAGTCACAACCATCTAATCTTGTGAACTACCATCGATCGATTTTGTGTCGATGTTGTTGATCGATGTTGGTGAAGAAGCATCGATTGATAGTTGAATGCTGCTGTTGATTGATGCTTGTCGAATCTTTTTGCGGATCGAGTGTTTGATTACAATTGGGTCTGAGAAAAGCAATTCCTGGTTCTTGTTGCTTCTGGTACTGTTGGTCATGCACCTTAAATACAAAAAAAAAGAACTTATCAGTAAATTACAATAAGGAAAAAGCCTAGACTAAACCTAGAAAATAATTTTAATGGCGATCCTTGCTCCCCGGAAACGTCGCTAAATTTTACATTGTGCGGGTTACGGTTTATATTCTTAATAGTGCAATCTATCAAATTAATCCTACTTTCTTTCCAAGAAATGTCAAATTGCAATACTTAGAGATCGAATCCATAAAGAGTGAGAGCACACAATAGATTTATTATAATTCTAATGGTTAAGCTAAATAAACTATAAATAAAGGTTGTAATTATAAGTCTATCATGAATAGGAAAAATATCAAAATCACTAAGTGTATGCAAATATGGAAAAGCGATACATCTAGGGTTTTTGGCAAGTGAATTATAATGGATAAGATGCAGGGAATCACTAATATCCGAGAACAATAATATTAACTAGTTCGACCCCCTCTTTTCCCAACTCTCGTATGCGGAAAGAGAAGTGTGTTGTAGATCGACGCCTAAGGCCTAGTGTCGATTGACGCTTTTCGGACATGAAGTTTGTCCATTATGTTAATTAGACCAGCTCTCGCATGTATCTAACAACCTAGCTCAATGGAATCAATTTTGGCACAAAACCTACTCTCTTAGTTGTCTATGTCCTAAGTTCAGGTTTCCAGTTAGCTACTCTAGAACGCAAGCATTAAACACATTTCCAAAGATTGATATTACTTCATCCTAGCAAATCCTATTTTGGGGTTAATTCATTGGTACCATGAACCCTAAATCTAACAAGTGAATTACTCAGACATGATTAAAGAAAATATGATGAACTGAATAATATAATGCATAAAATAAATAATGGGGTTCCAATAAAAATCTCTGAAAGGAGTTCAGATCTTCTCCCCTAAAACTACTAATGTAAGAAAACAAAAAGTTGTAAACGTGGTTTTTTTTATCTTTGTGTTTTAGAACCATATAAACTAAGTCAAAACTCGTCCAAGGTCACTCTTGCAATTTTTCTTGACCTCAGCTTGTAGTCGGTCAATACTCTGTGAGTGGGCCGTCGATTGATATCAAGGATGCTCCGTCGATCGATGGTCATGCTTGAATTTGACTCGTAGTTAGCTGAAAGTGAACAACTACTGGATATCTCTTCTGAATGCTCTAGCAAGCTCCATTATCTCCATAATGCTTCGGACCGTATACGGACATGTAAAGACTCTAAACACACAATTTGGACACAAATAATAGACTCTAATTATGGTCAAAATGATGGTCTAAAACTGGTAAATAACAAGGTATATCAGATGGACTCATCGCCTATTGGAAGCTACCCTCCTGATCCGTAACTCCAACTCTTGCTCCGCTTCCCCGAGAACGAGGGATAAAGATGGTCATTTTCCCATGCTTCATAAAACCGGGCAAAACCTCATGCCACGATCCGTCTAGACGTTGTAAGTTTTATTTTTAATATTTAATTTTATTTCTTTATCTTATTTATTAATTAATATCATTATAAAATTTTAATTTAAATTATTTTTCTATTTGTAGGCTGAGAAGACCGAAGTCTTACCATCTCTGTTTGAACTATTCAAGATGACTCACGCCACATCAGACGTGATTTTTGTTGATCCACTTTCAGATAAACTCTTTCACCAAGTGGCTGCTCGAATTGAAGAGTAGGAAACACAACTAACCCAGCAGTCTCCCATTGGATTACCCGTCAAATTGACTACAGAAGAGGTCGACCGGATCTTTGAAGAGGTAAATTTTATAAATATATTTTAATTTATTTGGATTATTTTTATACAATAATTATCTTAATATGTATTTTTTTGAAAAAGGTGGCTCCTATAAAGAAGGGATGGGCAGTGGGAATAGGTTCCGTCAATGAAGACGCAAGTCCGACTTCATCATACGCTTCGACATGGGAGCATGAGACTTCTCGGATACATGCTTAAATGGGTGCCCAGAAGTTTCTCTTGCACTCCCTTGAAGATCTGCTCGACTTTATGGCGGTGGGAAACAATGTTATGCAGAGAGCGTTGGACACTAGACGAGCGGCTCTCGGGATGCAACAACATCCTCCTTAATCCATGGATCGAGACTCACCGGAACCGAGCGGCCCCACTAACTACTTTGAGAACGTGATCCCATGGCTTTTTTTTTATTTTGCTTCGTTTTGTATTATAAATTTAAATATTATTTTATGACATATATTTAGATTTGTAAATTATAGATTTCTAATATTTCATTTTATAATTAAAAATTAATTTTTAATTTTTCGTATTAATATATAATATCTAAGAACAATGTAAATTTGTTGTAAAATTTACAAGGAATTTACAACAGATGACTTGTTAAATCCTCATATTACAAGGTGTTTACAAGGCAAGACTTGTAAAGTCCTCGTAAACATTCCAAGGAAACCTTACGAGTTCTTTACGACGACTTTTAATGAGGATTTTACGACTAATTTCTTCCTTCTGTTTTACGGCGAACACTATTCGTCGTAATATTTACGAGGACGTTACGACGAGCGTTTTACAACGAATTGCTATTCCTTGTTAATAGGGAGTTTACGACGAATTAACAAGGAATTAAGCCCTTATAAAAATATGCTATCTTATAGTCTTTGTATTGATTATTGTATTTTATATATTTTATTATCTATAATATCATTATTTAAATAAATTATTCAGTTTGACATATCGTAGAAATCATGATCTTACACTTTTATCATGGATCATTCTCTAGGAAACGCTTCTTTTGTGTTTATATTTTTGTCCCGGTGGAGTTTTTAACCAATGATACGTATAACAAATTTCACTTGTTTGGAGTTGCTTCGCACTACAAGAAAAGAGGGTACAACTGACGGACATCGTGACCGATTTGTTTGGTTGAATTTTTTTTATGGCTTTCCAACGGATATTGCGATTGATTAGAAATTTCTGACGGCACAAAATCGGTCGAACAACGGTCTGAAAATTCTGAAGGCCTTCCGATGACAATAATTTTAAATTTTAGTCATTGGAAATCCATCAGAAATTTTTGACAGAATGAGGCGGTTAGAAAACGTCGGAAATTTCCAACGGATTTCTGACCAACTTTTGAAATTTTAGCCGTTATATATTTGCTGTAAATTGGTCAGAAATCGGTGAGAAACCCGTCATCATTTTTTTTTACATATTCCGAAGCCTGAACTTTCTCTTTGTTAAAGATTATACACCAAGTGCAAAACTCTATAAAAAAAAATGCCTTCCTCAAATAAAAATGAAGTCTTGGATGGATCAAAATCATCAAGATCCCTAAACTGGACTTTATATAGATGAATTTTCACAATGTCTTCAACAATTCATGTCATTTGTTTCAAACCATGAGAGGACTCCACAAATGGGTAAGATGTATTGTCTTTTTTGAATTTGTCAGAATGATAGATTTGGTATTGTCAATGGTGAATAGAAGCACATATATAGTAGAAGATTTATGCAAGATTATAAAATTTGGTATTCGCATGGTGAAACTGATTTGATGGTGAATTTTGGTAGTACTAGTCAAGAAAATAATTTGTATAGAGTAGGAGAACAACAAGGTGGTCTAGATGAACATATAAGTATTGTTCAAATCGTTGAAGAGAGGTATAGAGTTGAGGAACCAAAATTTGAAGCTCGAAAATTTTATAATATGCAGCAACAAGTCCGTTATATAATGGTTGTAGAAATGGTATTTAGCCTCGGTCTTCTAAACAGATTATAACTTAAGCGAAGACTGTGTTGATGTGATAGCTGATTTTTTGAAAGATATATTGCCGGAAGATAATTCTTCACCAGCTACATATAATGAGATACAAAAATTGGTTTCTAGGTTGGGTTTGCCCTATCAAATGATAGATATTTGCATCGACAATTGTATGTTACACTGGAGAAGGGATGTTGATCGTACTAGTTTTCGATTTTGTCACAAACCATGGTTCAGAGAAACAAGTGGAAAGAGTAAAAGCACGTATAAGAAGATGAGGTACTTGCTAATAACAGACCGACTGAAGAGGTTATACCAATCCGAACGTGCAAGGAGGCCATGAGATAGCATGGTGAACACATAACTGAAGGAGAAATTGTCCATCCATCAGATACAAAAGAATGGAAACATTTCCAGTCAATGTATCCTAGTTTTGAATTTGAGAGAAGAAATGTTTACCATGGATTAAGTAATGATGGATTCAACATGTTTGGAAGTCATGGGAGACAATATTCTCTTTGGCCGATTATTCTAACGCCATATAATTTGCCTCCATCTTTGTGTATGAAACGAGAGTTTCTCTTTCTCTCTATTCTAGTTTCTGGCCCTAAGCATCCTAAAAGATCCCTTGATCTCTTTTTGCAACCACTTATTCATGAGTTGCAAATGTTATGGGAAAATGAAGTTGAAGTGTATGATATATCTTGTAGGCAAAATTTTATGATGCGTGCAGTGCTTATATGGACTATAAGCAACTTTCCCGCATACGAGATGTTATCAAGATGGAAAACACATGGAAAATTAGCGTGTCCCTAGTGTCAAGATAACAAAGATGCATTTCAATTGAAGAAATGAAAAAAAAACATGTTGGTTTGATTGTCATCGACGATATCTACCGCCTGATCATCCATATCGTGAAATCACCACATTTTTTACTAAGAACAAAAAAGTGTTTGATGGTCCGCCACCAGAAATAGTGGTTATTAACTGTTGTTTTTTCTATTCATGGTTCTTTTTTTTGAGGTCTTATGAGGATTTTCTCTCTGGTCTTCTCCATCGGTTACATCACTTGAGTTAGGTTCCCCGTCTGCGCAAAGAACAAAATTCCTCCAGCCACAGCCAGAAGCTCCAGCATATATTATTGTCGATGTGTTACTCAACGAGCTGTTGTTGGCACCAGGGCGAGAGATTATTCTGAAGCTGAGCCCAAATGAAGAACCAAATACTAGTTGGTAAAGTTTTGCAATTAACATTTATATTATTTATATTATCTTGTTATTTTATTTAACAATTTATTATATTTTGATTTTTGTTTTAGGTTTAGAAAATAATCGAAATTAATGCCATTTGTAAGTCTATTTTGAAATGCTTTCACACTCTCTTTGATTTGCCATATCCGACGTATGCCTATGTACCACCTGAAATAAAGAGGATGTGGCTTCTTTCATGTGTTGTAAGATGTTTTTTTGTCATTTATACATCGACTAAATTGTTTATAAACATGTTGGTTGTGTTTTATATATTGCAGAAAGATTGGAATTGGGACCCCGCTGACACTAGTAAAGTGCGGATAACCTTTATATGCAGGCAAAATTCAATAAAAAAGCAACATGACTGAGTGGAAGAAAAAGTGTAGGTCAAAGAAGGATAAGCTTACAGGTCTGAATAAGGATGTGTGGGTTGGATTAAAAGCTTATTGGCAACTAGAGTCGACTGCATCTAGCGCAAAAACCAATTCTCATAATAGGCGAAGCTAGAGTGGTGGAAAAGTCGTGTCAACACATAATTATGGTGCAAAAACAAGAGAGGAACACGAGACACAAATGGTAAGCTTTAATAATAAATACTTAATTTATACTTTAACATTGAACTAATAATCTTTACTTTTCATTATATAATTTTTGTTTTATATTAGACTGCTGAAAGGGGTGGTGCGCCACCAGATTGGTTGGATTTGATGAGGAAGATGCACACCAATATAACAACTGGTGAGGTGCAATATCCTATTGCAAGAGAGTTGTTGAAAAGTTTGACTAGGCTGAAAGATGACAAAAAAGCATAACTCCAGCAGTCTCAGATATGTATCATTGAGGAATCTACATCTTCTAACATTCTGTCCCGCGAAGAAATCAGCCAAATGGTTCTCGAGGTAATCACTCTATCCATTTCCATATAATTTATGTGATAGGCCGAGAAGTGAAGACCATTATTTTTGGTGATTTATAAGTAATCGGTTTGTTATCTTCTTTATATTATATTTTTGTATTACTAAACTTTCCATTTCTGTTTATAGAATTTCCCGGTTAAGAAAGGTCGCCGTTGTGGTTTAGGCCGTCTCTCGGAGGGGACCTCATCTAGCCAACCAAGCTTTCTTCCCCAGTTCTCGTTCAGGAAATTGAGCAGCTGAAGACAAAGCTTGTTGAAGAGCAGACAAAACAACAGGCTATGGAGGAACAACTTTGTTGCGTCATCTCGGTTTTACCCCCACAATTCTCAGCTTCCCAGTTGGGTCCCAACTAACTAGTAAATTTTTCCAAGTTATTATGTATTCTAAATGTTTTCCTCTATATTCTATTATGTTTTATTATGACAATGTATAACCTAAGTATTTTAATTATTAGACTTGTATTTAAATTTTCATTTTTTTCTTTATTTTCAAAATTTTAGTTATTTAAATGACTAAATTTTTATGATTTTGAATTATATTTGTAAAAATAGAAATTCTAACCGATGTAACCATCAAATATTTTTGATGGACATATTATCAAGAATTTCCAGCCGGATTAGCGGTCAGTAATTTCTAACTAAGAGTTCCGTCAAAAGTCAAAACTCTATGACAAGCATTTCAGCGTGGGAACCGAAATTCGCATTGTTGATTTTAGTGAACGGATGAAAGCCAAGTAAACAATACTTTCCTTGAGGTCTGGATTCTCTACAAGATCCTAAGACAATTAATCGGAATGAACGAAGAAGAGCATAGAGATTATTACAACAGATTGTAAAAGATTCATCCGCAAGAGCTGTAAGCGAGTTTTCTAGTTCTAGCCACCTAAAACCTTAAATCTAGTTGAGTCGCAGCTCAATAACAAAAGACAAAAAAGATAAGAAAAAGGTTTTGATTGATTTCGGACTGGACCTTATGAAAGGGTACCTATGTACCCCCTTGAGGATCAAGCCGAAAGGAGTTCAGTTAGAGTTTGAGAAAGAGATAGAACTGCCTTTGCGAGTTCGTTTAGTAATCGAGAGCAAGACATAGAAAACCAAGCACGTAGAAAATAATGCATGTGGTTCTCAAGTGCTAAGTTTTCGCTGAGAATTTTTTATTATAACTATGCGCCTCTTTCATTCGCTTCTCTTATATATGCCTCCAAGTTCGTTCGTCTTTCCTTTTCCGCCCCAGTTTCGAGTTTATCCTTCCGCAAAAATCTTTCTTATCTTCTCGATTTTCCCATAATTATCCCAAAACTTGAAAATTATCTTCTTTTCCATTAATCTTCAGCAGAAATCCAGTAGACCGTCATTGTAATTGGGCTCATTGTGGTCTAAAATCGTAGGTGGGCCTTTCTCGTGTTTTAGGCCCTTTTGAGCCGTTTTGCGATTTAAACAATTTTTACGATTTCTTTCGGAGAAATCATCCATCATATGATTACACGATGCTGTTTCCGCAAAATAATAAACCAGTCGTATAGCCGAGATAACCTTGGTGTTTAAGTTAACTGTTATCGCTTTATACGATTGGCTCAAAGTTTTTACAAGAAAACAAGTCTCTACGATTTTTATCGTAAAACTTCAAAGAAAACTCCAAGTGAGATCAAACAAGAGTCAGCCTAGTAAAGATCCAAAAGACAGAGTAATGGAGAAGATATGAACAGGCGACTAGACTCATGGGCGACTAAACTTTATTGATAGTCTAGTCGACCATGGGAGACTAGACGTTGTGTGTGTCTAGTCACCCATGCGTAACTAGAATTTGTTAAGAGTCTAGTCTACCATTGGCGACGAGACGTTGTGTGAGTCGTCCATGGGCGACTAGACTTGTTGCGAGTCTAGTCGCCCATGGTAGACTAGACTTGTTGATAGTCTAGCGCTTGTGGGTGACTAGACGTTGCGTATGTCTAGTTCCCCGCGTGCGACTAGACTTGGAGGCGACGTGGTTGTTTCTATGGTTGTGCGGCTTGGTCCGTTATTCAGGACGAGACATGTAGGGTGATGAGAAGTTCAAATGCGATGGTTTCTTGTTTTTTTTTACTTGAAAGAGAGACAAATTTTCCGCGGTAAATTTTAGACATTGGTTCCATCGTGACGGTTTTTGACCCCTTCAACGAAAGACTGTTTCGTAAAATTTTTCATTTCTCGCAAGAACCTTCCGTAAGAACGTTTTTCCTATAATTTCATCTTTGGATTGAAATTCTCTTATTCCTTGTCCGTTATGAAATGTACGAAGTTTTATCTTGTATCCTTATGCAAATAGGTTTGGCTTATCCCGTATAGTTTCTCTAACATTTTCAGCTTATATTTGCTTAAGGCACCATTTCTCAGAGGGTTTTAGTCATTGATTTTGCCATGATCGATTTTGACCCCAACATTCTATCATAGATATTTGACCGACAATGCGGTCAAAATTTCCGACAGGAGTATCTGCCAAAAGTTTTTTACGGACTAATTCTGATGGAATAACCCGTTGAAAATTTTCAATTAAAAAATCTGACGAAATAAAATCGGTGGTTGGAATCCATCAGAATAAACCGTTTTAACCACCCTCCAACAGATTTGGCAGGCAGAAATTTGTCATTTTCTTGTAGTGTCATGATTATTTTTTTGTAGAAATAAAACTATAACGCCCCGACCGACACGGAAAATGGGCCTCCCGCGCCCGCTCTCTCTCCTCGTGGGGCCCATTCTTTTTGACAAGCGGTGCATTAATCACCACATGGCATTTTCATGTGCTTTGGCCCCACTCGCATGGTATCGTGAATCACTTCCCGATAGGTCACCCATCATTTCACTACTCCAGCCTAAGCAGGCTTAATATTGGAGTTCTGAACAGATGTTTAACAAAGAAGGTAAGTGCACTCTAGTGACATTGGTAGCCAAATCAATTCTTTTAAACCTTTCCACATATACCAGAAATCAGGATGTTACAATTCACCCCCAAAAATCAGGATGTTACAATTTTTCCATGACCAATTTTGACCCCAACATTCCGTCATTGATATTTGACCGACAATGCGGTCAAAATTTCTGACAGGAGTATCCGCCAAAATTTTTTTACGGACTAATTCTGACGGAATAACCTGTTGAAAATTTTCAATTAAAAAATCTGACGAAATAAAATTGGCGGTCGGAAATCCATCAGAACAAACCATTTTCGACCACCCTCCAACAGATTTGGCAGACGGAAATTTGTCATTTTCTTGTAGTGTCATGATTATTGTTTTGTAGAAATAAAACTGTAATGCCCCGACTGCCCACGGAAAATGGGTCTCCCACACCCGCTCTCTTTGCCCGTGGGGGCCATTATTTTGACGGGCAATGCATTAATCACCACATGGTATTTCTCTGTTCTTTGGCTCCACTAACTGGGTATCGTGAATCACTTCTCGATAGGTCACCAATCCTTTCACTACTCCAGCATTAGCACATTTAATATTGAAGTTCTAAATGGATGTGTGACGAAGAAGGTAAGTGCACTCTGGTGATATAGGTAGCAAAATCAATTCTTTTAAACCTTTCCACATATACCACAATCAGAATGTTACAATTCACCCCCATAAATTAGAATGTACAATTTTTCCATACCGATTGTGACCCCAACATCCGTCATAGATATTTGACCGACAATGCGGTTAGAATTTCTGACAGGAGTATCTGCCAGAAGTTTTTTACGGAATAACCCGTCAAAAATTTATAATTAAAATTTTTGACAAAATAAAATTGGTGGTCGGAAATCCATTAGAACATACCGTTTTCGACCACCCTCTAACAGATTTGGCAGGTGGAAATTTGTCATTATCTTGTATTGTCATGATTATTGTTTTGTAGAAATAAAACTGTAAGCCCCGACCGCCCACAAAAAATGGGCCTCCCACGCCCCCTCTATCTTCCCATGGGGCCCATTCTTTTTGACGGGCGGTGCATTAATCATCACATGGAATTTCCATGTGCTCTGGCCCCACTCACAAGGTATCATGAATCACTTCCCGATAGGTCACCTATCCTTTCACTACTCCAGCATAAGCACGCTTAATACTGGAGTTCTAAACGAATGTGTAACGAAGAAGGTAAGTGCACTCTGGTGATATAGGTAGCCAAATCCATTCTTTTAAACCTTTCCACATATACAAGAAATCATGATGTTACAATTCACCCCCATAAATCAGGATGTTACAATTCTGCCATGACCGATTTTTACCACAACATTCCGTCATAGATATTTGACCGACAATGCGGTCAAAATTTCTGACATGAGTATCTGCCAGAAGTTTCTTACGGACTAATAATGAAGGAATTACCCGTTGAAAATTTTCAATTAAAAAATATGACGAAATAAAATTGGCGGTCGGGAATCCATCAGAATAAACCGTTTCCGACCACCCTCCAACAGATTTGGCAGGCATAAATTTGTCATTTTCTTGTAGTGTCATGATTATTGTTTTGTAGAAATAAAACTGTAACGCTTCGACCGCCCACAGAAAATGGGCCTCCCATGCCCGCTCTCTCTCTGCCCGTGGGCCCCAAGGCAGTGCATTAATCACCACATGACATTTCCCTGTGCTTTGGCCCCATTCACGCGGTATCGTGAATCACTTCACGATAGGTCACCTATCCTTTCACTACTCCAGCATAAACACGCTTAATACTGGAGTTCTAAACGGATGTTTAACGAAGAATGTAAGTGCACTCTGGTGACATAGGTAGCCAAATCAATTCTTTTAAACCTTTCCACGTATACCAGAGATCAGAATGCTACAATTTACCCCCCCCCCCCCTCGTTGTGCACCACGACAGGTCTCAAGACACCTCTTAGATCAGAACCGAGATGGCTAACCAGCTATGATTCCACTTGTAACGTCCGACAGCCCACAGAAAATGGGCCTCCCATGCCCACTCTCTTGGCCCGTGGGCCCCATTCCTTGAGACGGGCGGTGCTTTAATTTTTAGAAGGCTCGAAAGTCTTGTTTACTGTCCATGCACTCACCACATGACATTTCCCCATATTTTGCCCCCACTCACACGGTGTCGCGAATCACTTCCCGATAGGTCACTCATCATTTCACTACTCCAGCTTAAGCACGCTTAACTCTAGAGTTCTAAACGGATGTGTAACGATAATGCGCATTTTAGTGACATAGGTAACCACTTAAACCTTTCTACATATATCAGAAATCGAAATGTTACTAAAACTCAGAGGGAAAAGGCACAATGAATACGACTATACGAGTATCTTAGATCTTCAATAAAGCCTCTTGGAAGTAATAATGTCTCGTGACTCTCTTCTTGTCTTAAAAGGTAACATATGTGCATCAACTGTTTGCATGTTTTGGTGCGAAGCTGCATTTTCTGCTCATGTAATGGAAAAACTATAGTGATCGCACTTTTGAATAAAATAACAAAATAATAACATCTGAAATCTCCACTTATAAATATTGAAAATTCAACATCCATGTCGGAAAAACACTAATAACATAACATTCGGAAGTCTGAAATACGGAATATATTGAAAACGCAGAAGTCCAAGGGCCCAAAAGTCTAAAAGCCTAAAAGCTCAAAAGAAAGCACCAGCCCGATATAATCACTTCTTCTCGTCGGTCTCACCTGAGAGGAGGAAAAGAGGAGGGGTGAGTAACAGAGAAGTCACTAAGTGAGGTATGGGATACTAAACCGCAAACCACTAACTCAGTACATAGCACTACGACTGTGTAAGCCTAGCTCTAGCATGAAGCAAACAGAGAAATCAATATAAATCTAGTACACTAGTCAACTACCACTCATGCGCTCATAGTACATAGCTACTCTCTGCACCGTGCATTTACTCATAAGGATATACATACCTGTTGTGTCGCTAGTACAATATGTCTTTGATACCCCCGCACAACATCCGTTGCGTTGCTAGTACAAACATTTTTGAACCCCTCCCCCCCCCCCCGCACAACACCGCTGCGTCGCTAGCTCAAACGTCTCTGGGCCCCCACACAAACACTTGTTGCGTTGCTAGCTCAGACATCTCTGAACCTCCGCACTCGTCACATAGACCCTACTATATATATATATATATATATATATATATATATATATATATATATATATATATATATATATATATATATATATATATATATATATATATATATATATTAGTTCTCAGCATCAATCATTTCACGAAACCGTTGATTCCTCTATTACCCTTTTTTTGCTTTAACAATCAATAATAATAATAATAATAACGCAAGACTCGATATACACAGACGAAACATGTTTCGAAACTAGTCTTTCCATAATAGTAGTACTGGACTAGCTCGGGATTTAAACGGAGTAGCCCTCACCTTAGCAATGTGGAAAAGTGATGACTATGAACTCCAGCTGCTCAAATAGACTCCAATCTGAAACCAGGACAAAAAATCGAGTCATAACGCCATATGAACGGTTAAAATCAGGTTTCCGCTGGACTGGTCAAGATCAACAGAAAATTCAACTTGACTAGTCAAAGTCAACTCAAGTCAAACCTTATCCAGATTGAAATTGATTTAAACCAACTGGTTTTCCTTATCCAAAATTTATTTCAATTGGACATTCAGTTTACCTTAACCATAATTAAATCAATTAACCAATTGGTTTATCCTAACCAAAATTCAATTAATTTTAACTAATCAGTTTAACCTAACCAATTTTAAATTAATTTAAACCAGTCAAACCAACTAGTTGACCAAGTCACCGAGTTGACTCGGCCGAGTCACCGGCGACGGTCACCGGCCAGCGACAGTCACCGCCAGCGACGGTCACTGGTCAGTGGCGGTCACCGACCAGCGACGGTCACCGGCCAGCGACAAGGGACGACGGCTTACCGGAAAAGTCATCGGCGGCGACAGACAGCAGCATAGGAAGGCGCCGGACGGCGGCAGAGGACGACGCCGGATGGCGATTTCCAGATGCGGCGCGTGTAATGCATGCGCACAGTTGTTGAAACTTTTGGAGGTACGTGCGGGCTCGTCCGGACTCCGATTGAGGTGTGGTCGGCGGCTACGATTTTGTCTCGACAAGGAGAACATGATGCTGGCCTTTTAGGCAGTAAATTCACAAAGGTTAAAGTTATGGTCGATTTAATAAAACGGCCGAACTAAACTTAAAAATGCATGCTGTTCCGGCAGTTATCTAGGGCAGTGTTCGGTGGTGACAAGTTCGACGTGGTCTTGGCGTGTGGTGCCTCCAGCGACGAGCTCTGTCGATTCCCTCTCTGAAAAATAAACACATCTCTTTTTAAACTCTTTGTTCTCTTTATCTTTCTTGGTTTGTTGTAGAAAAAATGAAGTGCTGGAGTTGTTTTTATAGAGAAACCTTGGACAATTTCGACTGGACCTGGACTCAGTGGGCCAGAGGTTGGGTCACTATAAAAACATCCGTGCCTTATGTGGTTTGATAAACGCTGTAGTTTTACGTGAATTCAGCGATCAAAGTTGTACACTTTGCATCTGCCAGAGCTGACTGAATCAGCTGTGTGTTACACAAAAGACGGTGGTTACTTATGTACACTTCTAGCTCAAAGGACATGTTTTTCTTCAACCCGTTTTCTCGGGAGCTCGAAATCCTGCCTAAGTTTGCAGTGCCATTCCATGCGATCGCCTTCACTTGTCCTCCCACATGTGATAACTATGTGTTTGTAGCGTTAGACTTTGTTACAAGAGTTTAAAAGAAAATAATACTTATAAGCACTTGCCATCCTGGAGAAACTGAGTGGATCACTGAGGCCTTCCCTACTGTTTTATAGTTTTATAGGCATATAGACAAGTAGCTTAAAAGGATTTGGGCATATTTTTATTTGATTCAAAGTATCCAAGCCTATTCTCTCCCTGTCACGATAACCAAGGCGCCTCACCTGCTATCAATCTTCGACGCCGGCGTAGCCCTTGCTCGTCGGCGTCGCCTCTCTCATCTCGGCCTTTACTTTCAGTTGCTCTCTGCCTCTTTACTCGACTCTTGTTTTTTATGGCGTTTAGGATCGATTTTCTTTCTCGTTTGGTGAAGCCGATGGAGGGGACTCCGGCCTCCGGTGCGATGCTAGTCACCTCCTCCCCTGCACAATCTGCCGCTGACCCAGATCTGTCACCGGGGTTTATCTACAATGCTCAGCCGCTACTTTCTTACAAGACCACTCTCCGTTGTCTTGAACCTTCTTTTACGGAGCCGAACCTATTGTTACCCGAGAGACCCGTCGTGGTCTCAGGATGCTGGATGAAGATCTCCGAAACTGGCTTTCTTTCTGGGGATTCCCGGAATGGCGCAAGTGCCAACCTTTCTCACTGTGACCTCCAAGCCAACGACCCTACTCCGACGAACATCCATTTAATGCGATGCTGTATTCTGCTTATGGAGCTGATTTTCTCAAAAAAAAAAATTTGTCCTCAGATAAATAGGGGTGGACTCACTGGATCTGGATCTGACTGCTCTTATTGCCAACACCATTCCTCATCTCTGCTCGGACTACTACAGCTGGCGTATCTTCATCGTTTTCCACCAGTGTGGAGAGTGAACCCAACACTCCTCCCATCAACCGATGCTCATCCTCCGTTTACTCGTTGCAGCGCCTACAACCGTCCGTACGGAAACACTCTATTGAAATGGGCCAGCAAGATGGACCTTTGCTTCATCAGATTGGGCCTTGCAAGCCCAATAAAGTTCTGTTATATTTATATCAATCCAACGATGCTTGTCGCCGTGTGCTTTTTTGGGGGCTCCCAAATAGCTTTTTCTTCAAACGGTACCTCGCTTTACCACATCCTCTTCAGTTGCAATTCTATTATGGTTTTGATGTTTGTGGTTAGATTGAAAAGGATTTCTGGTGGGTTCACCGAAACCTTTAAGTTGCGTCGCATGCTATATTTATCTTTTATGAAGAATATTTCACCAGTGAATTTACGGGGTTGGTCTTTGTATCCTTCCATGTTGGTATTATCTTCCTCATTAGAGGAATGGATTTCACCATCTTACCTCCTTTCTATGAAAGGAGATGATTTTCTGGACTTGGAGTCAAGTCTTGGATTCAGCTTTTTCACAGGCTGGTTGTCAACGTCACTATATGTGACTATTTCCTTGTTGTCCGACTTTGTCGTGAAAACTACATCGACGCATTCAAGCTTCGTCTCGAATCCGCTGTCATCTTCTCATGATTACTTATCATGCTTATTTTATAATGCTGTAATTTATCATTTCAATCAAAGAGGATGGATAATTCCCTCTGTTATTGTAATCAATCATGTTGAGAAGTAATGAAAATTAAGTTGTGTTCAAAAAAAAAAAAAGGCATATAGACAAGTTTGTCCAATGGCGGAGCCAGCCACATCTTTCAACGGTGTCAGTTTTATTCTAACCATATATTATAAGGGTCATATAAGGTTATTTTGTAACACTCTACCAAATTATTTCTTAACATACAAGTAAAAAATAAGTTGTTTATAAAAAATTATAGGGTCCTGTAATGGTGGTAGCTCCGCCACTGAGCTTGTCTATCTCAATGATCGATTACATTCCTTTACAATAGGAAGAGGCTACTTGTATTCCTTTCACCCATCTTCCACTTTCTTGGAAGAGAGGAAACGAGAGCTCTTTCTCATATTTACATGCGGCAAGGAGAAGCTAGTGGTGTATAAACTGGTCTCTTTTGCAATGGGATTGATGGTTTCACAACCTTCTTCAGTTCTTATAACTCTTTTGATAAAAGCAGGTACAATCCGCCTAAGTGACGTGTTAGACTATTTGTGAGATCTTTGCATGAATATTGATTAGTCTTTTTCTGATTTTGTAAAACTGTTCCTTCTTCTTTTTCGATTTACATTGAACAAATTGCTGATCCTAAGAGAGGATATCAAAGAAACAGAATCAGAAAGCTCTCTTTTTACAAAAGGCTTTCATAAGAAAGCTTGTACTGAATTGTATTTGATTCATACTGAAAAAGAAAAAGAAACAAGATAAAAACATGAAATCAAAAATAGGCTTGTATTTTATATTCAATTTACACAACTTTCTAAACAATAAAACAAAACACTTGCTGAACAAAGCATCCGAGATAACAAAAACATTACACAGCATTGGTCGTTCCTAACAACCACCTGTCCATATGCTTCTGTCAACCGCCTCATAGCTAGAGTTCAAGATCAACATCGTCGTGATCACCGGGAAACCTCGGGACGATAACATCAATCTCTACTAGTATCCTCTCAATCTCCGGCGAATCAGACATGGCATCGCGTTTCTTTAAATCCAAGATATCAAAAGTTAACGTGTGGACGATGTCAGAGAACGAAGGGACTTGGATCATCTCAAGAATCTGAAAGACGTTGCCTTTTATCTGCTCCCTATCGCCACCGATGAGCCAATCTCTATCGAACTCGTGGGTTTGACGAACGACTCTAGTTTCTAAGTCGCAGAGGTCATCAAGATCTTCGTCCGAATCTGAATCCCGTTCGGGGGCTCGCCTGTAAACCATTACGAAATCGAAGACAAAGTTAGGGTTTTTGCCGTGGTGTTGAGTGTCGGTGAAGACTGGGTAGAAGGAGATGAAAGAGTCAGGCTCATCATCGCAATATGCAAACCAGACCATGATCCTCTTCTTGAAAGTAAGATTGGATTCGCTGTTTAGGGACGAACAGAGAGAGAGAGAGAGAGAGAGAGAGAGAGAGAGAGAGAGAGAGAGAGAGAGAGAGAGAGAGTTTAAAGAGAATAGAAATAGTTAAACTGGACAACTTCTTTTGGAGGTGAAGTAAACTCATATTTATATTAGCTTTTTTATTTCCTTTTTTCCATTTACGCGTTTACCTTTTTTCTTATTATATTTCCTTTTTCTCATCTGTTTCCTTTTTCAAGTTTCGAATTTTCCTTTTTCATTTTAACTAATTAACTTGGCTAAATCCTAATATACTAATGATATTAATATTAATTTATTTTTATTTTTTTATATAAGACTATGTCTTAGTACAAATTTTCATAAATTTTATAGTATTTTCAATATTAATGGTGAAATATATTTTTTGCTTTGTGTTTTGGTTTTTCTTTAACTGAAACCCAAATCAAAGCCAATCTGAAATAACACTAAACTCAACATAAATCAAATTGATCCATCTCCCGTTGAGTTTAGAAAGTTTTGACAAAAGCGAATTAGCTAAACTGAAACCATATCCCCCATCCTTATTTTTACCATATTTAACCATTTCAACTAGGCCCAATTTAATATAGACCTACGTATTCAGTACTTAGTTTATACGGTTAGTTCAGTTCGGGAAGTTTGACTTTTTGTTAGTTTGGTTTTTACAAAAAAAAAAAGAAAAAATTCTGAACTAAACAGAACAATCTAGATTTGGTTTAGAAGTGGGTTAGTTTAACTTCTGAACTAAATATTTTGATTTCAAATTCAGTTCTAGTTTAATCTGGTAATATTTGGGTAGTATTGGTTAATTAATTTATTATTTAGAATTAGTTGATTCGACATTGGATATAGTTTTCATTGGTTTGGTATTAGTCGATATAATTTGATTATAAATTTTATAAGAAAAATTAACCGAAGTAATAGATTACCAAACCAAATTAAATACCATTTTCTTAGAGAAAGTATATCAGCTGAACCGAACTTGAATCAGAAACCAAAATTCTGCGAGACCGATTCGGTCAATTCCGCTAGCCTAAACTCTAAAATATGAAAACAAAAGTTGTCCATAAACCATTAATACTTGGTGCTCTTAAAATTGGATATAAAATCTGGTGCATAAAGTATAATACTGATGCTTCATAACTTTAGCCAGTCAACTAATAATCAACTGCAGTTGCTAATAATCAATTGTAGCTACTAATTTTACAAACACACATGCACATACAATAATCACTCATACACATCATCGGTATGTATTCATATACAAAATGTATTTCTTCCCACATGCCAATAGCGTTTTTTTTCTTTTCAAATCTCCTCCTTTAGCCTTTCCCTCCTACGTCTGTCAGCGTGCACATCACGTGGCATGACGATCCCGTGTTTGCCTCCGCGCCTATGCTGCTGCTTATGCTTGCCATTTTTATGGACTCGGTGAAGTTGTTGGTAATAGTGAGACTCGTTGTGGTGATCAGGACGTTCGAGCATCTTGTGCAAAACGTCGTCGTCCTGCCCATGATGATGATGGTGTTTGTGTCTCTGTCGTGTCCTGCGATGATGTTTATGCGTTTTGACACCATGGCGAAGTTGGTGAGGGTGAGGACGATGATGATGGCGGTGGTTTACACCGTGTTCTCTAGTGTGTACTAATCTATGATGATCTGAATCAAAATGATCTTCGTACCAATCGTATAATGGATCAAAGAGTCCCTTTTGATGCAAGAGCCAGACAAGGACACAAGCTGTGAGGTTTTATATATTAAACAAAACTGTTAGTTCTTTCGTGGTTATAAACTATAATAATATTGTGGGTTTAAAACGCTTACTGGTTGGGAAGAGAGCGAGGAGGAGGCCGAACATAACCATCCAGCTTAAGCAAACGTACTGAATGTGGCAGCTGAAGTCGAAGAAACTCGAGCATTTGTTTCTGCACAGTTTATTGAATTGATTTACTTTCAAGAAAAGGAAAGTCAAGATAAGAATTTTAGCAAAAAGTGTGTAACCTGCAAGTGTCTCCTGTGATGAAATCGACCAAACCATTCACGAGTTTTGTCCATATTAGCCTAATCGACTCAAAGAAACCTTTAGGACTAGTCTCTGGAATTTGAAATGGATTAGTAACCTGCAGGTTTAAAAAAAAAAAATTACTTTTGTCACTCATTGATCTGACATCTGACATTAATCAAGAATGGAACAAAAACAAACCTGAGTTCCGTTGTCTAGAATGGTAGCTGTCGTGCTGAACTGACACTCTGCTCTGTCTACTTCGCTGAACTGTGAATCCTTAAGTATAGCTACACACAGAGAGAAAGAAACCAGAGCATTTTGTTATGCGAAGAATCATGGAACCGTAAGAGAAGACTTGTAATGGTGAAGTAGAATCATCACCTGTGCATATATATTTTGCAGCCTCATCTTTCGTAGGGTACAGCTTAAAAGATCGAGTTGTAACCTCCTTTGGTTTTATAATGAAGAATTGCTCCTGGAAGAAGATCATTTTGCATCATTCCTCTAAACAATACTTCTTCTTACGAGATTTAACTATATAAGAGTTAGTTTAATTACCTCAACGAAAGCTACACCTTTAGAGCAATCAAACTGCAAAGGAGGAAACGAGTTGTGATTATTAATATAACCATGAAACCTTCAAGCCATCAAAACTAGCAGATAAGATTCAGTGTTTTTTTAATGAGTGTTAACCGTTAAGCTATATGAAGCTTCTACTTCACCAGTATTCTTGGTTGTGACTGCAGCAACTCCAAATTGTGAAAGTGCCTCGAATGTCGGTATAACAATGTTTATGATCTTACCAGGGCTCCTACAACCACATAAACGAATTAATCAGAATTTTTAACAAGAAAAATGTTGGAAGATTTTTTTTTTTTAAAAATTTACTTCTGAAAAACGTATTCAATATCATCAGCTCTTAGTTCAATCATTAGATTTGTGTTGAGTGTTTCGGTGACTCCAATAGAGAACGAGTGAGGCCCTGCGTTCTGTATCATATAAAAGAAAAATAACCGATAAGCCAACCACAAAATCTTAATGTTTCAACTGATACAGAAACTATGAAGATGTGAAAACATATAACTGGATGTTGATTAATCCTCTCATATCTTCCTTCTAGTCCATATATGGGAAGTTGGTGTCTGTTAATCCGGTTCACATCTGCCTGAAATAAACTTGTTATTGATGAAACTACTAACGAAGTAAGATGTTATACAAAGTTATCAATTACAGACCTCGCGGAAGTTCCATAGCTGATTATGCAAGCAACTCCAGTATGGTGCAGAGCAGAAACTTGGTTGGTTGTTGAAAGCTTCGTAGCCAACACCAATCTTATCACACTCTATGCCATCCAAAGTAAATCTCACTCTCTCAAGAAGCATCCACATTGAGTAGTTTCCACCTAAGCTCCCTGGTTGTCCCTCCACAGCCGCCTCTCTTGGGATTACAAGATAGAAGTCTTCGAAAGAAGGAATGCTTGTGTAACCAGCAAAGTCTCCTATGAGATTAACCTTGAGGAAATTATCATTTGCAGTTGCTGTCCTATTTTCAGGACCAATGATCACTTCCTGCAATTAAAATAGAATCATGAAAGACTGAACAACTCGGAACAAATTAAAGCCACACATACTGAAACTCTAGTTCCTGTCTTCAACTCCACACGCACGCTAAACCCTAGAGACCGTTGTCCAATGCTGAAAACGTGGAACCTATGAATAGGAGAGAGATCAATCAAAAGGGCTAAAGTTCAAGAAGCAAACATGTGAGGAGGATGTGTACGTACCAGTCACCTGGGAAACGAAGGCAATGTGCAGTGTTTGCTTTCCCTTTTATCAACTTCTCAACTAATCAACACGTCAAGTGAAGAAAAAAATAAGAATTCTAAATATCTTCAAAAGGTACAAAGAGAGTGTGTAATGTTAAAAGCAAAGAAGCACGTACAGATATCTCCACAAGATGAAGGCAATCTTCGTTGCGGACCACATGGACAGCATACTGGCTGTGTCTGAACCAGAACGTTGCCTTTTTCATCACGCAACCTGTTCCACATAAGTATTACCGTTAAGCTAACACAAGAAAGAAACATATACAAAGAAAAGAAAAAAGATTTTTGCCTCTCGCATATTTCTACAATATCTGGTCCAGCATCTGGCTCACACTTTCGAGTCGTAACGTGAAACTCTTGAGGTTTATAAGGCACATCCTGAACCAATTAATATTACAATACTCATAATATTAATGATCATCAAAGTTCAAACCAAACCCATTAATTACTTTTGATAATAGAAACATAACTACATACCCTAATATAAGTTAGATCATAGAGAGCATATGCTGCTGATTTGTTCACAGTTATGACCGGCGGGATCCTTACGGTTTGCATGTTGGTACTCGAGTTATCTTCAACCTCGACGATCTCCGCTACAATCGAAGCCTCTCCTCCGCTCTTATTCGTCAAGAAACCAAGTACACGTTGTAGAATACATACAAATATTGCATTATATACTTTGAAAAAGTTAACGAAATAGGCTGAGAATTAAAAAAAAAGGCTTACGGAACCACTGGGGACAGCGAGATTCAAGACGATTTTAGTTGTGCAATTGAGATTCCCTGAATCGTTTGTCTTCTCGCACTTCTCTAGCTTTGATTTGGACAGTATCTCGAGTCCGCCCACTTCGTTAAACACTCCGAGGAAAGTTCCGACGAATACGAAAGCCATAAACAAGGCGTGCTCCATTTCTCTCTGAAGTCGACGCGTCATGAAAAATGATGGTTTCTTGTGAGAAACCGCTTCGTCTTCTATTTCTCCAACGGTTGATTTGGTTTCCTAATTTGTATTCCTGGTAGAGTTGGAGTTTAATGTGAACCGAACCAAAACAATGCAATCACGGTGAAATGCTTTTTTTTTTTTTATGACACATGAAAACACATATCTACAACTGATATTTGAAAATCCCTAGCAGCCAAGAGAGAAAAACAGATATTTTAAATAGTTTTAAGCCGATGGTCGGAGGTTTCTATAGCTTCGACATCGGCTTGTTTAATTCATTTTGCTTCTCTTTTTTTTTTTTATTTGCTTTGCTTCTGGTCATTTGTTTTTTTTAATACCAATTTATTTTAATCTGACATTTTTTTATTGTTCTTCTCTATGTTTCTTTCAATTGATTTTTGGAAAGAAAAATGTCGGTTCAATTAAATCGTTCTGAAAAGATAATTGACAGATCTACTTCGGATGGTGGTGATAAGTCTTACCGGCTTCAATTGTTGATGGTTTTTCATTTGATGGTGATGGAGTTCTTGCTGCAAATTATGATTACTTCGAAAATCAGCAAGAAATTCTATGGATGGTAATATCTTTGACTTGTTATTATCAATAGCGCAAAAAAAAAGTGTTCTCTTATCTCGGTGGCTCCTCCTGAAGTAATAAAAAGAGAGTGGCTATTGTGCTAAACTCAGTTAGAAGCGTGGTGTTTTTTGATTAATATAAAGATCATTTCCCTTGAGATTCATCTATTCCAAAAGCAAATATGGAACTTTAATATGAAAAAGTTTTAGTCATCCATTCGCAAAGTATATGTGTTAGTTTACTTTGGATCCCTACTAGTGTATCCATTTTTATATTTGTTTTGCTAGTTCTCAATGTTCAGAACTCTTAGCCTAAAGGGCTTAATAATACAATCCAACGTTAAAAAAATTATTGATTTCAAAATCAATATAGCTAATTACATGAGACAAAAATTACAGAAAACATGTTGTGAAAAAGAACATTAAGCAAAGTAGCATTAATACGATGCTTCCTTACTCATTCGTGCGATAGGTTGTTTCAATAGCTTTCTTCATCTTCATTCTTAGTCTTGTATGATCTATTTTGTCGCTTTCATCTGTTGTGAGTAAATACCATTTATCTTTAAGTAGATCACTGAATGTGATCTATCTGTTACATCGCAATTTGTCCTAAACACTCCTATTGTAAGAGATAACATGTGTTGATGTCGTACTCACTACCCACAATTTACATATTGTAAGAATTTTATGAGTATGTGTGAGAATAAGATGAACATGTTATGGCTTGTGTGTTGAGGTCAAGAGAGAATATACAATAGGTGATAGAAAGTGCATGAGGCAGAACTATTAAGAATGGGATAATAAGGCCTTATGGCCAAGAATATGCAAAAGATTGATGTGAGATTAATGCAAAAGTATAATGAGAGTATGAGAGAGTGTATGAGAATGGTGAACCAGGGAATAAAATGAAGGGGAAGGTTCATTTCTCCTTAGAGAAAAAATTATGTACAAGAAGTGGCTTATATAGCCATGATACAACAATAAGCAACTAATAAAAGAGGGAAATGGGAGCATGATTGAGAATACATGAGAGAGGAGACATGACAGATGAGATAACTTAAGTAAAGAGGAAATCTAGATAATAGATCTAGATAAAGGGGCTTCCTCTCATCAACAACTTCAACTTTGAAATGGTCAACCTAATCTAGTCATCGATATTTGCTTGTGCATGTCAAGGGAAGTCTTCTAGAAAATGTAAACTGATTCTTGGTCGAGTTCTTTCTCTTTCCATCATTCCAAGTTGTTCACATTTGAAGTTTGGTGAGATCATGTGAAGTTTTGTGAAGTCAGGTTTCAATCTTTGAAAATATGGATAAATAAGTTCATATATGAACCTAATTGCACATATTTTAAATATATAAACCTATTTATAATCATCAAAGATCGAAACTGGAAAACCACATAGACGAAAGTTTAACTTGGTTTAGAATTTAAATCGATATCAAACTAATTAAAATCATATCAAAATAGTTGATATTGAACTGAAATTAAAACCCGACCCAACCTGATATCCAATATAACTTGAACCAACATCCTACTAAAGAGTTGGATCGAGTACTATTTGAATACCAAGTTGGTTCGGGTTTTAATTTTAGTTCAATATCAACTTGTTTGATCGGTTTAGAGACTAAACAAGTAAAACCAAGTTAAACTTTCGTCTGTGTGGTTTCAGGTTTCGATCTTTGAAAATAGGGGTGAATAGGTTCATATACTTAGAATGTGTGAAACAAAAACGACATATTTTCACAAAAGAAGTATCGTATAGAAACAGTTCCACACAATCTTTCATGTTCGTCATAATTGCACATATTCTCAGTATATGAACATAATTGCAGACATTTTAAATATATGAACTTATTTACCTTAATTTTAAAGATCGAAACCGGAAACCACACAGACAAAAATTTAACTTGGTTTAAAATTTAAATAGATATCAATTTAATTAAAATCAAATCAAACTAATTGGTATCGAACTGAAATTAAAACCCGACCCAGCCTGATTTCCAAATATAATATGAACCAACATCCTACTAAAGAGTTGGATCAAATATTATTTGAATACAAGGTTGTTCAAGATTTAATTTCAGTTCAATATCAACTTGTTTGATCAGTTTAGATTCTAAACCAGTAAAACCAAGCTAAAATTTTGTCGGTGTGGTTTCAGTTTTCGATCTTTGAAAATAAGGGTAAATAGGTTCATATACTTAGAATATGTGAAATTATGACGAACATGAAAGATTGTGTGGAACTGTTACTATACAATACTTCTGGTGTAAATAAGTCGTTTACCCTAAATAATATTTCATAACTATCTATCCATAAACTCGTAACACTAACGCCTAAGTTACTAAACAACAACCATATATTATATTTTGGCTGAAAATAATTAATGCTAATTATACAAACCCTAAACCCTTAATATGTGTACAAATATTATTAATAAATAAATTTTTGAAGTAAATCAATATTCTTTTTTTCTATTATATAAATTAAGAATTTTACTTAATTAATATTTAATTATTTGTTTTACTGTTTCTTAAATTTAACTCTTTTTATTAAAATATTTTTTTTGGACAATAAACACAATATATATATAATAATAATTATTTTATTTTAAAATATAGTTTAAATTTTTGGATATTTTTTATTATATTTGCCAAAAACAACCTAAAATTTCAATTTAAACCTATAAGTGTACCACAATTTCAATCAAATGCAAAACCAACCTACAAGGGTGATAAAAGTACTATTTAACCCTTATGACTAAACAAAAAAACAGAAATGTATTTTACGTTTTTATCCTTTGTTAGTCTACACGTAACAGAAAGAAGTCTACATATATGTAGACCTCGTACGAAGTCTATTCATTCGGTACTCTTGTTATGTAGTCAATACCATAATTTTATCTAATAATTTAATTTTAAAAATGTATAAAAATAATTGTTGTAATATTTTTAACTAATCATTAATATAATGGATAATATGAAGTAAAAAAATTAAAATTTTATATAATTAAACATTTTTAAGGAACATTTAGGGTTTGAGATTTTTGGTTAAGGGGTTCGTAGACATATTATAAAGTCTACATATACGTAGACCTTTTTTCAGTCTACACACAATTTAACCTAACCGGATTTAACCAATATAATTTGATGATCAAATAAAACATTTACGGTTTGAGATTTGTGGTTAAGGGGTTCGTAGACATATTATAAAGTCTACATATATGAGGACCTTTTTTTCCAGTCTACACACAATTTAACCTAACCGGATTTAACCAATATAATTTGATGATCAAATAAAACATTTACGGTTTGAGATTTGTGGTTAAGGGGTTCGTAGACATATTATAAAGTCTACATACATGTAGACCTTTTTTTCAGTCTACACACAATTTAACCTAACCGAATTTAATCAATATAATTTGATGATCAAATAAAACATTTACGGTTTGAGATTTGTGGTTAAGGGGTTCGTAGACATATTATAAAGTCTACATATATGTAGACCTTTTTTTCAGTCTATACACAATTTAACCTAGTATATAAATACGATTTTTCAAGCTTTTCAGGTAAAAAAAAACTAATCTTCGCCGTATCTCTCTCTAGGCGATTTCCGGCGAGATTTCCGGCGAACTCAATCCACGCAGTTTCCCATCTGCTTCGTCTCTGTCTCCTCCATTGCTCTGGTAAGTTAAATGTCTCTTTTTACCTCTCTGTTGAAAAAAGTGACCACCTTTACCTTTTTCTCTTTTCAGATCTGAGCCGGCGACTTCTAAGGAACGGTGCTTCTCGTCCAAATCTCTGCTTCCGGTCAGTATCATGGCTTCTACTTCATCTCTTTGTCCTAACCAGCAAGGGATTGTGCTTCATCTTTCCAACGTACGTCTTTGTGTCATCTCTATCTCTTGTTTAACTAATAACCTAACAAACTCATCTTTGTTTACTAACCTTTTAGTTTCTTTTGAGGTCTGAGTCGGTCAGTCTTAGATCCATTTCTCTAACGAGCATTGCATCCTCTCTAATCCATTTCTCTGCTTCCGGTGAGTCTACTTCATTTTGAAGTGTAGTATGAAGTTTCGAATTTGTAGACTGAAATTTTGAATTTGTAGACTGATATTTTGAATTTGTAGACTGATATTTTGAATTTGTAGACTGATATTTTGAATTTTTGTAAACTGATATTTTGAATTTGTAGACTTCTCATGTAAACTGATGTTTTCAATTTGTAGTACACTGATGTTTGAATTTATAGGCTTCTCGTGTAGGCTTTATTTTAAATTGTAGACTTCTCGTGTCGAATGCACTTATATAATTCTTTGTTTGTGTCTTCTTGGTGCATGTTACAAAATGGATAAACCTGATTTCTTATCGAGGTTGTATACTCTAGGGAGGAGCTCAAGAACTGTGAGTAACATACAGTTGTATCAGGCTTTTGTACCAGACATATGGTTGTAACAAACTTATGTAATTTGCTTGCAGCAGACTGAAGTATTAGCCTTCTTTTACATAAGACTTTTATAGAAGTCTGGTACTCGACTATATATCAAAATATCATCATTTGTATCAGTATAGTACTATTCTTTCAGAGATTTTAATTCATATTCGACCAAAATTACAATTCCAATACAATCCAGAGATTTACATATTAGTCTTTCTTTATAAGAGACTTAAAAAGAAGTCTATTTTTTGTTCAAGAAGACTAACATGTTGGTCTGCACGACAGAAAGTAACATTAGAACTCAAAGTAATAGAAAAATTAAGACCTACGATTTCAACAAAAGTTCATCAAATAAGACAACATCCAAAGCGACAATACAACTGATAAGTTAAATACATAAGACATAAGACGACATCCAAAGCAATAAGACACCATCCAAAGCAATAATACAATTGATCAATTCAACACATAAGAGATAATACATAAGACAACATCCAAAGCAGTAAGACAACACTGGTTTAACTTAGACAGTTTGGATGTGACCTGGTTGTTTGCACTGTGACAATTAATGTAGACTTACTAATATGTCCACAATTGTTTCCTAGCAATATAGCAAAATCAAAAGTATTATACTTTCATAATTACAACATTTTTTCTATCCAAAATCACTCAAACCCATTAGGATTAACTATTACACACTTTCAAAAGAAAAAATTATGAAAAAAATTAATGCATAGTACACAAATTAACTTTTAATGTAAATTTCAAAATAGACTTTATGTTCAGTCTACAACGTGGTAGACTTTCTTTTCAGTTTACATCCGTAGACGATCAGATAGGTCTACTCTTTGGGTTAGTTTTTGCAATTGACCATTTTACGGGTTATTTTTTATAGTTGAAAAAAAGTTGTGATTTTATATAAGCAGACTTCGTTTTCAATCTACAACTTCAAAAAGATTAGTTTTCGCTATTGACCAGAATTTTCCAGGATTTGACTTTTAGAGGTAGACTAAATATATAGTCTACATGTTTTAGGTTTTTTGAATGAGGTTAGTTTTGCAATTGACTATGTTTGACTTTTTAGGGGGTAGACTGAAATGAACGTCTACAGATTTGCAGACTTCGCAAGAAGTCTACTATCAAATACGACGAGTCAGTTTTGCATTTGACCAAAATAAAAAAATAGACTTCACGGGTAGTCTACATTTTTTTTTTGAAAGAGAAGACTGCATCTGAAGTCTACATATTAGAAATAATAATAATTAATTTTAAAAAGTTTTAGTCAAACACAAAACTAACCTTTTCAACGCAATCAAAATTTTGGTCAAATGCAAAACCGACCTTAAGTAAACTTTTTCGGCAGTCTACGCTTTGTAGACTTATGTTGAAGTCTGCTTATGAAAAGTCAAAAGTTCATTCAAATGCAAAACTAACCTCTTTTGCGTAGTCGTCTTTGTAGGTCTACGTACTTTTTTTTTGTTGTCAAAGGTTAAGATGTAGACTGTCGGGGAAGACTACGTTACAAAAAAAAATCCGTTTAGTCAATTGCAAAACTGACCTGTGCGTTGACAAATAGACTGCATTGTATGTCTACATAAGGGCGTAGACATATAAAACAATCTACTATCGCGACACAAATCTGAGAAACGACTTAAACCATGAAAATAATTAGCTTTTTGCAGTGTGAAGCTGTTTCCAGCCTTTTCAACCATCCAAACTCCAATAATTACCAAAAGGAAACATTTTTGATGATTCACAAGTGAAAAAATACGAAATTATGAAGTTTATGATTATGAAAATGAAGGTTAAGAGAGATTTTTAGATGGAAATGTAGAGAAAATGAGAGGAAATGAAGATTTGCTTGTTTAGAATGAGAAAAAAGTGGTTGAAAATTCAATTCTAATACTTTAAGAGATCAAAAATGGTGGTTCATGGTGGTTGAAAATATTGATGATAATGGCATAGTTGTAATTAAGAAGAAATGTTTAGGGTGTATTTGGTTTTTTGTATTTTCGAAATTAATAAATAAATAAATAATAATGGCAAATTTGTAAATAATTCAAAAACTTATGGGTATTATGGAAAATTTAATAATGAATAGTAACTAAAAAAAGAGGTTGATTTTGGGTTTGACTTGAATTTTTAGGTTGTTTTTGAAAAACCCTCATTTTTAATCACTTACCTAATCAAATAAATTTTAAATTTGTTTTTGTTAATTTTTATTATATTAATCTATAATAAATAATCTAATCTAATAAATAAATATAATTTTTATTAAATATTATGTTGTTAATATGAAACTCTTTTTAATTATATATAACTATTCACTATGGGTATTAATGATATTAACTGTTTTAACTTTTAATTGAAAGTCCAAAAGTAAAAAATCATTTTGCAAATAAGAAATAGATAGAAATTAAACTTATCAATATATGCAAACTCTATTAAATTAATTGAAAATAAATAATCCCGAGTGAAAATCTAGTTTCCTATATATTCATTTATATGAGCTCTTCCTGGCTATAAACCTAAAGCTTTAATTTCCAAATCAGCTGTCCCTCTCTGTTTTTTTCTTTACTACAAGAACAAGAAAAACTCCAGATGGCTAAGAAGAAGCTCAACCCTTTGGAAGATCCACCAAAGTCATCAGACGATGAAGTGGAGAGTCTGTCCGGAGAGGGAGAAGAAGAGATATCCGACGAATCTTCGTCTGAGGAAGAAGACGATCTCATGAACACCGTCATCGTTCCTCCGAAACCAAAAAGTGCAGTAAGACACGCCGTTACTTCTGGATCTAAGCGTTCGAGTGAAAAGATGTCCCCAAGGAAGGTGCATGCAAAGCGGTCCAAGAAGATTTCAAAGATTGTTGAGGATACCAAGAAACCTCTGTTTCAGAGACTGTGGAGCGAAGAAGATGAGATCTCTCTGCTTCAAGGTATGATTGACTTCAAAAACGAGACTGGGAAGAGCCCGTACGAAGATATGGATGAGTTTTATGAATACATCAGAAAATCCATTAGCTTTGAGGCTAGTAAGATTCAAGCTGTTGAGAAGATTAGGTCTTTGAGGAAGAAGTATATGAAGAACGTGCTGAAAGGTGTTGCATCTATGCCCAAAGCTCATGATAAGGAATGTTTTAAGTTGTCCAAGTATATTTGGGGATCTAATGGAATGGCTCTCACCCCTAATGTGAAGAAGAATCTTGCCTCCCGTGGTAAAGAGGTAGAGAAAGAAGTTGAATCTGATGGGTCTCTAAAGAAGAAGCTCGACTCTTTCGAAGCTAATGGTGACAATGTAGAAGAAGACAGAGAGGTGTTGGATGATGATGAGAAGGAAGAAGATGATAGAGATGCGTTGGTTAATGGTAAGAAAGTACAAGCTGATAAAGAAGTGTTGGGTACTGGTGATTCGAAGTCTCTTGGTGTGATGAGAGCATCTGACTGGTTTGAAGACTCGTTTCTTGCTGGATCCATTGCGAGTTTAGGTGTGGGTGAACGGTTTGTGAAACAGCAATGGAGCATGGTGGCTGTGGAGACTAAGAAGAAACTGGAAGAGAAGTGGAAGTTGTTTCAGGCCAAAGAAATGGAACTTGTCTTGCAGAAGACTGACTTTATCCGTGAGGTTGCCTCTGTAATTGCTGAAACATCTTAAGAAGCCAACAATATGTAGGTTTGTCGGTTTAAGTTGGAGATGTAATGTCTCCTTTGTTATCTAATTTAGGACTTTTTTAATGTTTCTGCATTCTGGTTTTCTGGTTGATCTTTTAAACTCTATGGAAGTAATTAAAGTTCTGCCAGTGTTAGGCAATTAGCTATAATATTGTCTTTGCAGTTTGCAGGCTTCTTTTTACTCTTTCTAAAATCCTAAAGCTCCATTAAGATCCCAACGTCAGACTTTTGACTCTAATAAAAATCCTTTAGCTAAGATTATCTATCAATAAACTCTTCTTATTGATCACTCAACACACCAAGTCCAAGTACAAGCTGATAGTGTAAATCTCAGATTAGGATCTCATGGTTAATACAAGACTGAATGAAGATGATAGTGTGAATCTTATGTTAGAATTTCATGGCTACCTCAACTTGAAGACTCGATCACGATCAACATGAGAAAAACTCATGGCGTCTCACACTTACAATGGTTGAATCTGATGGTTGTTGCAAGATTAGATGATGGACTTCATGTTTAAGGTCATCTTTTTTATGATTAAGAGTTCTAGGGAGGTTTCAATCTGCAATCCTTCCAGCAACAATATATTGAACAACTCAACTGCGCATAATTTCCCAGGTCAAATAACAAAATAGGATCATGAGCAAATGATAAAAGTATTAAAAATACCTGGAATATAATTAACGGATAGGTAGAGATTCTTACGCAAGCGGGAGGTTGCGACATGATACAATGATTTGTCTTCGTCAATTCCGTAACTTTTGAAGATGCCGGTTTGATTTGAGAGCTTCGATGCACACAATCTACAATAGTAATAATGTATTGTAAAGAAAAGTGAAAGTCATAGCGTCAGATTAGATTGGTGAATGAATTGATTCAAGTAGTTAATGTATAAGAAACAACTGAGGATGTAACAAAGAAGACAAAGAAATAAATCAACTGGTGAAAAAGTCGTCGAACGACTCCGAGGCGAGCAACGAGAGAAACTCCCTTTCCCCTCGTCTATGGATCAGAATGCGTAATTCCAACAGAAGTCAGATTTCCCGAAGTACAACAAAGACTACTCCCGGAGCGAGAAGACTTGAACGGTGTGATGCTTCTAGACAATCTCGGCCTCATCAATTAGTGCCGAGATCAAGCATTTATACGAATTCAAAACTACCAACAAGCTGCCGCAAAGTATTACAACTCAAAACGTACAAAGTCGCAGACTCAAAGAAGGCGACTTAGTCTTGCGGAAAGTTTTTCAAAATACCATTGAACGAAGCACAGGAAAACACAGGGAAAACTGGGAAGAACCATACAAAGTCATAAAAGCAGTCCGACCAGGAGCAAACGAAATCACCAATATGGAAAACGTCAAAATCCCAACAACCTGGAATGCAATGCACCTGAAAAAAATACTATCACTAGGCAGTCACATTGCAAAATACTGAACTAGGAGACGGCTTAATCCTCAAAATGGGTACGTAGGCAATTCGTCGCAGGACGAGTTCAGCTGTCCTCCTCTCTAAAAAGGGTGGGGGGAGGAGTAGATACGTATACGTAGACTCATATACTCTCACATTTCAAAATATCTGATTCCATGTACTCGATATTTAAGACTTTTTTGGCTACAAGAAAACGCAGTTCGACTTAAAAGTTTCTCGCCAATCTCTTTTGCCATAAAAACACTTGATCTCGCAAAATCACTTTGTAGCTAACAAGAAAATTACAATCGCATACACGTCCTAGTAAACACAAACAATTATCATATAACCCAAAAATGGAAATCATACGATAAGGTCTTCATAACAAGACTCATTCCTAACTACCAAACGGTTAACGGGAAATATGAACTTCTCATCAAGTTCCATACACCACCGTAAAAACATCCATAAGCTAGAAACACGACATATGAAAGAAAACTTCTATACGAAAGACACTTTCAATTAAATTAGCAATAAAAAGAAACTTCGGATGCGAAACCTTCACACACAAACTGAAGTATTTTTTGGGCATAAGGTCAAACTAGACCTTCACGCCAAACGGAAAAATTTCTCTAAAACGTTCTAATAACGTAGAGTTTTACCCGAAAGATAACCCAGTCTTTAGTACCACAAGACGTCGCAAACACTAGAAACTTGCTTTCAACATAGAACATCTTCCTCAATGGAAGTTTAATCTCAGAAACTCGAACAGTCATACACACTAGCATCTTTTCAAAATCACACCTTTCGCGAAGGCTCTAACTCAAACAATAACACTCCGTTTGTTGATGGCCACAACAAACAAACCCTAATGTCCTAAATAGACTTAGTCATCTCCCTCCATAGTAATAGGCTCTCAAACATCCGACACAAGGGTAATAGCGCGCTCTAAAAGAAATCAAAAATTTGGTTAGTATCTTCCAAAGACTCTTCCCGCGGTCTGAGATTTTTCTTTGGAGAGATGCTTGATTCCCGATCGAAGCAAGTCACATAAGCCGGAAATTTTTCATAGACTTCAGAATCAAAATATAATCAGGTCGATATCACAAACGGGTGATTTAAGCCAAAGCAGTCATCGCAAACCCTAAACCGGTAGTAGACTTAGGTCTTGCCCTAAACCTAGAACATTGGTCTCGAACATCTCAAGGCATAGTATCAAAGAACCGGATACGAGATTCCAAAACATGTCCCTTCGTTATATCTGCGTCTTTACGAGACTTTTTGTACGACAAGCCTTCAGATATTCTCGTTTTAAACAACGACAAGTATCACGATCCGCTGAGCATCTGAAATGAGATAACAACTCATACTCTTTCTCTCTATCTCTGTGTATATCTGCTTCTGCATTGCTGAAAAGCGATAAACCGTAATTTTATAGATTCAGACGAAATTCCTAAAACCCCACAAAGGGTCAGGGATTCAAAGCCACACGCGGCTAGTCCCGAACATAAAACATGGCCACACTTGGCAAAAGTAAACACTAACATAAAAAACCACACTCCCCGAAGCGGGACTTCAACTTCACTTATCCTCGAAAGACAAGACCTTGTCTTCATTCACGACAACATCATGGTTCGGAGCTAGGAAATTATCTAATATGGTTTACAAACATGTGACAATTAATGATTTTTAATAATAAAGATTTGCTAACAGTTTTTGTATCTTCCATATTTTTTTAAAAAAATTATTCTTAAAAGAAATTAAACAATCACATTAAGCATATAATAAAAATTTATTTTTTTCTTATTTGCTATATTTTGAATTTTTGTAAATGATTATAAATTACTAAGACTATTAAAAAACTATATTGAATTTGTGATCAGTTGTTTAATTTTTTTTTATAACAAGTTACAAATGATTATAAAGTTATATAAATATGAAATATCATATAATATATATATATGTATATATATTTACTTCAATATTGTTTTAGATAAAATATATAGCCTATATAAAATACAAAAAAATGTAATTTTAAAATTTGCATTGAGTAGGAAACCTCATTTAATAAATATTTATTTTAATAAAAATAATATTTTTGTTACAGGAAATATAATAAATGTTAATAAAAATATATGAGTAACAAACCTCAATTAATATATATATATATATATATATATATATATATATTACAATATACCATATATATGTCATTATCATTTAAGAAACTTATAGTATATAAAAATAGAGATTGTTTTTATTTATGTTTTTACTCAAATTTAATTATATACATAATAGTTGCTCAGTTCTCAATTATTCAATATATTTATTATTGCATGCTACGTAAATGAACACAAAATAAATAATAATATGAATAAATAATTTATATACATAATTAATGTTCATTATACACAACCGCGGATCTTAAATGTTATTTGGTCATATCATTTTAAAAATAAAATTCTTCTCATCAAAGTAAAATGTGAATTATAACATCCGTATGATATCATTGAAGTCCAATGTAAATTAAATAGGTTTAAAACAAATAAAATATCAACAAACATGACCATATTCATCAGTTTTATATTGAAGGTCCATGACTATACGTTTGGGAACTTATGACATGATGGTTGAACGATCAATCTTAATATTCAACGATTATTATTATATAAATTTTACCCTGCACATTCGCGCATGTAATCATCTAATCTATATCTATTCCATTAAAATAGAATCATTTCCTTAATGAAAAATTATTTTTTTCCAAAAAAATACTCTCACTTTACAAATGATTAATAAAATTCATTAATGGCATTTGAGTCTTTTGGTTTTGGGTCTGCAGATTCTACTTAAATGGATTAGTAAACAATGGTCTTACACCTATTTATAAAATATGTTACTTTTATTTAATATAAATATTTTAAGTTTAAATATTAGACATATATATTTTAAAACTAAATTAATCAAAAAAATTATGACATCATAATATTATTTTCTTAAATCTATGTATCATAAAATTAAATTTTAAAATGTAAAATAAAAAAATAAAAATATAAACTTTTAATAGGTTGCATGCATTATCATAATATTATTTTCTTAAATCTATATATCTCTGACTAGTCTATAACTTCCTTGACCTTTTTCATGTTGACTCTGATTATGAATCCTCTGAGCCCTGTTCAGTCTGAACATTATTTCCACCTGAAACCTCAACCATACCAGCACTCGATGAAGTCTGTTCTGTTTCAAATCCAATTTCATGTTGAACAAGTACATGATCTCCTGAGGCATCTTTTGTAGAAGTTTCTTTCTTCAGATCCTTAAATACAACACCCTCACTAAACAACATGTTCCTACTAATGGTAAATCTTTCTTCATCAAGCAACCACACTTTATACCCTTTTGTACATGTCGGATATCTAGTGAATACACCCTTTTATCGCCCTTGGCTTTAACTTACCTTGATCTTTGTGTATGTAGACCACTAATCCAAACCTCTTTAGGTGATTATAAGCTGGTTTTCTTCCCAACCACAACTCTTCTAGTATCTCATTATCAATTGCAAAGGCAGGATTTCTGTTGATCAAGTAAACTGCTGTAGACACAGCTTCTTCCCAAAACTTTTCTCTTAGTCCTAATTCATCAAGTAAACACCTAACTTTCTCCATGATTGTTCTATTCATACGCTCAGCAACGCCATTATGTTGTGGCGTGTACACACACGTTTTGTGTTTTTCAATGCCTTCACTTTTACAAAACCCATTGAATTCCGACTTACAAAACTCAAAACCATTATCGGTTTTGAGACAGCAAACCTTCTTGTTGATTTAATTTTCAACAAGCTTCTTCCACTCTCTGAACTTATTGAAAGCTTCACTCTTATTCATCAAGAAAAATACTTATACTTTTATGGTAAAGTCGCCAATGATTGACAAGAAATACTTCTTATGTGACAAACTTGAAGTTACATTTGTGAAACCCCATAAATCAGCATGAACATATCGTAAAGCTACACCTGAATCATGCCTTCCTGAATGGAAACTCAACTTCTTATGTTTTCTCATGATGCAATTTTCACAAAAGTCCAGAACTCCAGTCCTTCTTTTATCCAGAATTCCTCTCTTAGCAATTATATGTAAACTCTTGATACTAAGATGACCAAGTCGTTTGTACCAAAGACTGGTTTCATCCTTTGATGGTGACCGAGTTTTCTTCTGCACATTGCTATTCAGTTGCTCTGCAACAGTCTCACCATCGAGCAAGTAGATGAACCACTCAAAGTACCCTGAAGCGCCAACTTTCCATTTTATTGAATCTGGTTTTCCCTCCTCCACCCGAGTGTTTGAAGCCAAGCATATCCACAATACCAGTGGAGATCAAGTTCCTTTTGAGCTTTGGAATATACCTCACATTAGTGAGAAACTTAACTGTTCCTCCATAGGTATTCACATTTATCATTCCTATTCCCTGAACTGCTATCATTGCCATTTCCCAACAACACCTGTCCTAAAGTAAGCTCCTAAAACTGATCAAACCAATCTCTTGATGTCATGTGATAGGAACAACCTGAGTCGATATTCCATGTATCTTTATGCCAACTATCAGATACATATAAGGCATCATCATTCGGATCCACTACAACAACAGCTTCTGCAGATTCATCATCACCATACTTCTTCTTTCGAGCATAACAATCTTTCTTCACATCCCCCTCTTTCTTACAGTACCAGCACGTGAGTCTAGAACCTGAGCAAGGTCTCGATCTTCCTTTACCCTTCCTACCACTGCTACTCTACAGCTCTCTCTCTTATCAGGTCTATTAAGAGCAAAGTAACCATAGCCTTCACCATTTCTCAGCAACAAGCCAGAATCTTTGATCTCTAGCTCCTTTGATATTGCCGCACTCGTGACATCCTCAAGGGATAATGTTTCCCTTCCATACTTGAGTGTTTCCTTCAAGTAACTGTAATGACTTGGAAGTGATTCCATCTGGAGAATAGCCTGAACTTCCTCAGATGCCTGCACATTCACACTTGATAGATTTGAAACTATCTTCAAGAAATTATCAATATTTTCATCAATCAACTGAAACTCCTTCATCTTGAATATATAGAATTTATTTTGTAAGTTTATCCTATTCGGTAAAGATTTATAGAGATACAACCTTTCCAACGTTGACCAAGTCGATGCAGCTTCAGTACACGCCTCGATCTTCCACAGTTGGTGATCACCAACATTAAGGATGATAAGATTCATCGCTTTCTCAGATCTCGGCAACCTCGCCGACTCTTCTCTCTATAATCTTTCTTTGAACACATCTTCATCCTCGTTTTTCTTAATCACAGACTTCGGAATTGATGTTTGCTCCAACAACACATCCTTTAACACCAAGACTGAAATATGAGCAAGCATACGCTTCTTCCAAAAGGAGAAATCTCATTTGCCACCGAACCTCTCAAACTCGATTCGTGCGTTCGCCATTGATTCAACAGCCTCAAACTCAGCAACCTTGATTCAACAACTTTGAGCTCTAATACCACTTGTTATTGTTCATGCTCATTTCGACGTTAGACAGAAACTATGATATTGTTCAACCACAAAACTCATGTTACACACGAACATGAAATTCTCACGGAACACTAAGGATTACGAGCAAGGAATCGAAGGAGAACAGGAGCACACACACATAATAATTGATTACCTAGAGTCCACCGATGTGGCTACATCTCTGGGGCCTACAAGGAAAATCACTAACTCTCCAAGATCACAAGATGAATGTGACCTAAAGTTGTAACTCTAATACAATATTACGTGTACGACACACGAGCTTTGCTTTTATATTATGAAAAGTATGTTACAACTCATAACCGGCTTTAATAACCGTAAACCATTGAATTATAATTAACCGGACGTTAACCCATCGCCATATAACCCAATTGTCAATCTCTACCTTGTTTAACTTTAATACAGCTGATTCTTCGTCACCAACATAACGCTGTTGATTAGTGCTGAGATATGCAGATTCATCACCAGTGAACAGACGTACATCACTAAGTACAACAATGCCGTCGAGCAGCTGAATCAGGCTGTGAACAAGGCTGATATATTCTATTGTCGTCAATTTGCAGAGTGACATCAGGTTCAACGGCGGAGGTTTTTAAGGGTGGTTTGACGTTTAGTTATTTTCATTCTCGGATCTTTTTTATTCGTTCGTGTGGTTTGTGATTGGTTAGATAGCAGATCTATATAAAAGTTACGGCTGTTTGATATATAGTTGCGTTAGTACATATATCTGGTTTTGATGATTAGTATTGTCTTACCGTTAGATGAAACCTCTCTCAGAGTGGATTCAAAGTTTGATCAGCAACGGAGGTTGGCTTATGAGGTATTCAAAGCTGCTGAATCTTGAGCTCAGGAGCAGACATATATATATATATATAATTGACAGTAAACGGAATGTAAAAGTAACTAAAGTTTTCGTTTGATTCTTTGTCCTTAATGTTTCCCTAAGAAACGATGGGGAAGCGAATATATTTTTTTTTCTGTGCAAGAGAATGAAACTCATAGCCTTTTATATCTATTGTTGCATGTCATGTGAACTACTCAATTTTCTAGAAGAACATGGCTCCTATCAACGTGAGTTTGTGTTGAGTTTCTTTCTATAGCTTTCCAATTAATTGTTTTGTGCCTAATTGTGTGTGTGTAACTGTTTGTAACATATTACAGCAAGGTTGTGGAGTGCCACCGGAGGAAGCTCTCGATGGCGCCATTGACACTCACTTTGGCTCTCTGGAAGATTTGGTGAGAAAGATGAATGCTGAAGGTGCTGCTCTGTAAAGCTCATGATGAGTGGTTAGTATATATTTGAATTGAGCTAATTTATCTTTTTTTTGTTCACGAGCTAATTTATCTTTGCTTTTTTATATTGGACCTATTGATACATATCACATTATAGATTAGACTTAATTTTTATAGATTAGAATTAATTCAAACTTTTGGCAACATAATTTACTTTTAACATTATACGGTTACACCAATATGTTATCACATATAACTATATAATCATGACTAAAATAATTCGAACCTATCGCCAGAACTTATATTTCACCATTTTTCATTTGCCAAACGGTTACGTAAAATATTATGATTGCTAAAAATATTCCATCTAAGATAACCATCTAATTTTTTTCCAACAATCATCTCCCTATTTTCAATCCTCATGACGAACATGTCATCTTATCCGGCAACATCAATATGATGAATGTCACCAAACTAACCTCCTCTAACTTCCTCATGTGGAGCTGTCATTGTCACAGCCTTGCTTAATGGTTATGATCCTGCTGGATACTTGGATGGATCTGCTATTGTTCCGCTTCCGCAATCACTCCGAATGACACACCTGTTGCAAATCCGGCCTACTCGATGTGAAAGAGACAATATAGTTTGATCTTCAGTGCACTACTTGAGGCTATATTTCATTCACTTCTCTCAACGGCGCACACATCCATGGAGATTCTTGGACCATCCTCAGCGACATGTACTTGAAACCCAGACCCAGTTGAGGACATGTGAAACAGCTCAAACAACAAGTTAGGGCTTGGATGAGAACAAGCAAAACAATTGATGACTATACTTACAAGGACTCATGAGTTGACTTGATCACTTGACCCTTCTAGGTAAACCATATGACCATGAAGATGAGTGTAAAGGTATTCAAGTGACTGATGAGAGGTGATGGTGTTTGTATGAAAAGGAAGTTGATGACTTTTATTGATAAAGCAATTGAGATGGTATCTTAATAGAGCTAGAATTAGGTAAAGAAACAAGAGGAAGCCACACGTAGGAGAGAATCAATACCTGAAAGTTGGAATGGACATAATGAGAACTTGGGTTTAAGAGTTAAAAGAAAAATTGTTCAAATGTGTGACAGGAGATTGAGAAACTTGATAAGACAACAAAGGGTGGTGGTGCTTCTGGAAGCGGCATCAAAAGGTGGGAAAATGTTTCTAAGAAACTCGGTTTCGGTATTAAGCTGAAATCACATCAAGTGGGCAGTTCTAAAATGTCAAAAAAAGTCGTGGGAAGCATAAGAAACCTTTGAGAATTAGTTCGGAAAGGTGAAAATGGAAGAAAAATCCTCGGATTGATTGTCCAGTTACCGTATTTGGAATTGTTTAGCTTTAAAAGCAATTGAAAAGCTAAAGAGTAAACTCAAGACATAAATAGAGTAAACACAAGGCATAAATAGGGACTAATTTATGATTTAGATAGTTTCGTTACAGAGACAACACACCACATAAGAGACCCTTTCTCCCATATTTAATTCCCAGACTCTTTCTCCCACATTTAATTCGCAGATAAAATGATTTGTTAATGTAGAACACAAAATGCCAAAAATTCAAAAAAAAAAAAAACATGAAAGAAAGTTGAAACCAAGCTCTACTTAAGTAACAAACAAACCGAGTTTCATTTAACGAGAGAGAGAGAGAGAGAGATTCTTCTAGTCTGCCTTGAGTTGCTTCATGTGAGAGCATCCGCTAACACTCTTGTAGTCAAGCGAACTCAACTCGCTAAGCTTGCCAAGTTTTGCTTCATAGTTTTGGATTAGATCAAACCTATATACAATAGTGTGTAAGAAGAAAACATATGTAAATATAAATATAAATATATTTTTTTCAAAATACGAGAAGCGAACCAGTAGGCTAAAGACTGGAATGGAGAGAATCTGTCGTAAAATGATTGTGCTGCTGTCTCTAGCGTCTCTTTGGAACATTCCTCCTTTCCATGCACCTCCAAACATATATAGCATTAGATTAGATTAATCAATGAGAATATAACTATAAAGGAAATTAAGATGTGTAAAAGATATACTACCTCATGGAAGAGTCGTAGGGTCTCGGTATCAGATGGAACAAGATGGTAATAACCAATACACATAAGAACTGTTGCACTTACAAAAGCACCAAAGCCTTTCAATTTTATCAGTTTGTCATACACTTGTTCTGCTTTCATATCTCTCTTTTCCATCCCTTCAAGATTCAGTTCCCCACTTTCAACCATCTTTGCTAATTTAAGGATCCAATTAGCTCTATATCCGAGTTTACAGTGCTTGTTTATCAACTCTTTGTCAAGGCTAGCGATTTCCTTTGCACTAGGAAAGTTTCCTCCTATTGTTTCTTTCCCTCGTTTCCTCTTTTTAGTTTGACTATTAAGCCTAACTGTTCCGTCAGCTAGCTTAGATTGCAATACGCAGAGGTTAGAAGCCATACCTAGTGTCCTCTCCCAAGTTGTGTTACACAACAAGATGGCTTTCACCATATCTTCAAAGAGAAAGGGGGAGCGGAAAATTCGACCGAAACCATTCTTCTTTGCATCCTCATGAAGTTGTTGGAACTCGGTCACGTCACGATCATCCTCTTCTGATATTCTCAGCATCCTTCTCACTTGTTTCAAGATGATTTCTTCGTCAACCCTTGAGACATTGTTGATGCCGTGAACTTGAATCACAAGAAAAGAGAGAGTGCGAGGGTGAGAGATTGTCACATTGACAGAAGATGAATTTGAAAGGGTCAATGGTCGAGTTAGTGACTTATATTTGGAGTTCCACACGTTTGGAGCCATCATGAAGAACCCATGGTTACATACCGCTTTCTCCATATCGAATTTTCTTTCAAACTCTTTTAGATATAGTCTCAAATTCATTTTTTCTGATTTTCTGTTTGAATAATCTTCTCATTTTCTTTCTTTATGTAGTAGTCATTATGTTCCCTTTGCCTCTTCGTATATACAACTCCTTTTCAATATTTTGCATTTTACTGAAATCAAAACACTAATTAGTTTTGTTTACTTTCCCAATTTCACTGGCCTAACTTTCAGTGTAAGAGACTGGAGCATGCTCGTCTGTCATCTTTATTTTTCTACGCTTTGGTAATTTGACTATCGTTATTAAATTGTAAAAAATGTTTTTTTTTTTAAGTTGGTCAATTATGCGTTATTGCTTTGACCTGATTTACTGTTTTTTCAAAACTCATGTTTAATTATAAAGCATACGTTTGCAGTTACTGTTTTATTTCTGGAAAAGTAAATTGACCATGTTGCAAATTTTTTTTTAGGATAAATTATTTCTTAATTGGCGTAATGATATTTTTTCTCTAAGATTACTAGGTTTTTATTACGTATTATAAGTTTTTATTTTTAAACTATATTAAAATTTAAAAGTTATATAATAACTGATAATTGTAGAATGTCAAACACTAAAAAGCAGATTACTATAATTGGATTGTTGCTTTGTTTTTGCTTATTTTTTAACTTGATGAACTTTACTTCTTTTGTTAAAAAAAATTGTGTAGGTAAAATTTAGGGAAATTTGTCCCAATAACCTAAATTTACTAACTATCTAAAAACACTCCCTCTCTCCTACTTTCTCTTCCTATCTCTCTCCAACTTCTTTCTACAAATCTAATTATCCTTTTTTTCTTGAATAGTTGGCAAATAAGCCCGCGAATAATTTATTTCTGTAATTTGTTAACCCAAAAATTTTATACATGGTAATTTAACTTTATATTTAACTAAAATCATTCAACATTCATGTTTTGCAGTGCTACTTTAAATTATGGATTATATAATTTAGTATTACCAAAACTCCTAACTTTTAAACAAATTAATAAATATCACTTTCAAAATTTATTGTATGTGTTGAGAATTTTTTTTATATATTTACTTTATATTGATTATACAAATGATTAAACTATAGATCTTAATAATTATCCATGACCAATGACCTTGGTATCAGTCTAAGCATATCTTAAGTTAATAGCTTGCCTGTTTCAATAAAAAATATGGGTAACAAACTAATAATATAAAGTTGAATTTTGTATTAAACATATCTATATTATTAAAAATGAATTACTTTTTGGTATTGTTTGAAACATGAATAACAATATGGATGGAATTGTTTGGAAACATTGATAGCAATATAAAAAGTATAGTGTTCTTTTAGTAATTTCATTAATATATATATATATATATATATATATATATATATATATATATACATTAATTGTCTTTCCATATTTCACTTATTTTAACAAATTTATTAATTATATTGCATTAACAATAATAGTGCAGAATTTTATTTATTAATTAATCAACATTAACTTTGTGTCAATTACAAAATCAAAAATTTAAAATAACTGGATTTTATATGGTTAAACGTTCGGCTTAGTTTTTTTATTAAGATTTTTCTTTTATTTTAGTTTCAACTGGTGGAAAATTACGTAACCAAAAACGGAATTCAAAAGATATGTTTTTTGTGAATCAAATAATAATGTAAATCAAAATAATAAAATGATTACATTTATTTTCACTTAATATTTCACTCCATATAATTATTTTACTAAATAAAAAACTCTTTCTATTTCACTTAATTTAGCCAAATACAAAGAAAGAATCTTTTTTATTAGATTATAAAATCAGTTATGCATGAACATTGGTTATCCACATAGGTACGGGTTATTCCTTTCGAGTACCATTTTTTTTTGAAATTAGGTCTCGCCTGAATCTTATGAATTTATGAGTGGGTTTTGAATTAGATCTTTTTGGGCCTAGAAAATTTGATTCTGATGTATATAAACCTAAATATATCTAAATAACAAATGTATCTAAAACGGCAGATATTTGTATCAAAATAACATATTACCTGATTCTGTCCAGGTCTTTTGAATACGGTTAGTTGTATTACGATACATCTAAAATATATGTAATTAATTATGAAAAACAAATATCAATGTATAAAAAATGTAAGAACTAATATTCGCACGGATGGGTGGATCAGTCTTTAGTTAATATTTATAACTAAGGAAGCAAATACAGTAACCCTTGAGATGTAAAATACTTTTAGAAGTCGGCATTGAACACGTGACATTCAAATTCTGGACAATTTTATAACAAACAATGACCCGCAGTTACATGGATAATACTCTGAATATTTTACAAATATTATTCACAAATAAACTGAATTGTATTGAACTCCGACTCGTAAGTTCTGTTTGTACCGTCGCCGGATACACAGAGATGACTAATCATATGCATCTAGTCAATAGTGAATTGAGAAGACTCCTCTAAAAAATGCAGACAAATATTATCACACAACATATCCAGTAAATAAAGGCAAGCAGAGACAAAACCATATTTTATGCCTTTCATTAAAAATACAATCGTGGTAATTTACTTGATCAACTTTGTTTTTTTTTTTGTTTTTTTTTGTTTTTTTTTTTGTAAATTGACGGGTTTGGTATAGTATCACCAGTCATAAACATTCAACTTCTTATTATTTAGATTTAGGGTATGAGTTCTGATCAATACTTAAACACACAAAAATAGTTGTAATTGTTTGAATAATGCAAGAAATATAATTTGGAAAAGTCCTTTTTTCTTTTTACCACTATGAAAGTTATGAAATTTATGTACATTTGACTGTATTTGAGTCTATCATCACCAATTATGACAGTTGAAATGAGAGAAGGCTGATCATCTGAAAAAAAACTAAATGTGTATCTTTTTCACAGTAATAAAATTTTCACAAACACATCAGTTTCTTGCATCCAAAGGAATCATCTGAGTGTTCAAATTAGAGAGAGCAATTGTTTCAAGGTCCCCTAACAGACGGATAATCATTTTTTATTTTAAGGATTTGGATAAAACCAGGCAATATGTTTAATCCACCGTAAATTTGTTCAAATTTGAAATGTTTTGTATTACGTGTCATATTTACATTTTAAACCGAACCCAAACGACCGAAAAGCAAATGTTGCGACACAAAAAAGTTTTTAAAATGAGGCTGAAGAAAATGTGAATCAGCTAAAGCTTCTTACTATACTCGCCTTTTGTAGCCGATTGCTGAAACATGAACGCACATTTGATCTGCTACAGATCACCTTTTAGGCCTCTTCTTTTCTGCCTAAAACATTACTAATTTAAAAAATTTATGAAACTGATGTCCATAACAATGCTTCAAAACCATTCCAAGAGTATAGGTTTTCACGCAATGTGGTGACATCACCTTAGAGATGCAGACATCACTTTTGCAATCTGCAACCGTCTTGTTGTTCTCCATTATTCTATCCGCGAACGTGATCAATGTTGTGAACTTGACCAACGTTTAGAGTGGCTCCTTGAGCGAGAGCATGACCGTCGCTTGTGTCTAAAGGATGATACCATCATTACTCGAACAAAAAGGCAAAAGTCTCTTGGACAGTCATTATTCGAAAGAAAAGTGAAGGAGGCTTAAGCCTTCATCCTCTAAAGAATGTAAATAAAGTTTGCTGCCTGAAGCTTATATGGTGAATAACATCTCTAGAACCATCATTATGGGTGAAGTGTGTTGAATCCATAATTTGGTCGATGATGTAATATTATAGAAAAAAGTAAAGGGTGGAGATTTTCGTATTAATGATCAAGAGTAAACAAGCTCGGTTGATTAAAAGAACTAAAGATGTTCGTCTAAACAAGTCGTCTAAACAAGTATTTTTCCTAATTTGGTCTTTGGTCGTCTAAGACGAGCTCGTCTAGTGCCTGAGGTCGTCTAAGACTTTGGTGGTGATTGAAGAAGTGATGCTCTCCTTTTTCTGTACGTTTCTGGCTGTCCTCTCAATGGGTCTGACCCCCTCCTTTTATAGTAAAGTACTTTTGTCTTCTAGCGAAATCCTTACTTGTTGTTTTAATGGGCCAGACCTGATTTTGGGCTTAGCTCTTAATGGGCCATTCCTGATTTTGGGCTTAGCTCTTAATAGGCCATTGCTAAGCACATCTCCAACAATAGCCCCCACCCTCACAGTTTGCCAAGTGTCGATTATTGGTGAATTCTTCTGGAATCTTCTGTGTAAAAATCAGGTCTGACTATTTTGGTCGGGAATTAGGGTGAGATTTCATCCTCTATATATATGGGATCTTGATCTTTATTTTATTTCTTTTCTCCATTTGAAGTGGCAAGGTAAAAATTATATTTTTGTGTTTCCTCTTTCTCTCTCCCTTATCTCTTCATTTTTGTGATTCTCCTTCTCCTCCCCCTCTTTTTTTTTTCTAGCCGACATTTGCTTCTTTTTTAGAAGGTAAAGCTTGTTTGTGAGCTTATGGTTGAGTGGGTTTTGAGCTGTGAGCGGAGCTGAGATCGGGAACGGTCTGAGGTGTGAGTTGGTTGAGGTCGGCTTCGTTTGGGTTGGGATCGTCTGTGGGTAATGATGATGGCTTTGGTGTTGGTGACTTTGGGAAAAATGTTGTTGCTGATGGTGGTCAAGGTGATACTGTTAACGAGCAAGGTGAAATTAATGTTAGCGAAAATGGAAGTGACATTGCTGGTGGTGACAAGGAGCAAGATGGCGCTGTTGGTTATGCGTGCGGTGATGTTGACGTTGCTACTGAGCAAGATGGTGGTGGTGATCATGGCGACATTTTTGGTGAAGAGCACATTGATGTTGCTGATAAGCAGGATGATTTTGGGGATGAGCTGGAAGTTATTATGGTGAACAAGAAAGTGTTGGTGCGAATGCCGAATTCTGTAGCATCAATTCGGGTGGAGGTTGCAAAGCTAGTGTTGTTGATATTTTGAGAGCAATTAAAAAGGAGAGTTTGGCTGCTTCTTTTGCTGGTTTTGATTGTTATGTGAAGAAAAGAGAGAGAAAAGAGAAGGCGAGAAGAGTGAGGGAAAGGCCTAGGGCTTTTGCGGGTCCTCTTATTGATCATCCTGTGGAATCACTTCCTTCTTCTGTAGGTGATTATGCAACTAAATAGATCTTCGCCAACTATTGTCGCAACAGTGATATGGAAATACGCGTCCCTGGGGAGAATGAGCGTTCGTGGACGGTTCCAGATGGGTGGATTTGTGTATATGATTTCTGATTCACTGAATATCACTTGTGCTTTCCTCTCCCGAGGCTTCTGTTGGCTTATTGTGATGAGCATCTTATTGCTCTTTTTAGCTGACTCCTGTGTCAATTCGAAATATGGTCGCTGATCTTTTTATTGCCGCGGAAATTGGTGTGCATATGAGCCTTTATCTTTTTGAAGACATTGCGCGTATTTCTCGGTGTGAGACAGATGGGGCATTTTATGTGTCTATGAGGGCTAAGTGTGGTGTTGTTGAGGAGAAGAAGAGAAAAACCTTTGATTGGATTAGGAGATTTTTTATGTTCGAATTGGTTCATCTTCGGTTCCTAATGTTTCTGATATGACCGACCCTTTTAGGAGTACTTGGAATCCTTATAATGGTAGTTTGATTTATTTTGGTGGTTTCTTTTTGAGAGTGTTTCTTTTTATTGTTATTTGTATGTTCAGGTCGTCGTTTGGTCGGTCTTCCTTTTTCGATTGGTGACAAGGAGTGTGTGGAGCATTTTAAGACGACCAAGGCTCGAGATTGGTCTTTGGTGAATAGGTTAGTGGTTTGGCGTTGTCTCCCATTTGTTGACTTAGGTAGACGGTTCTCCCTCTTTTTTTTTTAAAAAAAAGGAAAGGAATCGTGCCTTTGTTTTTTGTGTGATTGTCTTGGTTGTGATATCAATGGTTCTGGTGTTGATTTTTTTTTTAGTTTCTTGGAGGGTTCGTGGGAAGATGGATTTCAGTGAGTTTCCGAGCTTGATTGATTGTTTTGCCGGAGGTAGTGCCAGTGTCCATGCTAAACAGTACTGCTGCTGTTGCTCCTGCGCCGTGTTATGCTCGTCGTCGCACTGGAAAAGAAGTGTCTGTTGCTAGTGGTTCTCGAGCTACTTCGACAAGTAAGGGAGGTGATACTAAGAAGCTACCCGCCGATGGTTGTTTGTCGAGCGAAGCGCCACCGCCAAAGGATTGTAGGACTGTTCCTTCAGTGGATGAAATTCCTTCCGAGGTTGAAATGCCTTTAGTGGTTGAGACGTCTTCCTTTGCGGAGAAGGTTGTCTTTGAGCCTTTTGGGTATGCCTTTGGTGGCAAGGCAACAGATTGTGGAGGTCTCTTTAAGCTATTTCGGCTGCCTGGTGTTGCTGGAGGTTATCCTTTTGACGATTGTAGACGTGCGTACCATGAGTTTGCTCGTCATACGACTATTGTAAGAATCTTGTTTTTCCGTTTTTTTTGATATAATGAATGATTGTGTATGTTTTATGCAGGATGCAAAGTTTATGAACCGGTTGGTGGATAACCAAGATGAGGACGTTGGGGTTGTCAAGGCAGAGCTTGAAAAGGCGAACGCCAAGCTTGCTGAGGTTAGGGATGCGGCTGATCATTCTGGAGAGGTTACGACTTGGCATAAGAAATACGAGGCTGAAAGAGAGGCATTTTTGGCCGCGCAGGAGGAGGTGAAACATCTTAAAGCAAAGATGGACTTGGATGAAAAACGTGTGAAGGAATGTCAGGAGATGGAGGCGGATCGTTTAAAGAATGCAAAGTCATTGATGAACAGGAGACATGATAGGCTGGTATCGAGGCATGATGATGTACTTCTACTTGTAATTCTCGTTTTGAGAAGATGCGGCGGTTTGTGAGGGATCAAAAGTTTGTTCGTCAGGCTATGTATGGGGTGAATCAGATCAAAGGTATGCTGGATGCTGTCAAGGTTTGGAAGGGGAAGGGAATAAAGATTCCCGAGAGCAAGGTTAAGCATCTCGAGGAGGACTTGGATGAGAGGATGAAGAGGGCGAGTTCGATTGTTCCCGTTCGGATTGAGGATAAGGATTTGTCTGAGATTCCTTCTTTTGATTTTAACCTCACACTTGTACCTGTTCCTTCATCTCTTACTGCAGGGGTTGAGGATGCGGGTCGTCGTCGTGTGGATGCAGATCGACGTAGTTCGTCTGGGCGTGGAGATGCTGCCTGCGTGGTTGCTTGGCGTGAGGGCTGTTTTCCTTCGAGTTCGTAGTTCGGTCCCTTCTTTTCCATCGAGGCCATGTGTGGTCTCTTGACTATTTTTTTTGTTGCTGTTGATGTTTGTAGGACTTGTCATCTTTGTTATTCTCGGAGTTTGTTACGCTGTCTCTTTTGTTTCTATGATCGCTTATGTCGATCCTTTGGATTATGTTGAATCTTCTTATGGACTGGTCTTCTCGTTTTTTCTTGATATTTGTGTTGTGAAGGTTGTTTGCTCATTTTTAGGATTTCCTTTGCTTGTGAAATTTATGGTATGATCGCCGAAAAAATAGTTGTCGAGGTTGACGAGTCCTTGTTGTATCCTCTTTTTGTTGTATATTTCGTTACGGATGTGAACGTTAAATTTCATCACTCTGGGGACGGATACCGTGTTTTGAAGCGTGAGCGCGGAGCTTCAGTACTGAGAACTGATCCCGTATTTCTTTTGAAATGTTTTGAGTGTGAGTACGGAGCCGCATCACTCAAGAACTGATCCTTTTTTTTTGGCGAAATGTTATAAGTGTGAGCGCGGAGCTGTGACACTTTGGGAACTGGTCTCGTATTTCGCTTGCAAAATTTTTGAAGTGTGAGCACATAACCGGAACATTGAGAACTGTTCCTGTATTTTTGCGAAATGTTATAAGGGTGAGCGTGGATCTGTGACATCTTGAGAATGAATCTCGTATTCCGTTTGCAAAATTTTTAAAGTGTGAGCACGAAGCTGCAGCATTGAGAACCGATCCCGTATTTTTGCTAAATGTTACATGATCATGACTTTTTTTGTTTTTGACCGTTTTTGGTATGCGATGTTGTATCTTTGAGGAATATATGATTTTCTTATACAACTATCTGAGCGTCAAGAGAGGTTGCCTACGTACCCCACAGGCAGGGATCAAGCCGACCGCAGTTCACCTTTACGAGAAAATTAACTACTTAAATTAAAAACGGCTGATTTTCCTGGGGTGTTATTTTGGTATGACAGGAGTGCGCCGGTCTTCTTGCTTGCTTTGTCTTCCTTAGTAATAGTATCACTTGAGATTCATTGAGTTCCATGATCTCGGAACCTTATCTCCTCTTATATCGGTGAGCTCAAAGAAACCTGATTTGACAACTTTTGAGATCAAGTATGGTCCTTCCCAGTTTGCACCGAGCTTGCATGCCTGCCATTCGTGGGTGTTCTCGAAAAATTTACGAAGGACGAGGTCACCTTCTTGAAAAAACCTTCCTTTGACTTTCTTGTTGTAGTACTGCACAGCCAAATGCTGGTAGTTCTGAATGCGGAGGAGAGCTTGATCTCTTTTTTCTTCAACTTGGTCTAGATGGTCAATGATCATTGCGTTGTTGAGCTCTTCATCTTCGGTAAGTGTCAGCTGACGAATGCTTGGGATGCTGACCTCAGCGGGCGACATGGCCTCTATTCCGTGTGACAAGGAGAAAAAGGGGTCATATTTGTTGATCGTCGTGGTGTCGTGCAGTGTGACCAGAGAACGCCATCGAGTTGGTCGGCCCACACTCCTTTCTTCTCCTCCAGGCGCTTTTTGATTCGATCAAGGAGTGTTTTGTTTGTCGCCTCAGCTTTCCCAGTTCCTTGGGGGTCTCTTGGTGCTGACTTGCTTAGCCTAATCTTCCATAGAGCACATAAGTTTCCGAAAATTTCATAAATGAATTGGGAGCCATTGTCGGTGATGATTTTGTATGGGAGACCATGTCGACATATGATGTTTTTCCAAACAAATTTATGGATGTCGTGGGCGCATATGGTTGCATATGACTCGGCTTCGACCCATTTAGTAAAGTAGTCAGTCATAATGAGGATGTAGCGCTTCTGCTTGGATGGTGGTAGAGGACAAACAATGTCCATTGCCCACCTCATGAAAGGATATGGCGTTGTTGTGGTTGTGAGAACCTCTGTTGGAAGGTGAATCATCGGGGAGCAACGTTGACACTTCTCGCATTTGGAGACAATTTTTTCGCAATCTGCAACCATTGTTGGCCAAAAGTGTCAGTTCCATTTGATCTTGATGGCTAATGCTCGCCCTCCTGAATGGTTTTCACATGGGCCCTCATGTGTTTCTTCAAGCACCCATCTGACTTCTTGATCGTGTATGCATCGAAGCAGAGCTTTGGTCGAGCTCCATCGGAAAAGGTTTCTGTTATGTAAGACGTAGTATGCACATCGAGCGTTCAAGCGACGAGCTGCCCAGCGATCTGTTGGTGTTATTCCGTCGGAGATGTAGAGTTTGATTTCGTCGCGCCAATCCATCATGCTTGTTGTCTCTTCGAGAATGGGTTCGTTCGCTTCATCGATGCAGTCTATATGTTCATCGAGCTTGTCTATGATGTAACGTTCATTGCCAACTCTATGCTTGGTTTGTCGATGCTCTCTACTGGGATCATTCTTCTGAGCGAAGGGTCAGACGTTGATGCTAGAGCAGCAAGAGCATCGGCAGAGGAGTTGTCGCTCCGTGGTATCTTGGTGAGAGTGAAGTTGGCAAATTCTTGGGAGAGCTTCTGGACGACTTGAAAGTAGGCGTTCATTCGGTCGTTTCTCATTTTGTATTCCCCGCTAAACTGGTTGGCGACGAGTTGTGAGTCGCAAAAATTTTCTATCTTGTTTACTCCGACAGCTTTGGCGAGGCGAACACCAGCAATCAGAGCTTCTTACTCGGCTTCATTTTTTGAAGCTGGAAAGGCAAGGCGAAAAGATTGTTCGATGATTTCGATCGTGAGCGATGTAAGTCATGATGCGCCCCGGTACATGGAACCAGCACCGGATGCAGATCAGGATGATCAGATTACCTCAACTGAGGTTCACCCATTCGACCGGACCAGACGGACTAACCAAGACGTGTACACTGACCGAGCCGTGTACAGAATCGACCCACGTTCACCCGGAAATGACCTAAGGATGGAACCACGACCTTATGAACGGATTGATCGACCTTCAGCCATCCTTTCCCGACCCATTCGACAATCTAAGATTAACAGTCGAGCCAAAACTCAAGATCACCGAGAGGAACTTGACTTAGGTCACATCACTTCTGGCCCATTTGGTTTCTACCACATGCCCCGATGGTCATGAACATCACTTTTTCGACCAGATTGATGATTCCTTGATGATCGGTGATTCTAATCTCTCTAAGTCAAGGATAATTAAGCTCTCTGAAGATTTGGGTCGACTAAAGTGGAGTTTTGTTCATGAAATTTCATCGATCACCCACACGGACAGCCCACAGTGTGTCCTGCTCCTTACTGCAATGGACCTGATCAACACAGCAAGGTTCGATGAACCTGGACAAAAGTAGGCAAAGGGTCATCTGAATACTTGGTTAGGTTCAGATGAACCTGGACAGTAGGTGAAGGGGCATATCGACCAAGACCAAGAATCGAAGAGTCATTTTGACTAGTCTTAGTCTTTGTTATAGTTTCCTATGTGTGATTTTCCGCAAAGTTTCTTTTTCTCTTCACATGCTTGCTACTATAAATATGTATCTTCTTTCCAGCAATAAGACCATTCGATTTTATTCTTTCATTTTGAGTTTATCTCTCTTTAGTTCTTTGTCTAGAACTTTTCGTTTCTTGATGAGGTTATCGCCTAGCAAACCAACCATTCGATTGTTGGACTTGTGTGTCACATCAAGAAACATCGAATCTCTGGTAGTATCAAGAGTGATTCCGCCCTCTTGTGTCACCCATCGACTCACCATTTCTCCATTGCGAGATCATATCCGTTTCAGAACCGTTTGAGTGATCCTGTCCAATCCTAGGACGTTTCAAGTGGTATTAGAGCCACTCAATCGGTATCATCTATCCATTCTTTTCATCTTCCATTTAAATTTCTTCAAACACTTATTCTTCCTTCTATCTTGAATCTGGACCCCTCATTACCATCCACTATATATATATAAAAAAAAGATCAAAAAAAGAGAGAAGTTTCTAAGAATTCGAAAATTTTGATTTGTGGTTTGGTGGTGGAAGAGAAAGCCTGCTGGCCGAGGAGAAATCTGGCCTTTGAGGAGGTTAAACCAGATTCCAAATCCAAAATTTCTTACCTATCTATCTCATTTATTGTTTGTTTGCTTGGGGAAAACCCATTGGGAACTTGGATTGTCTTTCTTAGAACTTTGAGAAGAAACTCTTGAGTGACTATCTAAATTCTGAGTGAAACACTTCAGTGGGGAAGATCAAACACTTGAGAGTGTGAGGAATATATTTAATTGTGTTAATCTTTTGTGTTTAGCAATTTTTGAAAACATGGAGAGTGAAGATGAAAGGAACCGACCCGAAAATTCTATGGCCGGCTTATCAAATTTGCAAATGAGAGCTCTAAATGATACTTTTTCTAACCTTTTGAACACAGGTTTAGAGCAGATTCATCAACTTCTTGATGAGATGCAGGTTCGACAACCAACTCAGTCCAGAACCGTAACAAGAGATCACCCTAGACGGACCCGATATGATGATGATGGCGAGGAGGAATTCCTAGATGATCGATCCATCAACCGACCTAGGCGAGGTCCACGAAACCGAAACCAAAACCATGGACGAGGTGATGTTAATCCTTTAGCTAGAAGAAATGAACAAGTTGACGATGGTTTAGGTGGTTTGAAAGTCAAGATTCCAACCTTTGAATGCAAAAACGATCCTGATGCATTTTTAGAATGGGAAAGAAAAAGTGAACTCGTTTTTGATTGTCAAAATTTCTCAGAACTTAAAAAGGTTAGGTTGGCTGCAACTGAATTTACTGGTTATGCTATTAATTGGTATGATCAAGTGGTTACTCAAAGGAGGACAACAGGCTGAAGACCTATAGTCTCATGGGACGAGCTCACTTCCTTGATGAGGAAACGTTTGTTCCGGAGCACTACCATCGTGACCTTCACCAAAGGCTTAGACGTTTGCTTCAAGGAACCAAATCAGTTGAGGATTACTTCCAGGAAATGGAAACACTGATGATTAAGGCTGATGTGGATGAGACTTTGGATGCCACTATGGCGAGATTTCTTGTCGGACTCAACCGTAACATTCAAGACAGAATGGAGCTTCAAGAGTACGAATGTTTGGAACATATGCTACACAAAGTTATCTTGATTGAGCAGCAAGTTAGGAGGAGGGGTCTTTCCAAACCATCCTATGCTCCAAAACCGACATTTGCTTCCAAACCAAGCTACCAAGACAATGGTAAGTCTCCGGCCACAACAAATACAACTTTTAAGACTAATGTCCCTGCTCGTGTTGATAGAGAAAAGACTGATGGACCTCCCAAACAGACAAGAGATATTCAATGCTTTAGGTGTCACGGACTTGGGCATTATGCCAACCGTTGTCCAAACCAAAAGGTGATGATTATCTTGGAAAATGGAGAAGTTGAGTCTGAGGACGACAAGGAGGATAAGGAAGATCTTGGTCCAGTCTATGATGAGGACGAAGAACCATTTGATTACCCACATCAAGGACCACTTCTGGTTGCTAGGAGACCCTTGGAGGATTCAACCGGTCCAATCTTTGATGAGTACGAGCCCACAGACGATGACCTCGGACAAGTCTATGACAGCCATCTTGGCCCGATCTTTGATGACTACCTTGAAGATGATTCTGTTCCGACCTTTGATGAGAAATCAGACCTCGACTATCCAGCTCACGGTCCATTACTTGTTACTAGGAACCTTGAGTGTACAACCCAAAACCAACGAACGAGAACAAAGGGAGAATCTTTTTCAATCTAGATGTTTGATTTCAGATAGAGTTTGTTCTTTGATTATTGATGGTGGAAGTTGCACTAATGTTGCTAGTGATACTCTTGTTAGGAAACTTGGACTTGTGACCAGGCCTCTTTCTCGACCATTCAGACTGGAATGGCTCAACGAGGCTGGTGAGCAATATGTGAAGGAACAAGTCACGGTTCCTCTTACCATCGGACGATATAAGAACGAGGTCCTTTGCAATGTCCTTCCCATGGACGCTTGTCACATTCTTTTGGGTCGACCATGGCAGTTCGACATGAAGGCGGTGCATGATGGATACACAAACCGGCATTCCTTTGATCATGACAGGAAAAAGATCACACTGGTGCCCTTGACTCCTTTGGAGGTTCACCAAGATCAGGTCCAACTCAAGAAGGGTCGAGACAAGGAACTCAAACCGGATAAACCAGAGACATCTCGTAAGAATTCCAATTTCTTTATCAAATAAAGTCAGGTCAGAAAGTCTCTTTACTCTCAACAACCATTTCTTTTGTTTGTTTACAAGGAATCTCTAATGGCTTCTTCTTCTAACCTTGCACCGGAAGTTCCGAGTGATTTGATAGATGTCTTGCAGGATTACTCTGATGCTTTTCCAGATGAGAACCCAAAAGGTTTTCCACCAATAAGGGGTATAGAACATCAGACTGACTTCGTTGCGGGTGCGCAGCTTCCGAACCGACCAGCATATCGAACCAACCCGGTGGAAACAAAGGAAATTCAGAAACAGATTGGAGAGCTACTTGAGAAACGCTACATCAGAGAAAGCCTTAGCCCATGTGCCGTACATGTCCTCCTTGTGCCCAAAAAGGATGGATCTTGGCGGATGTGTGTGGACTGCCGCGCCATCAACAACATTACGGTAAAGTATAGGCATCCAATCCCTAGGCTTGATGACATGCTAGATGAATTGCATGGTTCCTCTGTATTCTCTAAGATAGACTTGAAAAGTGGCTATCACCAAATTCGCATGAAAGAAGGTGATGAATGGAAAATTGCATTCAAAACAAAACTAGGATTGTATGAATGGCTTGTCATGCCCTTTGGTCTCACTAATGCACCTAGTATATTCATGCGTTTGATGAATCATATCTTGCGATCATTCACTGGTGATTTTGTTGTTGTCTACTTTGATGACATACTTATCTACAGCAAGAGTCTTGATGATCATAAGGTGCATCTGAAATCTGTTTTAGAAATCCTTAGGAAAGAACACTTGTTTGCTAATCTTGCTAAATGCTCTTTTGGGACAGATCACGTGGTCGTCTTAGGTTTTGTTGCAGGTACAGATGGACTCAGAGTGGACGAAGAGAAAATCAAAGCCATCAGAGACTGGTCTAGTCCAACCACCGTGGGTGAAGTAAGGAGTTTTCACGAACTTGTTGGGTTCTACCGACGGTTCTTCCCAAATTTCAGCACTATAGCAGCCCCACTCACCGAGGTGATCAAAAAGAATGTTGGGTTCAAGTGGGAACAAGCTCAAGAAGAGGCATTTCAAATTCTCAAAGGGAAGTTAACTCAAGCTCCTTTACTTATGCTTCCGGATTTTTCTAAAACCTTTGAGATCGAATGTGATTCTTCGGGTGTTGGCATTGGTGCTGTTTTGATGCAGGACAGGAAAACCATTGCCTATTTCTATGAGAAACTTGGAGGAGACACGCTCAACTACCCCACTTACGACCAAGAGTTGTACGCTTTGGTGCGAGCTCTTCAGATTTGGCAACACTATCTATGGCCGAAGGAGTTCGTGATCCACACTGATGAGTGTCCCTCGTCTTCTCTATCAAGTTCTGTAGATTCAGATGTGTCTGTATTCTGTTCTGAAATTTTTATTGTTAGACGCACAATCAGACTTGCGTTGAGGTTAGGTAATCGGACTGGGTTTCCACGCTGTCGATCGGTGACAGGCATGGAGTGTCAATCGACTCCTTTGTCTCTATGTCGATCGAGATCGTGAGCATGGTTTCAATCGATGTTAGTTGATTCACATGAGGCTATCAATTCTGTAGGTTTAACCGCCGATCGATGCTTGTTGTCTTGCGTCGATCGATGCGGATGGGAATTGCCGAGTGATATAGAGTTTTCCACACAAAATTTGCTGTCTTGGGGTTTCACTTCCTGCCAGAAATCCTCATCAATTAATGCATTGACGTAATGGTTTTACTTGTTTGCATCACTTGGTTCTTTAACTTCTTCACATGGGTGCTGAGGTTTTCGAACTTGGTGTTGAGGTTGAGGTACAAACCATCTATCTTTCCGTTGAAATCCACAGTCATCTTCTGATGTCCCTCTAAGACTTTATCAACAATTGCTTCAATCTTGCTTCCCTGAGTTTATGGAGGAGGAATTTGGTAGTAGAAGATCCATATGTCATAGGCCTGGGCATTTTAACCTTTATCCGAGGACCCGACCCGGAACCAACCCAAAAATACAGGTTCAGGTCCGGAACCGAAACCGAGAATTTTACCCTATTGGGTCTAATGATGGAGGATCCGTAGGTAGCAGGTTCGGGTTCAGAACCGACCCGAGACCCGATTGGGTATTTTTGAACCAAAGATTATTAGACTTAATGAGTTTTATCTTTGATACTTTGAGTTTGAGATTTGAGAGTATGATCTCTGTTTTTTTATGTGTTTTGAATGACAACTTGATTAGGTTTTAAGTTTATTAGTTATGGTTACGGTAATTGCACTACTGCAGTTTTAGAATGTGTTTTTGTCATTATGGTTACATGTTATTATAGTATGCAGGTTTCAAAATTGCAGGTTTGAGGTTCGGGTAACGTTGCAGGTTAATGGGTACAAGTAGATCCGAAACACATATTTAGACCTGGAAATATGTAGAAACGACCCAAAATATCAGGAACCGACCCGAAAACGGACCCGAAATACCTGGATCCGACCCGATACAATGAAGAACCAAAAAAATTTGGGTATCTGCGGGTACGAGATACCTGGATCCAACCCGACCCAGAACCGACCCGAATTTTTTAAAGTACCTATATGGATCTAAATCTCCAGGACCCGAAGGACCCAGACCCGAGAAGACCCAACCCGAACCCGACCCGAGGACCCGGATGCCCAGGCCTAATATGTTATGTCGTTGTTGAAGGGCTTTCACTGTGAACTCTGATGAAAGTTACTCTTTTGACCAGTACCATAGGAATTCTTGCTGAAACCTGGATTCCCTTGTCTCTGGAAACCATTTCCATCAATGTAGTTTACATCCTCTTCTTCATTATCATCATCTCCAGACTCTATCATTTCTACCTCTGTAAAAGTAACCTGTTTTCTGAAAAATTTCTAGACGTTATCCAGATTTGCTTTTACCTCTTCAATCTACTCCTTGCTTATTGTTGGAATTGATTTCTTCGTCTAAAAATTTATGTTCTTGGTACTGCTGCTAAATGCCAGATTCTCAATCAATATTGTAGCTTCTTCAGGGCTCCTAGTGCTGAAATTTCCTTCACTAGCTGTGTCCAAAGCCATCTGATACTGCAGTCCAATACCTCTGAAGAAAGTGCTAAGAAGTTGCACTTCGTTGAACCCATGATGTGGACAGTCTCTCTAGTATGACTTGAATTTGATCCATGAGTTTCTGAAAGACTCTAAAGGCTTTTGTGAAAAAGTTGCAATCTTGCTCCTCAGATCTTGTACTCTTGCGTCACCAAAGAAGTTACGCAGAAAGCGTTCTTAATGGCAGTCCAGGAAGTCAGAGATCCTGGTGGTCGCTTCTTAAGCCAATATGAAGCTTCTCCAGCAAGTGAGTACTTGAAGAGCTTACAGAAAAGATAGTCCTCAGGAACTCTATTTGCTTTAATAGCAGGCACTAGATCATCAAATAACTCCAGATGATCCATAGGGTGCTCGTGTCGCAACCCATGGTAAGGCGTATGCGCTGCAAGTCTGAAGTAAGCGAGCTTGATCTCAAAATCATTTCTCTGAAAAACTGGAGGACGAATGGCGGATCTGTTGGCATAGTACTGGTTTGGACAGTTGTAGTCAACCATCGTTCTTTGAGCAGCTTGGGCGTTATCTTCATGTTAAGCTATTGTAGCGTCTGCTTATGCTTCAGGGATTATAGTCCTCTGATTGTCTATTCTTTGACTTGCTGCATTATACAGATGACCGTTGGGGTCATGCAAGTCTCCATTCTCATTCAGAACCACAATTATAGGCGCAACCATCTGAACTCTTCTGCTGTCGTCGACCGATGCGGAAGAGGTGTTGTCGATCGATGCTATATGATCAATATTGGTCAATGCTAGAGATCTGGTATCAGTCAATGGTTGAGTTCTGATGTCGGTCGATGTTATTCGTAAAGAGGTATCCGTCGATGCTGAAAGTATGCCGTCGATCGATGCTTGTCGTCTTTATTTGCGGATCGTGCGTTCAAATTGTTGTGGGTCAGAGAACAGTAAGTCTTGTCCTTTGTTGCTCCTGGTACTCTTTTGCATGCACCTGATAAACAAGGAAAAAAAAATCAGTAACCTTGAAAGTAACAAACCTAGACTAAGTCCTAAAAAATAAATCTAATGGCGATGAATGTTCCCCGGCAACGGCGCCAAATTTGACATGGGTGTGTTTGTATGTTTTAATAGAGTAATAATATCCTAAACAAACAACTGTCAAATTAACCCTTAATCCTAACACACAAAACAATAATACTCTTGTCAAGAGAGATCATGTGTAGTACTTAGGAATCAAATGCATAGAGAACAATGACACACAATAGATTTCTTATTTCTAAAGGCTAAGCTAGGTAACTATATATATTGGTAGAAAGTAATCAGGTCAAGGAAATATTCTTTATTAGAAGGTATAGATGCAATATGAAAATATGCTAATAATGTAAATATGCTAGTAATGTAAATATGGAAATAGGCTAGTAATGTAAATATGGAAATATGCTAGATCTAGGGTTTTAGGCAAGTGGATTATAGTAGATAGAAGTTAAAGGTATTTAATCATGGAACTCGAAATCTAATGTAAAAGACACGAGCTCTCGCATGCGCGCCTAATCTATTGACTAAGTCCAATGTCTCAGCTCTCGCTTGTTGACACGGAATTACTGTCGATCAATGGCAATGATCTTGCGTCGATCGATGGTTTCTTGAGTCAAGCGTTATGACCTAATTCGATAAGTTCACTAGATTGAATAAATCAACTCTCGTTTGTTTCTAGAAACCTAGCTCAACATAATAGATTCTGGTGGTAGACCATGCTCTCGCTTGCGCCCAACTATTCTATTATCAGGGTTCTAGTTAGCTACTCTAGAACACAAGCAATAAACACAATTCTTTTAATAGATCTAATAATGACCTTAGCAATTCTATTGTTTGACTAATCCATCAGTACATTGATAAAACCTAAACCTAATTGATAACTACTCAAACATAATTAAAGTAAGAATAAGAATCTGAATAAAATGCATAGATAAAATATTGGGGTTTCAAAGAACACTTAGCACCCTAACACTGGCACACACACACAAGCTCTTGCCCCCCCCTTTTCTGGTGCAATACATAAAGTATAAATATAAAACCCTAAAGTCTAGGTCAAAACTAGTCTAAGGGTAATCTTGTAATATTGTGTCATTTCTCTAACTTGGGCTTGAAAGTCGGTTGTCTGCGAACTGGACATCGATCGATGGCAGATGTGCAACATCGATCGATCTTGGTCATGTAACATCGGTCGACACCTACGTTGTATCGTCGATCGATGGTAATCTCGTACATCAATTCTCTTCAATGACCAGCTATGGATTATTCCTCTCCAAATACTCCAAGAGCTTCAAGTATCTCCATATATCTCCAAAACGTACCTAGACCTGTAAAGACCTCAAAACATAGCCTATACACACATAACAAACTCTAAATAGAGTCTATAACATGGTATAAAACTAGTAATAAATAGGCTATATCATGATGGACTCATGGTGGGATAAGGGTATTGTGTCTCATTGAACCGTCCATGACGGGACGGGATCTATATACGCGATTTGAGAGAGAATCAAGACATAAATATGCACTCTGCGATAAAGAGTAACCAAAGAATATACATGGCATTGATTTTTCTTGAAGTTTGTTGGGTGCATAGGGTCTTAGTTAAGGGAAGCAAAGACAGCCAAAGGTTGGAAGATTTTGGTAATTTGGGGATTTGTTGAACAGCTTTCGGAATGGTGAGGTGTTTGAGAGGATTGGAGTGGGTAAGCCATTTATGAGATACACGGCTGTGGAGAAGGCAAAAGGCGAATAGGTAAGTGGCATATGAGCCGAGGAGAGTAAGGAGAGGCCGGTCTCTACTATGTAATGGTGTTTCCGCTCAGAGAGACCATTATGTTCAGGGGTATGGGGTGTAGTAGTGAGGTGAGAGATCCCATGTGAGGCAAGATATTGACGTAGAGCGATAAACTCTCCGTCATTTTCAGAATATAGGTTGCAGATTTTTGTTTTGAACTTGGTTTCTGCTAGTGGTTTACAGGTTTTGAAGTTGGCTAGAGGAGGCAAAAGAACCCAAAGCATCTACGCATAGAAGCAAATGAAAAGGAGATGGATGGCTTTTAAAAGAGTTTTTAAAATTCCTTTAGATATATCTTTTAATGAAGCCTATTATACTTACAGATTGTGGATGTTTTTTAGGGAAACAAGGGAACAGATGATGGCATAGAAACCATGTTCAATCACCTTAAAGAGAAGATGAAACAAAGAACCTGTTTGAAAAAGAAAATTGATCCTAGGAAGTTTTTGATTCCATGCTTCATCAAAGGAAACAAATTCCCTAACGCCCTCTACGACACCGGATCTTCAGTGAGCATTATGCAAAAATCTATGGCAGAAGAGTTGAACCTAAGAGTAGAACTCTCCAATGATTCGTTTACATTTGTAGACTGCTTAAGAGTGAACTCAGGAGGGATGGTAAAAGATGTTCCAGTGCAGATTAACAACACCCTAGTCCCAGTAGACTTTCATGTAATGGACATCAGGATAGATTGGAACTCTTTGTTACTACTTGGGAGAGAATTCATGGCTACTATAGGATCCATATGCGACATGCAGTTAAACAGGTTGTATCTATCTCTAATTGATAAAAAATATCTTTTGTGAACCTGTTAAAAATAAGAACAAGGCTACCCTGATCAAATTGTGTAATGATGAAGAGCTTGTGGCCACATGTTTCTGAGATTACGAGTGTAATGAGGAATCGGTAGATGGAGCATCGATCGATACCCAACCCCTAGAATCGATCGACAGTCTTGCACATCAGCAATCGATCGACCCACCCTTCAACATCGATCGATACCCACCCTTCAACATCTATCGACACCCATACCCCAGAAATGATCCACACCCACCATGCTGATTACGATTACAACCCAGCCTACCTCGAATACGATGAAAACTACAGAGAAGAAGAGATGATCGAATACCGAGGGCTTACTATGGAAGAGGCTGGAGTTTTTCATGTTTCCCATGAACCAGGGAAATCGACATCGATCGATGGCAACCTTACGCCATCGATTGATACTGAGCACGAAGCAGAAACCGAACATGATTCAGCAGAAGAACACGACAGAGAAGCTGGTTATCTACAACCAAATGAGCTGGGTATTATGAGAGATCCAGATGGTCCCGCAAGAGCTATGGATGGCAGAATTCTAAACGTCACGAAGGAGGATGTAGCATATATACTTTCAATGGCTAACGGAGCTGGAAACCTTTTTGGGCACCAGTCTGATTATCGAGCATCGATCGACAGTAACCATATACCATTGATCGATACCAATTGGGCATGCCAAGGATACAGTGAAGCCTACTAAAAGTATGACTCATATTATGGTGAGGATGAACCTGGCTGGATAAGGATGCGAGAGTAGGCAATCCAGCATCAACAATCGGCCTATCTTGACCATCAAACGACATCAAACGTAAACCAGACCCTTCACTTGGACCAGATAAAACATAAGCTGGTTATCTCAGACCCGATAAGTTTGGATTTTTCAGTGATGTAGAAGGACGTGCACGAGTTCTTTGTGGGAGAATTCTAACTCTACCGAAGAAAGATGTAGCAGACGCCCTTCTCATGGCTGAACGATCAGGAAATTTCTTTGGACAACCGGAAAAGCCATCGATCGATGCACAGGTACCAACATCGATCGACAACACAGAGCAGAAGCAGGAGACATACAGCAGAGCAGAGATTGATGATATTGTGCATGCGATCTACCAAGCTCAGAAGATGTCAACGGATGATTTCTATATGAGGCTTGATGACGTTTACTATCCTATAGATAAATGTCTCACGAATTTGACTACACACATGGATGAGATGAAGCAAGACATGGATACTTTTCAGAGACCGCATGCGAGTAGACTGGATGGAGTGACATCGATCGATAGCAATCGTACACCATCGATCGATACTAAGTTCAACAGACAGAAGTTCGCAGCAGAACACTACTTAGAAGAAAGGTTCTCTGATATTACTTTTTCTCAGTGCCTGATGAAGGAAGATGTTTCTCAGCAAGAGGAAATGTCAGACACTACAACTGCCAGACTTGGAATGCTCCAGCGCAGTATTGAAAATCTACAAAGAAGAATGCATTCACTAGAGGTTACTAAGGAGATCATAAAGAATGAGAAAATCAAAGGAGATGAGGCAATCAGAAACTTCATTGGTATGTGGTTTCAGAAGAGCAACGAAGATGTCGCCACTTGTTTTCCAAGTGTTGATCAACCTCCTTTCTAGTCAAAGCATTCACAATATCAAGCTTAAGACTGTAACCAAGCGTTGAGTGGGAGGCAAACCATTGTTTAGTAAGTTTTCACTAGATTTTATTCTTCATTTATTACTAATTTTCGTATTTATTTATTTCAGATATATATAATAATAATAATAATAAGAATAATAATAATAATAATAATAATAATAATAATAATAATAATAATAATACGAGGAAGACAATCTCCATAGAGCATGACCGACACTTGATCACTACCGATCGACGGAGTAACCATCGCATCGATCGATAGGCACTTAACTGTGTCGATCGACGGTCACCATCAGCGAGCAGGTGTATCCGTTTTTCCTTGTTACAATTGGCCCTTATGGTTTATTTCTTCCCCAATCTCAGACTGTATAACACTGACGATAGTGTTGTTTAAGTATGGGGGAAGTATTACAAATATTGTGTTTTATTTTGAGTTTTATAAGAAATAGGAACTTACAGGTCTAGCATCGATCGACACCCATATCCGACCATCGATCGATGCTCTCTTACAGAGAGAGGTATCGAGTTTTATACTTAAGCTAATTACTTATGATTTAATATTTTTTTAACCAATCTGGGGCGGATTACACTGGGGACAGTGTAATTTAAGTCTGGGGGAGGTTCGCTAACGCTTTTTGATTGTTTTTGAGTGTTATTTATATCTATACAAGTTTTTCAAACAAAAAAAAAAGTTTTATTGAGTCAAGAAGAGGACTATGATCAAGATTTATTATTGACTAACCATGCTATAAGCACCATTCTTAGAAGGTTGTTTGCAGAGTTTACTAGAGATACCAAAGTAGATCATCTTACCACTATATCACACTTGCTTAGAAAGTTTGGAGGAACCGAAGCTGATTTTCAACACTAATCATGACATTATTTGCTTGCTTTGGGATTTTGTGTACATTAAATCAGACTCCTTCTGCAAGTTTGGAAGGTAAAAGTCTGCGTGCTTCTGATTCGCCTTTCTCTCCCCTTTAGATTAAAAAAGGAGTCGAACATGATTTGGTGGCTATAACCATTAAAGCTTGATTCATATGATCCTAGAAAGAGATAAAGGTCAAAAAGAAGTGAACATGATCTGGTGGCAAAAACCATTAGGGCTTGATTCATGGAAGTCTATCCAAATATTTCAGTCAATTAAAAAAATAAAATGATACCCTCAAAAAGAAGAGATACATTGACTGAGAAGAAGTGAGAAGAGAGAGGGGAAAGGAATCAGAGAAGGCTACATGTGTGTTCAGATACTTGCAGAGGTAAGAGTCCATGTGTCCCTTAATCGATACTCTCAAGGTAAAGCATGCACTTTATTTATACAAAGAAATGAAATCAGTAGAGGGGTGAGTCAAACTAGTATTTGCTAAGTTGTTGGTAGAATGGATTTGGTTGCTATACTAGGATAGGGTATATAAATTTTCTTTGTGATTGGCTTGATAGATGTGGTTGCAATAAAGCAAGGTGACAGTTATACTTAGACAATATGTGAGTCTTAGCTTTTGAAAACATCTTTCACAAGCTTGTTTGCTTGAGGACAAGTAAAAGGTTAAGTCTGGGAGAGTTAATATACCCTATTTATTACCAGTTTTAGAGCATGTTATAGACTCTATTTAAGGTATGTTATGTGTGTCTAGGCTATGTTTTGAGGTCTTTACCGGTCGAGGTACGTTTTGGAGATATATTGAGATACTTGGAGCTTTTGGAGCATTTGGAGAGGAATAATCCATAGCTGATCATTGAAGAAAATTGAAGTACAAGGTTACCATCGATTGACGATAAAACGTAGGAGTCGACCGATGTTACATGACCAAGATCGATCGATGTTGCAAATCTGCCATCGATCGATGTCTAGTTCGCAGACAGCCGACTTTCAAGCCCAAGTTAGAGAAATGACACAAGATTACAAGATTACCCTTGGACGAGTTTTGACCTAGACCTTAGGGTTTTATATTTATACTTTATGTATTGCACCAGAAAAGGGAGGGCAAGAGCTTGTGTGTGTGTGCCAGTGTTAGGGTGCTAAGTGTTCTAAGTGTGCTTTGAAACCTCAATATTTTACATATGCATTTTATTCAGATTATTATTTTTATTTTAATTATGTCTGAGTAGTTATCAAGTAGGTTTAGGGTTTATCAATGGTACTGATGGATTAGCCAAACAATATAATTGTTAAGGTCACTATTAGATCTATTAATAGAGTTGTGTTTATTGCTTGTGTTTTAGAGTATCTAACTAGAACCCAGATAATAGGATAGTTGGGCGCTAGCGAGAGCATCGTCTAATACCGGAATCTATTATGTTGAGCTAGGTTGCTAGAAACAAAGGAGAGTTGATTTAGTCAATCTAGTGAACTTATCAAATTAGGTCATAACGCTTGACTCAAGAAACCATCAATCAACGCAGGATCATTGCCATCGATCGACGGTCATTCCGTGTCAGCAAGAGAGAGCTGAGACATTGGACTTAGTCAATAGATTAGGAGCGCATGCGATAGTTGGTGTCTTTTACATTTGATTTCGAGTTCCATGATTAAATATATTTAACTTCTATCTACTATAATTCACTTGCATGAAACCCTAGATCTAGCATATTTCCATATTTACATTACTAGCATGTTTCCATATTTACATTATTAGCATATTTCCATACTCCATTTATACCTTCTAATAAGAAATATTTCCTTGACATGATTACTTGCTATCAATATATATATAGTTACCTAGATTAGCCTTTAGAAATAAGAAATCTATTGTGTGTCATTGTTCTCTGTGGATTCGATCCGTAAGTACTACACATGATCTCTCTTGACAAGAGTATTATTGTTTTGTGTGTTAAGATTAAGGGTTAATTTGACAGTTGTTTGTTTAGGATATTATACCTTATTAAAACATAAAAACATACCCACATCACATCATCACCCATTGAAAACCCTGAACCACCTGTAAACATAACAACAACATATGTAACCATCCTTCCCTTTTCTCTTACAATCTCCTCCACCAGCCACGAACACTGGACCCACGAGCAGCGATTCATCACCTACGCATCAGCCGCAAAATCTCGATACAACCGGCACGATAGCTACAACTAATACTCCTGCTGCTCCATCAACAATCTCTTTGCCTAACCAAGTGGCTTCTCAACAGGCTCCAGCTGAACCTCGTCACTCTATGACAACACGTTCACGGAACAATATTCCCAAACCAGTTGTCAAGTACGACCTCAATGCCAGTCTCCAAACAGACCCGCATTGGATCCTCGCAACATGGCAGAAAGCCATGAAACATAAACATTGGCGTGATGCAATGTCTAGGGAATTGAATTCCACTACAGAGGATCGGACGTGGGATTTAGAGGCCGTATCTGAAAATATGAATGTAGTGGGTTGTCGCTAGGTTTTCACTATCAAATATAACTCAGATGGAACCATTGATCGATACAAAGCGCCAAGGGTTATCATCAGCAACATGGCATCGATTATGAGAATACTTTCAGCCATGTTATCAAGTCAACAACAATCAGAGTTTTAGTTGGCTTGAATGTAAACAATGACTGGCCGGTTCGCCAAATAGGTGTCAACGCAGCCTTTTTGCAGGGTCGTCTACACAAAGAGGTCTTTAGGTCCCAGCCACCAGGGTTCACTGATAAGGATTCACCACACCATGTTTCCCATCTTCAAAAAGAAATCTATGGTTTAAAACAAGCACTACGAGCCTGGTACTCTGAGCTGAAAACTTACTTACTGCAGCTGGGTTCTCAGAATTCATTGGCGGACACATCACTCTTCATCTACAAGCAGAACTCAAAGTTTTTCTATGTTTTGGTATACGTCGATGACATCTTGGTCACTGGAAGTGATCCGATTTTAGTTCAGAGAGTCATTACCTCTCTTGCTAACCGATTTTCTATCAAAGACATGGGCAACATGAGTTACTTCCTCGGCATTGAAACTCTACGCACCCCCACACGGCTTATACATGAAGCAAAGGAAATATATTATTGATCTTCTTCTCAAAGCTGACATGCTGCATGCTAAGCCAGTAGCTACTCCTCTTGCCACTCATCCCAAGCTAACACTCAAATCCGGACCACCTCTCTCTGATCCGCAACAATATCACAGGATTGTTGGTATCTCCAATACTAAGCTCAGACTCGACCTGACATGTCACATGCTGTAAAAAGATTGTCGCAATTTATACATCGCCCTACTTCTGATCTTTCAGGAAATCTGAATCATGGTATCTTCTTAAGGAATCAGAAAACACCAATTCTACACACATTCTCAGATGCAGATTGGGCTGGAGACTCAGATGATTATGTCTCTACAAATGCCTATATCATCTTCCTAGGCTCTCAGCCTATATCATGGAAGACAAAGAAACAAAAAGGCGTTGTTTGTTCCGCAACAGAGGCTGAATATCGGGCTGTCGCAAACACAACTTCTGAAATACGATGGGTTGTCTCTCTTCTACTCGTACTCGGTGTACCAATCACTACAACTCTGACTGTGTACTGCGACAACATTGGAGCTACCATATATGCACCAATCCCATTTTCCATTCACGAGTGAAACATATTGTCACTGATTACCATTTTTTATGTGGTCAGATTCAACATGGTCTCATGCGTGTTGCGCATGTCTCTACAGATGACCAGCTTGCAGATGGCCTCACCAAGCCGCTACCAAGAGCTTGTTTTCAGTATTTGAGGTCCAAGATTGGTGTTACTACAACACCACCATCTTGAGGGGGCATGTAAAGTAAATAATATAGTCTCAAAGGATCTCTCTTGTAAATCATTAGTAGTGTTAATAACCCTACATGTACGATGTATAAATACCTTTCACATACTCAATGATACAAATTATTCAGCCTATTCTATAAGAATCACCCTACATGAGAAAATTTCACTAACCAAATTGATGCATCCAAAAGAATGACAACTCTAGATGGCGTACTCCAAAGGATGGTAAATGTTCTAGTGAACAGATCGTAAGGCCAATAAGTCGCCATTACTGTCTCGAACATCTTCCAGCAAGATAAAAAAAACGGTCTCGCTGCGCCTCGAGCAGAAAGCCTCGATCAATAAAGGATTAGAAGCAATGAAGGATCTTAATGAGATCAAAGCCCGATAGCTCGAGCACGCTTGGAATTTTCACAAGTGCAAAGTCCACCCAATTCCCGAGATCTCAATATGTACATTCTGAGATCGGGAAACGCAAAAGACCGCCATCCCAAACTAGTATGATCGATCAGAGATCAAGCCCAATAAAATATTTACATAGGTTCTGGTTGTGTGAGTGAGAGAACCCCCATTGGGGAAATTAGAGCTTAAACTAGGCGATTTGAGAGAGAGACTAAGTGAGAGTGTTTATGTTAAAGTCTAAGGAGATTAATAGAAGATTAAGAGTCTAGGATATTATGAAGAAGAAAAGGGAGAACCCCCCCCCCCCCCCCCCCCCCCCCAATTAAGCTTATTCATTATGTTTGACAATACAACATATATAGATAAATGAAAGCAACAAGGGTTTACAAAATAAATCAGAGTAAGCATGTGGAGTCAAAGGTAGGAGGAGCCTAAAATTGAATTGCTGGATCTTTGACTGAATAAGTGGACATGAATGGCTCCGTGTGGACTGGGAAGAAAGGCACCTTCCTGGTTGCTTCCAAAGGCATCTTGAAGATGCTAAATGGATCTTTCTCCCTTGGACAACCTCACACACAAATACCCTTGCCTTGTGACCCAAGTCTTCGTGAAAGGGGAGTGTACGGATTCCTTGGCCGTGCCCTTTTTGCTCCCTATTTTTGCACAAGCCTAAATGTGGTTCAATGGTTGAGAAAGTGTGTTATGGGTCGACCATGTCCGTCCGTACGGTCACCCTATTTTTGCACATCTCGGCCATTTGCTCCCAAACTCCTCCAAAGTCTTCTTCCTTCATTGTAAACCCTTCCTGAACCTTGATATATCAGTGCATAAGCTTTTGGACACTCCTTAGATCTTGACAGAACTTCTAAGGGTTTGGCCCTAACTTTGCACATAACCTTTAGTGATCCATTTATCACTTCAGGTTTAACACCCAGCCGGGGTAGACATCACAAATGACAACAAAACTAGGAGACGCATGTCGCTACCATCTTATTCACTAGATGCAAAAGAAAATTGATCTAACCATCGGCCCCAATGAGACCCGATATCTCACAATCGATCTCATGAGATCCCGATCATGAAATTTTCTGAGGTCCCGAGTCGACTCCGAGTAATATATTACTCCAGTAAATAATAATGAGATGTTTCCTAAGCAATATGGGAATCCCATAAGAAATACCGAGATTCCCAAACCAGAATTTGACCCACAAAAAATCCACAAAGTATTACCAATATTGACGCCTTTCAAAACTATGTGGTAAGAAACTACGCCAAAGTCCACAAAATGCAATCTATTATGCCTGAAAACGCCTAAGGAGTAATGATCCACACAAAAAGATTGAACACTGAAGGTAGATTGCCTCCCCTAACACCCTGAAAAAGTTAATATGATCTCTATAAGACATGAATCCTGTCAATATTAGACAGAAACAGATCCATTGATCGAATTAAACCAAAAAGAAAAAAGATGAGCTCAATCCTAAAGAGTTCGAGAAAAGCAAAGAGTTGATAAATCACCCTTTTCCCATAAAGCGATCGATCTCCGACGAGCTTATTCATCTTGAGGAGCAGGCAAATAACTTTTCTCCCAGTAAGTAAGGAGTTCAATTTGTAAGTAGCCCGATCTCCACATAGCTCGATATTTTTTCTGAAAAAATCATCGAGTTCAATCTCCAATGAGCTCTAACAACTTGAGGAGCAGATAAAGAACCTTGCTCCCAAAAACAACGACCTGGATCTCCAGATATCTGAATATCCAAAAGGTTGATAAATAAGTCACCTTGCTTTCATGAATGTGTTGAGTTCGACCTCCAATGAGCTCTAGCAGCTGAAAATTAATCTTTCTCCCTGAAAACAATGACCAATATCTCCAAATAGATTTAGCAGCTCAGTGACTGATAACGCTTGATACTTCCAAAAATCTAGTTATCTCAATTCCGAAAGAGGTAAATTCGAGGTGCCGATAGAGCATTACACTCCCAGATTGCTAGTGAGCTTTCAAAAATGCTCTTATTCTGCTCCAAGAGAGATAGTGAGCTCGATATCAAGAAGCTCGAGGAGGTCGTTACCTCTTCATGATGTATCAAAAAGACGAGTCTGACCCTTAGAAATTTTGAACTGCCGACATGATGATAAAAGAATCCATACAAGAGAGAATTTGTTGTTTGCATTCCTTAAGCAACGATCTATCCTCTTCATTATGAAAAAAACTATCCAATGCACTAGTAGCTTGGCCTCAAACGATATCGACTTGCTTGTAGAAACTCGAAAAATACTTTCTAAGATTAGGCACAAAAAAGGAAGCAAAATAAAGATGTATATTCAAGAAGATCTCGACAAGAACATTATATAAATGGCAGCATTGACCTCGACGTCTCTAATATGAAGCTCATCCGTCGATCCTTGAACAGACTCGAGATGTGATAATGTTCTGTAGATATATTTCTAAAAGGCAAACTCAGAAACGGTCAAATGATCTATCATAATCAAATTCAGTGACTCCGATAGCAAAACAAAATAAGCATTCTTTGCTAATTTAATCACGGTACTCTAGATAAGAGTACACACGAAGAACGATGCACATGATATGCCTATATTTTGCAAACAAAAATATCCACAGCCCAAGAAACCTCTTTGTGAGGGTGTACATAAGATCATATCGAAACTAAGTGACCAGAGTACTTCATCCTAACATAGCATGATGAAATATCTGAACACTCCCACGTCGGTAAATAACCTTTTTAATATATCCCCACATCAATATTTTGCACTAAGCCTTAAATTGGTCTAAGGTCTGATTTTCATTTCGTCTCATGACTTTGTAAAGACCTTAATTTATGCAAACTCAAATAGTTTGTACATTCGTCTTCACCGACAATTGATCAACTTTTGTCGAGTTTTATTTTCACTTAGCAATTCTAACTTTTATGGAGATTCACTTTCAGCTTCAAAAAGCTCGAACTCTTAGTGAGTTTTACTATGCAGTATCAAACGACCCAATCTCTCATCGACCTTCACCTCGTGAGCTCAAAGTGGCCTCAAAGCTCCTGATCAAGCTTTACGCCAACTTCCATAGTTCACTCTGATCTCAAAGAAAATCACACATAGTTCGAAGTATTCACTCGAGCTAGCACATATGACCTTATTGTGATAATTGTTTTTATCAACAAAATAGTTTGTTGTTCGACAAAATTAAATCGAGTAACTTTGTCACAACGAAATGGTCCACTGTTCTATAAATCTCATCGAACTCAACCCCCACATTGCTCTCTGCAGATAGGGGTAAGCATTATTTAAAGATATAGTATACAAACACTATAAACTATGTCTTGCCAGACTCACATCAAAAGCTCGAAAAAAACTCGATAAAAAAATTCCACGTATAAGTCCAATCTACCACAAGAAATCATAAGAACTGCTCAAAATTGATAACTATATCGACGAGCTCGGCCCACTATTTTAAAGACCATGAGCTCGATCCAGTTTATATTTGCATTGCAATGTTTTTTAAACATCATAGATGAAATTCTCATCTTGATCTATATGAGTCAATAGGCCAACAATCGAAGAAACCCAAACGACTTGATGCAATGCATCTAGTGGCTTAGATCAAACTTATATTTTGATCACAAATGAACCAAGAATCGAACGCTCAATGCAATCTCTCTTGCACAATATCGCTATCAAACAACAAACGACTTCGCGAACTCTCTAAAGGAAAATCGACTTGGAGTTATTTTTGTTGTTAAACGGGTTTTCCCGTTCTCCAACCTCGTCACTTCACTTGAACAACTGGGGGGAATGTTGGACCATGATCTGTCACCAAATCCTTCCCGTAAAAAGCACTAGTTCACCAAATTGATTGAGTAGGAGCGGTTTGACGATCAAACCAATACAATACTTTGGTGGCTAAGGGATCCTTGAATAAGTCAATGTCATATCTTCACAGAGGCGGAGACGATTTCCTCCTATAAAAGACAAAGACATTACTCTCATAAACATATATATATTTTTCAAACTTCCAACAAACAAGAGCTGGCGAGTTCAAGAACTAGAAAGACGCACACCTTTTCTTGTGATCCTTTCAATTTCCAAAGAAAAAGAGCATGACCAAAAAATACTTTCCACCAAAAGAGAGCTCGTACCCATGAGTTCCAAACTACAAATATTCTACCACTTTGCAGACCAAACACGCTCACATAGGTGATGAGATCAGGCTTCTTCTCCATTAGTACATTCCAACAAAACAATGAGTGGCAGATTGGTTACCTTTCACGTTTCTTTTATTGTAACTCATACATTGCTCTCTTAGGTTAACAAAATCTTATCCGAGATGATAAAAAACAAACCTGAAGTCACCACGATATGATAATAATTAAACTACTTTAGGTTTGATCCTTCTATGAGGGTACTAATTAGGTGGCTGGACTTCGAGTTCCGTCATGAAACTTCTCTCCATCGAGATCTCTATACAATTTAACATACGAAAAAATCCATTGTTGTCGACTCATACTTGATTACACCGTTGTTTTTTTTAGAAGTTTGTATTTCTTCCACAATTTACAAATACAAAAATTACCAAGTTTTAGTGTGATTTTTAGGATCCACAACACCTCACAGTTTTTAGTCAAAAAATAAATAATAATTTTGTTGGTCTAAAAACTCGAAGTATGAACTCAAACCTAAGTACCAAATTATTAAGAATAAAATATCTAAAGTGTAGTTTGACTGACGCTTTTTGAATGGATGCAGCTTTAAGTTTTTTGTTGTAATATTTTCATTTCTAAATGCTCGAATTACTCTTTTTAATTTGTTTGTCCAGAGAGAAAATATTGTATTTTTCGTTACTCGTCAGTTTTTCATATTAAACAGTAGAAAAGTTACAAATAGTTTTTCCAGCTTACTACATAGTTTAGGTTTCTAGTCCTACCTTCCTTAGCTATTTTATCTGCTATAGCATTACAAGTCCTTTTGATCTTCTGGAAATGAAAGTTCTAGTCACCTCTTATTGCTAAAGTAGCAATGTCCTCCATATAGGTTGGGCACAGATCCTTTTGAGTTTTCTTTTTACGCTTGGCTTTGCACTTTTGAGAGGTTATTATATAGATCAGATGAGTCTCCAAAAAAATTAACAGAGTGGAAGCCTAACTTTCTCATCTGGATCATTGTCATTCTCAACGCGTCTGCTTCTGCTTCTAATTGGGAGATGATTGGCTCTATTGCTGCTTTGCCCTTTAATATAACCTTTGCTTCATTGTTCTACAGTGCCCATCCAATTCCAGCCTTGTCCCTTGGTGATATCCACGAGCCATCTACAAAACAACATAGGCTGTTAGTTTTCCAGATAATCTCGCAAGATTATTACATCTTTCGTCAACTGAATTCAGTAAATTTTGTGAGAGGAATTTTATGGTGACTCTACTTGCAACTAATCTGCATCTAATGCATTTTTCCAAACTTCGTGATCTATCAATGATTTATAAATAATATCTAAGAACGGAATGTAGTAGGATTGGGGCTGCGCCTGGTGAAGGCTGCCTATGTACCCTCTTAGAGGGATCAAGCCTTTCGTAGTTCGTCCTGGAGTTTAAGATTCGTACGAACTGTTTTCCAGTGAGACCTTTATAGTCTAGTTATGGGTAGAGATTATCAAGCATGTTGATGTCGATGTCATTTCGTATCAGCCCCGAGACTAGCCTCGTAAGCTGTTTGCTTCAGCCAAGTGTGGCCGTTATATTTTTTGGACTGACCGTGTGTAGCTTCGATTCCCTGCAGCTTTGCGAATGCTTTTTAAATTGTGTTTCGCGTTTTAAGAGCATGTTTGTATTCATATGATCGTGGTCTGTTTTGAGAGTTTTCCGCAGCTTGTAAACTTGCAGGTTTTCTGAAGACGTTTGAATATTAGCCAAGAGACAAGTTTTGAGATCTTGTATCAGGGTGTTTGATACTATGCCTAGAGATGTTAAAGACCAGTGTGCTGGGTTTAGGGTAAGACCTAGGTCCAATCACAGTTTTAGGGGGTGCGATGACTACTTCTACTTACGTTTCCCGTATTGCTAGTACGAGTTATGTTCGCGATATGTTCTCGGCTTATACGAGTTGTATGGTAAAAATTGAGGACCTCTTTGAGGACAATTTTTAAGCCTCCCGAAATTGCTGACCAAAATTTCGGATTTCTTTTATAGCGCTATTACCCTTGTGTCGGGTGTTCGAGAGCTATCTCTACGAGATGGCTTAGTCTGTTTAGGACGTTAAGAGTTTGTTGTGATCAGCAACAAAACTTATTGTAGATATAATCGTTTTTGAACCTTCGCGAAGGATACGTGTTTAAGAAGGTGTGTATGTTTTATAGTCGCGGACGGACTGGTTTTAAAGTTAGCATTCTGTTTCGGAAAGTTTTGGCGAAAAACAGTTCTCCGAGCGTTAGCGACGTCTTGCTGTGTTGAAGGTTGAGCTTTTCTTTTGTATGCCGCATTTCGTTCTTGAAACGTTTGCGGGCTTGAAGATGTGTGGTATCTCAAGGTTTTTGTTTTAACCTTACGGAAGAGAAATGTTTTGGTTTGTTTCCGAGGAATTAGGACCAATGGGTCGCGTAAATTTGTCCCTGAGAATATGCGACTTCCTTCACTGTTATTTGTGAAGAGTCGGCCCCCCGAGATTTATTTCTTGTATAGTTGAGGATGCTTTACATAGCTCTAAGAGCTTTGTTACGATTTTTTCCTTATGTGCCGCTTTTCACTTGTAAAACGCTGTGGGTTTAGAGTAAACTGCATAACATATTGAACTTGGTCGGTTGTCGACAAGTTTATGTTCTCCGTTAACCGTACGATGGTTACGACTAAGTTTCGATATTAAGAATTCGTCGTATGATTTCTGATTCTGGGTTATACAATAGTTATTTGCACTTGGCGTTTTTAAACTAATCGTGGATTATCGTTTTTCCGCTAAGTGATTGGATGAGCAGTGGTTGCTCAAACATTTTGGCCCGGTCGGAAGGATGTGTTCAGCCAAATAGCCGAGGACGTTGCTGGTCACGGATAGACTACGACACGTTCGTGTTAACATTAAGGTCATGCTAGTTTAGAACTTTCCTAAAGAGGATCCCAAATTCCAGTTCGTATTTTTATCGGAAGGAGTAATTGGCTTAGGGACAAAGAGCGTTTGTCGAGATCGACGGGCCAAAGTCAGAGTTTTCCGTGCTATAGTCGTAAGAAAATTGTTTTGTTTTTGTATGATGAAGACAAAACCTAAAAGGCTCGATAAAGAACCTGTACGAGATGATTGTCTGCTCGGAATCAACCAAGGGAGATGGGAGGAAGAATCCAGCGAGCCGCATGGCTAAGGAGTGAGATCTGTACGATCGTAGTACGAAGAGATAAAGTTTAGTTTTTTCGTTGAGAGACGAGTCATATGGCTTTGTTTTTAGCTATACGCAAATTGTCCAAAACACTTCTCCGTAAAACTTGCTACGTTTGTTTCCGAAAGTTTCTTCGCATAACTTGGTGTGGCTATACGAAGGATGTTTCGCGTAATTTTTACGAGAAGTGAATGGCATAGAAGTAAGTTGAGAATGTCTCTCGCAGATTACTCGTGATATTTGCGAACGAGGTTCTTTCCGTATAAAATGTCATAGTTATACGAAAGTAATGAATGATCGGTTTTATGAGGCATCGCATGGCCTAAAAGATTTTCTGTCCACTTCTGCAAGAGTTTGCTTTGTCGAAAACGTTTTCTTTTTAGACACATATTTTTGAAATATGGGAGTATACGAGTATAGTATACGTACCTACTCCCTCCCTTTTTTTTACGAAAGAAAATGGCTGAACCAATAGTTTGAAGGGTTGTGTACCTTTTTTCTTTCGAAGATTGGGATGATCGACAATCCAGGTCGGTTTGAAGACGACGCTAGGATTGTGACTTGGGGACTTTCAGGTTGACGACTAAGAATACGTCGGTTTTAAGAAAATTGCTAGGAGCAAGACAGTTTTAAGACGACTTTCGCGTTTCTAGTTCCTTCTTTCCTTAGGAAGCGAGCTAAGTGTGCGTGGCGATCGTATCTCGGTTTTCCGAGAGTTTAGATCGATTTGAAAATTTTGCATAAGTAGTCGCAGAACAATAGATCGAGACAGGAAAAATCCTAAGATTTAGATCGCTATACTAGTCTCCTAGATCCTAAGCTCCCAAAAGTTTTATGGCGATCTCCGAAGCGTTTTTATTTCTTAGTACCTTCCTACGAAAAATCCAAGTCTGATTTCAAAAAGTTCCAAGCCAGCCATACCTTAGTTTTCACGAAGGTTTGGGTTCACCTCTTCTCCGTTTTACTTGCTCATTTCCCCTTCCTCTTCTCGTTTCTGTACGCCCCTTAAGAATGGTAACAATATTAGTTCTTCATGGCCGCGTTTAGGCTCGAACCTGTTTTGCGGTTTTTATCGTAAAGTTCCCACGGTCACTCCAATAGAGACGGAACAAGAGATGTCTTGATCGAGGTTCAAAGGAGAAGGCTAATATGGAGGTAAGGGCGAGTAGGATGCCCAATTGGGCGAGGAGGATGCCCAAGAGGGCGAGTAGGATGCCCAAGAGGGCGAGTAGGATGCCCAAGAGGTCGAGTAGGAGCGAGCCAAGGAGTTTAGGCGAGTCTCACTTGTTTTTGTCGTAAAATCTCAATTGAAACTCCGATTGAGATGAACGAAAAGCATTTTGATCAAGATTCTAAATAGAACACAAAGTAGAAGCTCGTCAGGGCTTTCCAACCTCGCCATGAGGTGAGTTAGAGGGATTAAATCAAACTCGCCATCGTGGGCGAGTTGGACAATGTGCGTCCAACTTGTTTTGATCATAAAATGTCAACGGAAACTCCGATTGAGACGAAACAAAAATTGTTTCGATCGGGATTCAAAGAAGAACGCAAAGGTGAGCCAAAAGAGTGCCATACAGTCCAAATCGCCCGTTTGGCGAATTAGACGGCTCATTTTGTCCAACTCGCCAACGGTGAGTTAGAAGGCTCGTTTCGTCCAACTCGCCCGTTTGGCGAGTTAGATCGGTCAAACTCGCCAAACGGGCGAGTTAGACGGCTCGTTTCGTACAACTCACCCGTTCGGCGAGTTGGACTGGTCCGACCTGTGCGTCCAACTTGTTTTGATCGTAAAATCTCAATGAAAACTCCGATTGAGACGACACAAAAAGCGTTTCAATCGGGATTCAAAGAAGCACGCAAAGGTGAGCCAAAAGAGTGCTTTTTTTTTTAAACTTGCTGAATGGGCGAGTTGCACGGCTTGCACTGTCCAACTCGCCCGTTCGGCGAGTTGGACTGGTCCAACTTGCTCAATGGGCGAGTTAGACGGCTCATTTTGTCCAACTCGCCAATTCGTCGAGTTGGACGGCTCATTTTGTCCAACTCATCCATTCGTCGAGTTGGACTGGTCCAACTCGCCCAATGTGCGAGTTAGACGACTCGTTTCGTCCAACTCGCCCGTTCGGCGAGTTGGACTGGTCCGACATGTGCGTCCAACTTGTTTTGATCGTAAAATCTCAGTGGAAACTCTGATTGAGACGAAACGAAAAGTGTTTAGATCGGGATTCAAAGAAGAACGTAAAGTAGAGCAAAAGTAATGTTTGTTTTATCAAAATCGTCCAATAGGGGAATTGCACGGTTGCACTGTCCAACTCGCCCGTTGGGCCAGTTGGAATGGTCAAACTCGCCGAATGAGCGAGTTGCATGGCTTGCACTCTCCAACTCACCCATTCGGCATGTTGGACTACTCGAGTTTGGATGGTATGCTGGTGCGGTCGTTTCGTAAACGTCTTTTTCTACGAAAGTTGTATCATAAAATGCTAACTCATTTCACTTTCCAAACGATGTTCCAAAAACATTGTCGAGTTGGATTTTACCAAAGCAGTTTCGAAAAATGTTGTTGAGCTTTAATTTTACGAAAGTTATTCCGCGAAATGAGTTTAATTTTACGAAAGTTGTTTCTTAAAATGTTGTTGAGTTTAATTTTACGAAAGTCGTTATGTAAGCGTGTTTTCAAGTATAATTTTTAAGGTAGTTGTTCCGTAAAATGTTATTGGGTTTGGTCGTACGAGAGCTATTTCGGAAAACTCACGTTCTACGGCCGTTCCGCGGATTTATTTTCTAGGTTTTAGTATCCAAAACTCTAGCTGTGAGGAGCTTGATTTATTGCGACTCAACTTAATCAGAAATTTTCTCGTTTTCCGAAGGATCAATCCGAGGAAGTTTTGAGTAATTTTTTTTCAAAATAAGCTCAGTATGCAAATATCGAGAATTCGATGATTATGTTACCCATAGAAGCGACTCCTAAGTATTTTACAAATCCTTAGATTTTAGGAACGTTTAATAGTAAGGGAAACGATATCCCCTTTCGCTTTGTCTCGTCTTCGTCAACCGTTTTTAGGTTTTGAGTGATTTTTAAGAAATCAACTTCGTTTCTCCAAAAGTTATCCGAAAGAAGTACAGCCGTGGGGTTGCGTACCCGACTTCCTGTTCTTCTTCTTTCTGCAAGTAACCTAGGGTTTCTCCGCGACTTCGGGAGGTTGAAGCGAGTTTTCTTTCTCTAAAGACGTTTACGGAAAGTATTTGGAAGAAGTACAGCGGTGAGTTGTGTACCCGATTTCCTGTGCTTCTTTTTTTCCGGGAGCAGCCTAGGTTTTTCCGCAATTTCTGGGAGGGGAAGTTTTATTGAAAATCTTTCGGAAACGTCTTTAGGTCAAACCCTTACGCGCTGAGATTTCTCCAACTCGGTAATAAGAAGAACTTTACGGGGTTGGATAGATGTTATCGTTGCCCTTTGTATTCAGAGGGAGAAATCGCGAGCTCGTTTCATTGCTTTTCCTATGGTGGGAGGTCGCGACTAAGTTTTCGATTTTGTTGAACACTACGGCGTTTGCGTAAGCGTTGGCCATAGGAGCAGTCAGTGCTGCGAGTTTGTCTTTCATATATCCAGAAATCATTTCGATCAAGCGTTTTGCGGCTATGAGTTAGAGTAATCCGTACCCCCCCCTCCTTCTAGCGCCAAACTGTGGGAACCAAAATTTGCATTGTCGATTTCCGTTGAATTAGGAACGCAGGGTAAACCCTAGTTTCCTAGAGGTCTCGGATATCTGCTAAACCACACGCCAATCAGTCAGAATACGAAGTAAATACGAAAAACAAAGTAAGAATCGATAAGAGAGCAAATAGATGTCTTATTCTGAATTTGCGTATTAGCGTTTACAACAGGATATGAGCCTAGGCTATGAGAGCTGTCGGCGAGATCCCTAGTTCTAATAACCTAAGACTGCAAAATCCTAGTTGAGTTGCAGCTCGAATAACAAAAACGGAAAGTTGCCTAAATGCTCTAAGTGCTAAGCTATGTTTGCTCTGAGTGGAGATTTTCGTGTCCTTCTACATCATCACCATCGAAGTCCTTATATACATCTCTAGAGGCTGTTTGCTCTTTCCCCTTCTGCCCTTGGTCGAATTTATCGCTTCGCGGAAATATTCTTTTTTTCCTCAATCTTCATGATTATCTTCAGAAACATAACATTTATACTTCGATCTTTAAATTTATCACGTCGAACTTAACATTTATCCTTTCCTACAAAATAAAAGATTAACCGTCACAAAGTTTGGGCTTGATTTCGGATAAAATTGCGAGTGGGCATTTAGCCAAGCTTTAGACCTCGTCGGGCCATTTTTCGACTTAGGCGTTTCTACGATTTTATCGAAATAACATTGCTAAGACGACTTCGTCCAAGAGTTAGGACCTTTCGTATGAAGCGTGTGACTCTAGTTGTTAAGTTAACTGTTATCGTCTCATACAATCGACCCGATCCTTTCTCGAGAAAACGAGTTCTTTTGGTAAGGTTCCAATGCCAATCCTGATCGAGAAAGAACAAAGATAAGTTTGATCAAGTATCGAAAGAGGGAGTTTAACGAGGACAATGTGAAACTGGATTGATTTGATCTGACTAGCCGAACGAACGGGTCAGATTCCTCGTGTCGTCTAACTCGTGCGTTCGACGAGTTGGCCATGTCCAGCTCGCCATACGGGCGAGTTGGCCGTGTCGTGCCTACCAATTCGCCTGTACAGCGAGTTGGTCGTGTCATGCCATCCAACTCACCCGTATGGCAAGTTGGACAGTCCAACTCGCCGTACGGGCGAGTTGGTCGGTCCGTGCTGACCAACTCACCCGTATGGCGAGTTGGTCGGTCCAGGTTGACAAACTCGCCATACGGGTCAGTTGGTCGGTTCGGGTTTGGAGAATACCATTTTTTACCCCAACAAACGGATTCTCCCGATAGTTTTCCACGTTGATTCCGTCGTAACCGATTTTGACCCCAACACTTCATCCTCACATAGCATGATCAAACAGCTGACAATTTTTCTTCTACAGCTCGCAGTCACCAAAATCAAACACTCCCACGTCGGTAAATAACCTCTTTACTATATCCCCACATCAATATTTTGCACTAAACCTTAAATTGGTCTAAGGTCTGATTTTCATTTCGTCTCATGACTTTGTAAAGACCTTAATTTATGCAAACTCAAATAGTTTGTACATTCGTCTTCACCGACAATTGATCAACTCCTGTCGATTTTTATTTTCACTGAGCAGTTCTAACTCTTATGGAGATTCACTTTTCAGCTTCAGAAAGCTCGAACTCTTAGTGAGTTTTACTATGCAGTCTCTGTTGGATAATTCCAATTAACTTGAGGATCAAGTTAACTCACTAAAGTGAAGTTTAGTGAGTTAAGGAAATAGAAAACATATCGAGTTAAGGATTTTATGTTTTCATATTGCTAATAGGATAAGGAGTAGCTTAGACCTATATAATAAGTTTTCTTGGAGGTTTGTTCCATAAGAGAAACACATTGAAAGATTTAGTTTTGTGTGAGTTTCTAAATCTAATAAGAAGAGAAGTTCTTATAATTTTTGTGTTACTGCAACTTTAATTGGTATCAGAGCTCCAGGTTCGAAAATCAGTTACAAGAGGAGTTGTAATTCGATCAAAACATGGGAGACGATAACAATTCTCAAGCACGTGATAAAGGCCTTGAGATGAAGAAGGACATACGATGTCCCATGCTATCATCGACCAACTACACCGTATGGTCGATACGAATGAAAGTTATGCTTCATTTATACGAAGTTTGGGATACGATTGATCCAGGGAGTGATGATGCAAAAAGAACAATATGGCCATCGCTCTAATCTTTCAATCAATCCCGGAGATGCTAATACTTCAGATAGGAGAACATGATACATCAAAGAAGATTTGGGAAGCTGTTAAATCTCGTAACCTAGGTGCTGACCGCGTGAGAGAAGCGAGGTTACAGACTTTGATGTCTGAGTTCGACAAACTGAAGATGGCAGACACAGACACGGTGGATGACTACGCAGGAAAACTTTCTGGGTTAGCAGCGAGAGCAGCCGCGTTAGGAGAAATAATGGAAGAATCAAAGATGGTAAAAAAGTTTCTAAAGGGACTTCCAAGAACGAAGTTCATTCACATCGTAGCCTCGTTAGAACAAGTACTGGATCTAAATTCAACAGGGTTCGAAGATATTGTTGGGAGATTGAAGGCTTTCCTAGAACGCATAAAAGAAGAAACCCAAGACGAAGATCAGTCGAAGCTAATGTTTGTGAAGAGTGATGCGCAAGGCCACCGAAGCCATAGCAACTATCCCGGACGAGGCAGAGGTTATGGGGGAAGAGGAAGAGGACGAGGCAGATCCAATAATTCTTATAGTCACAACAAAGGAGGAGAAGCTTCGGACAAGACTAAGAAGGACTATTCTAAAGTTAAATGTTGGAGATTCGATAAGATGGGGTACTTTGTGTCACATTGTCCTACACGACCAAGAGAAGAATCAAACCTAACGGAAACACAAGAAGCAGGCGCATTATATATGCATGAAATAGTATTCCTCAACGAAGAGAAAGTGTTTCCTAAAAGTTTTGACGAGTGTGATACGAGTATATGGTATCTTGACAATGGTGCAAGTAACCATATGACAGGCAAGAGAGAGTTCTTCTCAATCCTAGACGAGAGCATAAAAGGCAAAATCAAATTCGGTGATGGATCAAACGTCGAGATTGCTGGGAAAGGGACGATCACGTTCATCGGAAAAACGGGGGAGAGAAGAACACTAAAAGACATCTACTACATTCCTAGTCTAAAACACAACATCATAAGTCTTGGACAAGCAACCGAGAAGGGTTGTGAGGTTAACATGAAAGGAGACTTGTTAATTTTAAGTGACCCCCGAGGAAAACTATTAGTACAAGTCTCGAGATCACCAAACCGCTTGTACAAAACGCCAATGGAGATTGAATATTCAAGATGTCTTCAAATACAAGAAACCAATACAACACAGACATGGCGGCATGCACGCCTTGGACATGTTAGTCTTGGGGTCATGAAGAATATGGTGGACAAGGATATGGTAGTAGGCATGCCACGGGTGTTACACGAGAAAGATGTTTGCAGTGCCTGCTTAGTTGGGAAACAAACACGAAGCTCTTTCCCACCTAAGGCAAAGTATCGAGCAACACATGCACTGGAGTTGGTACACTGTGATTTGTGTGGACCGATATCACCATCAACACCAGCAAACAACAAATATATATTCGTCTTAATCGACGATTACTCAAGATATATGTGGACAATGCTGCTGAGAGAGAAGAGTGAAGCGTTCAATCGGTTTAAAAAGTTTAAAGAATATGTTGAGAATCAAACAAGATCAAAACTCAAAACTTTTTGCACCGATAGAGGAGGAGAGTTCACGTCTTCTGAGTTCATTCAGTTTTGTGATGAAAACGGAGTGATAAGACACCTCACCGCACCATATACACCTCAACAGAACGGTGTGGTTGAGAGGAGAAACAGAACGCTGATGGAGATGACGAGAAGCTTAATGAAAGCAATGAAGGTTCTTAATCAGTTGTGGGGTGAGGCAGTACTACATTCTACATATCTTATAAATCGTATTGCCACAAAAGCTTTGGAGAATAAAACTCCATACGAAGGCTTGTATGATAAGAAACCGAATATTGAGCACTTACGAGTCTTTGGGTGTGTTGCTTTCGCAAAGATCAATGGACCGTATCTAAGGAAGCTTGATGACCGATCCAAGAAGGTGATAAACCTCGGAACAGAGCCTGGCTCGAAGGCCTACAGGCTTTATGATCCGGTTGCAAAGAAAGTCATCGTTAGCAGAGACGTGATTTTTGACGAAAAACAGAGTTGGGATTGGTCAGCGCTGGTATCGGGTACTAATGAGGAACCCGGCACATTCAAACTTCCTCTTAATCACGATGTCGAAGATGGAGATGGTGAAGAGATGCAAGAGCACCAAAACGAAGAAGAAGAAGAAGAAGAAGAAGAAGAAGAAGAAGAAGAAGAAGAAGAAGAAGAAGAAGAAGAAGAAGAAGAAGAAGAAGAAGAAGAAGAAGAAGAAGAAGAAGAAGAAGAAGAAGAAGAAGAAGAAGAAGAAGAAGAAGAAGAAGAAGAAGAAGAAGAAGAAGAAGAAGAAGAAGAAGAAGAAGAAGAAGAAGAAGAAGAAGAAGAAGAAGAAGAAGAAGAAGAAGAAGAAGAAGAAGAAGAAGAAGAAGAAGAAGAAGAAGAAGAAGAAGAAGAAGAAGAAGAAGAAGAAGAAGAAGAAGAAGAAGAAGAAATCGTGAATGAAGAAGATGAAATCCAAAACGAAGAAGAAATTGTTGATACGAACAATGATAATCAACAAAAAACAACAAGATATGGACGTAATATTAAGATCCTAAACGATTCGATGATTATGTGCTTCTCACCGAGTATGAAGGAGAAAAACTTCTACTCACAATCGATGGTGAACCATGAAGTTACCATGAAGCTGCGATGATACAAGCTTGGACTGATGCGATGGAGGCAGAGATTGAATCTATCATTAAAAACAAGACTTGGAAGCTCGTTAAGCGGCCTGCAGGTGTAAAACCAATAGGATTAAAGTGGGTTTATAAAATCAAGAAGAATGCATATGGAACAGTGATCAAATACAAAGCAAGGCTAGTCGCAAAAGGGTATGTACAACAACAGGGCATAGATTTTGAAGAAGTATTTGCTCCAGTTTCTCGGATAGAAACCATACGACTACTCTTAGAGTTAGCAGCGACTAATGGATGGGAGATCCATCACTTAGATGTGAAAACTGCGTTCCTAAACGGAGACTTAGACGAGGACGTATATGTGACTCAACCAAAAGGCTTTGTGGAAGAAGGCAGAAAGGATCACGTATACAAACTCAGTAAAGCATTATACGGCTTGCGTCAAGCTCCGAGAGCATGGAACATTAAGCTTGATCGTGTTCTCAAGGAGATGGAGTTCACGAAGTGCACCAAGGAACCTGCAGTATATCAAAAGAGAGAGAAGGGGGAGCTTCTCATTATAGCCATCTATGTTGATGATTTGTTTGTAACAGGGACTGCGCTCAAATTTATAAAACAATTCAAGGATGATATGTCAAGAAGATTTGAGATGTCAGACCTCGGGAAACTTACATACTATCTTGGGATAAAAGTAATACAAGGAGCTGATGGCATTCGAATCAAACAAGGAGGATACGCAAGAGGTATACTCGTCAGCACGGAGATGGATTTATGTAATCTAACTCATGTTCCGATGCATACAAGCTTGAAAATATCGAAGGCAGAGGAGGAGCCTGAGATTGATGCAACATCGTATAGAAGTACTATAGGGTGCTTAAGGTATCTTCTTCATACTCGACCAGATTTAGCATTCTCGGTCGGTGTATTGAGTAGATATATGCAAAGTCCAAGAGAGAGCCATGGACAAGCCGTGAAGCATCTGTTGCGATATATAAAAGGCACCAGTGAGTATGGTCTCTTCTTTAAACGGAATGGAACAACTGAGATTACGGGTTATAGTGACAGCAGCCATAACATAGATATTGATGATGGTAGAAGCACAACGGGGTTTATGTTCTACCTTGGAACATCGCCGATCACATGGACGTCATGTAAGCAACCCACCGTAGCACTCTCTTCCTGTGAAGCGGAGTTCATGGCTGCTACAGAAGCTGCGAAACAAGCAATATGGTTGAAGGAATTAATGGCCGAGATCATGAACAAAGAAGTCAACAGAGTCGTGTTAAAGATTGACAATAAATCAGCTATTGCTCTCACCAAGAACCCGGTGTTTCATGGGAGAAGTAAACACATACTTTCGAAGTACCACTTCATTCGAGAATGTGTGGAGTTCGATCTTATTGAAGTTAGACATGTACCTGGAGTGGAGCAGAAGGCAGACATACTCACAAAACCATTGGCAAGAATCAAGTTCAAAGAAATGCGTAAGTTCATCGGAGTTCAAGAGATCAACAAGCCCGAGATTCAAGTTGGAATTAAGGGGGAGAATGTTGGATAATTCCAATCAACTTGAGGATCAAGTTAACTCATTAAAGTGAAGTTTGAGTTAAGGAAATAGAAAACATATCGAGTTAAGGATTTTATGTTTTCATATTGCTAATAGGATAATGAGTAGCTTAGACCTATATAATAAGTTCTCTTGGAGGTTTATTCCATAAGAGAAACACATTGAAAGATTTAGTTTTGTGTGAGTTTCTAAATCTAATAAGAAGAGAAGTTCTTATAATTTTTGTGTTACTGCAACTTTAAGTCTCAAAGGACCCAATCTCTCATCGACCTTCACCTCGTGAGCTAAAAGTGGCCTCAAAGCTCTGATCAAGCTTTACGCAAACTTCCATAGTTCACTCTGAACTCAAAAAAATCACACATGGTTCGAAGTATTCACTCGAGCTAGCACATATGACCTTATTGTGATAATTTTTTTTTATCAACAAAATAGTTTGTTATTCGATAAAATTAAATCTAGTAACTTTGTCACAACGAAATGGTCCACTGTTCTATAAATCGCATCGAACTCAACCCCCACACTTCTCTCTGCAAATAGGGGTAAGCATTATTTAAAGATAGTATACAAACACTATAAACTATGTCTTGCCAGACTCACATCAAAAGCTCGTAAATGAAAAAAAAAACTCGATAAAAAATTCCCCGTATAAGTCCAATCTACCACAAGAAATCAAAAGAACTGCTTAAAATTGATAACTATATCGACGAGCTCAGCCCACTATTTTAAAGGCCATGAGCTCGATCCAGTTTACATTTGCCATGCAATGTTTTTTTTAAAATCCTAGATCAAATTCTCATCTTGATCTATACGAGTCAATCGGCCAACAATCGAACAAACCCAAACGACTTGATGCTATGCATCTAGTGGCTTAGATCAAACTCATATTTTGATCACCAATGAACCAAGAATCGAACGCTCAATGCAATCTCTCTTGCACAATATCGCTAGTAAACAACAAACGACTTCGCGAACTCTCTATTGAAAAATTGACTTGGAGTCATGTTGTTATTTCTGTTGTTAAACGAGTTTTCCCGTTCTCCAACCTCGTCACTTCACTTGAACAACCAGGGGGAATGTTGGACCATGATCTGTCACCAAATCCTTCCCGTCAAAAGCACTAGTTCACCAAATTGATTGAGTAGGAGCGGTTTGATGATCAGACCACTACAAGACTTTAGTGGCTAAAGGATCCTTAAGTAAGTCAATGTCATATCTTCACGTACAATATATTAGGAGATCTACATCCCTAGAAAAAGGAGTCAAAGCTTTACTAGAGGCAGGCCCGGCCCTGACCTAAAGCTCATAAAGCAAAGGCTTTCGGCACCACGTTATCAAAGAGATTTTGGGGCAACATATTCAATTGATTGTGTTAGTGTATTGGTCTGAGTGTAGGCTGTTTGGCTAGCAGATGGTAGGTTCAAACCTTGTACCATCAAATATAGGGGCATATTTTTTGAGTCAGCTTTAGGTGCCAGGTTGCAACAACTTATCGACAGTGGCGGAGACGATTTCCTCCTATAAAAGACAAAGACATTACTCTCATAAACATATCTTTTTCAAACTTCCAACAAACAAGAGCTGGTGAGTTCAAGAACTAGAAAGACACACATCTTTTTTGTGATCCTTTCAATTTCCAAAGAAAAAGAGCATGACCAAACTACAAATATTCTACCACTTTGCAGACCAAACACGCTCACATAGGTGATGAGATCAGGCTTCTTCTCCATTAATACATTCCAACAAGACAATGAGTGGCAGAGAGGTTACCTTTCACGTTTCTTTTATTGTAACTAATACATTGCTCTCATAGGTTAACAACATCTTATCCGAGATGATAAAAAACAAACATGAAGTCACCACGATACGATAATAATTAAACTACTTTAGGTTTGATCCTTCGATGAGGGTACTAATTAGGTGGCTGGACTTCGAGTTCAGTCATGACACTTCTCTCCATTGATATCTCCATTGTTGTCGATTCATACTTGAACACCGTTGTTTTTTTTAGAAGTTTGTATTTCTTCCACAATTTACAAATACAAAAAAATTACCAATTTTTAGTGTGATTTTTAGGATCCACAACACCTCACAGTTTTTAGTCAAAAAATAAATAATAATTTTGTTGGTCTAAAAACTCGAAGTGTGGACTCAAACCTAAGTACCAAATTATTAAGAATAAAATATCTAAGGTGTGGTTTGACTGAAGCATTTTGAATGGATGCAACTTTAATTTTTTTGTTGTAATATTTTTCATTTCTAAATGCTCGAATTACTCTTTTTAATTTATTTGTGCAGAGATAGAAAATATTGTATTTTTTGTTAGTCGTCAGTTTTTCATATTAAACAATAGAAAGTTACAAATAGTTTTTCCAGCTTACTACATAGTTTAGGTTTCTAGTCCTACCTTCCTTAGCTATTTTATCTGCTATAGCATTACAAGTCCTTTTGATCTTCTGGAAATGAAAGTTCTAGTCACCTCTTATTGCTAAAGTAGCAATGTCCTCCATATAGGTTGGGCACAGATCCTTTTGAGTTTTCTTTTTACGCTTGGCTTTGCACTTTTGAGAGGTTATTATATAGATCAGATGATCAGTCTCCATAAAAATTAACAGAGTGGAAGCCTAACTTTCTCATCTGGATCATTGTCATTCTCAACGCGTCTGCTTCTGCTTCTAATTGGGAGATGATTGGCTCTATTGCTGCTTTGCCCTTTAATATAACCTTTGCTTCATTGTTCTACAGTGCCCATCCAATTCCAGCCTTGTCCCTTGGTGATATCCACGAGCCATCTACAAAACAACATAGGCTGTTAGTTTTCCGGATAATCTCACAAGATTATTACATCTTTCGTCAACTGAAATCAGTAAATTTTGTGAGAGGAATTTTATGGTGACTCTACTTGCAACTCATCTGCATCTAATGCATTTTTCCAAACTTCGTGATCTATCAATGATTTATAAATAATATCTAGTATAGCCTTTTTTCATTGAAGATCATATCATTTCTCATTTTTCAAAGTCTCCAACCTATAAAAAAAGAAAATACTTCCATCATTTCTTGAGGTTAAGCATCATGCATTGTGGAGCGGGGAGAGAGAGAGCCAATGGGTGATGTGGAGAGTGAGAGAGCCAATGGGCGATGTGGAGAAGAGGGAGGAGCCAAGGGGCAATGTGGAAGATAGAGAGAGCCAATGGATGATGTTGAGAAGAGAGAGGAGAGAGAAGAGAGGATGGGCGATGTTGACATTCATCTATCTTGTCTTGTCTCTTCGTTCTCTATTGATGGTTGCATATGCTTTCGGAACTGTTTTGATTGTTTACGAAAGTTTTTTCGTAAAACTTTCCGAAGTTTGTTTTACGAAAGATTTTTTCGTAAAGCTTGTTTTGATTTATTTAAGAAAGTACTTCCATAGAAACTTTTCCAAGTTTGTTATACAGAAAATTGTTTCGTAAAAACTGTTTTGATTGTTTTATGGAAATTTTTCCATAGAAACTTTCCGAAATGTGTGTTACAGAAGATTGGGGTTAGTTTCATGCCTAAGGACATCGCTAAGAAACTAGGATTTGCCACATAATCTTCTAAAACTTAACTAGCTTTTCCATACCTCCTTAGCATATCTTCACATGGTGTAGTGTACGATTTGGATGTTAAGATTTTGGAATTGCACTTTCCATGTTGACTTTCAGATTAAAGTGGATCAACTATGCCTCTTTTTGGAATGGATTTTCTGGCTACAGTGGGTGAAATATTTGAGATGCGAAGGAACAAATTATCTCTTGCGATCATTGATGAGAATGTCTTCTACAAACTTGTCCCACCAAATATAGGTATGCATCTATCTTACAATGTAATATCTGATCCTCTGCCTGTAGTTGTCTCTAAGGTAGACTTGAGTGATAAAAACAATGTCAGAGAAGTCATAATGGAGACATTGGAGTACAATCACATATGTCTAGGGGAAAGATCACAAAGAAGAAGGTGAACAAAAAAGGATCAAGCGGCGACCCTCAATTGACAATGGTTCCTCAGAACTTGTCAGATGGTGTCATTGAGTACGAGGTGCGCATTAGAGTTTTCTCACAACAATTTGCTAAGATTTGAGCATTCTTCACTTCAGAGATGATGGAAAATGGGAAGCAATACTTAAAGGTTTTATGGGAAATATGTTGAAATTGAAGATATTGGACAGAATCGTTTTGGAACAAGTTACCAATCTCATTTGAACTAAATATGGTCTCCAAAGTCGAGTTAATAACTGTAAGAGCATCTCCAACAATCTTCTTTATTTTAAAGAGGGGTCCCACTTAAAATATGAGGATAGGGGGATAGTTCTCCAATGGTGGCCCTAAAATATTTTTTCTAAAGACTTTACATCTTAAATTTTAGTCTTCAATATTATTAATAATTAACTATAATCACTAAATCGTTACAAAGAAGAAATAAACATACATTTTAAATAGATAATCAATAAACATACTCTCATAAATTAACAATAACACCAAATTACTTATAATAATAGTAAAACATAAAATTATAGATAATAGTAACTTTAAAAGATTATGAGATGATTCAATTATGCATGCAAAATCAAGCCAAAAAATTAGCTTTAAAATAAATGACGGATTAAAATAAAATCTTGTCGAAAAATTTTAACTCCATCAGCGATAGTAACACTTGTCACTTTATCCAATCTGAACAAGCAAGAATCATACAAAAAAGAACTCAACAACAACATGGTGAGATTACTCCAAATTTGTATGGACAATATTTTGGTGATCTTAGAGGTTCGAGATCTAATTTACCTAAATATTAGTACAATATATATTAATTTTTGTAATATTTTTAGCTTATTATGTAACATATATTTTGATGTAAAATATTATGCTTGTATTATGGTTTTTAATTTGTATAAAAATTCCTAAATGTAATATTATTGTTCTTTAAAATAGCATGTTTGTATTATATTTTTATTAATATATTTTTTGCCGAACAATTATAAAAATATTATTAGTGTGTGAAATCAACTTTATAAAATCAAAAGTTATAATAGTTATGTGCTAATAAAACTATAATGCAAAAAAGACAACATCAAAGTGTTAAGTACAAAATCATTAAACATATATAAATATAAAGACAAAATTGAAAAGAGAATAGCATTTTAAGGGGTTCAATAGTGCCCCTTGTAGATGGTGTATTGTTCATCCCCTTAAAATATAAAGGGATAAGAGGTTGTTGGAATGCAAATACCCCTTAAAATAAGGAGATAGTGGACTGTTGGAGATGCTCTAAACAAATGTTTGGTAGGAGGTAATCTACTCCTAGAGTACCGAATAATAAATGGTATGAAAATTTTCTATGATCCCGTTATTCTATTATAATTGATCACACAACTGAAACCAAAGGCTAGAAAATTTTCATGTATATAACCCTATTTTTTGCCTACATTTTAAGGAGCATGAAAAAAAGAAGGAAGAAAAAGAAATAATTCAATTAGAAAAGTGAGAAAAGAAAGAAGATAGAGATGAGAAGATAGTCTGTGTGATCAGTAAACTTGAATGGTTAAAAGTGCATGTATGCTTTGATCGATGTTCCGTCGATAAGACTGCACATAAAGCTCTTAAACGAGGTATGGTGAGATGTGGGCTGAAATGGTTTAGCTCAAAAGCAACACTATTAGTCATACGGAACCATTAGTTATAATTTTGGATTAAAGAAGGCTTGTTTAGAGTGTAATAAGAGCCACATATGTAAAAAAAAATGTTGATAATGAAAGAGAAACAGATAATTTGTTAAAGAACATCGAAATAGTTTTTCAAAAGCTCAGAACTGAAATTCCTTTATCTCACCATTTTGCCAATGCATAGAGCCATACGACCAGAATGTATCAAACCCAGGTCGACTTTTGCAAACCGTGCAATTGTTTACCGAACAACATATAAATTTGAGACGCTTCTCAATGGCGGCTTGTACAATATTGTCCATTGTTAGTAGCTCACGACGGCCAGGAAGCATATCCAAAACTTTAGAATGTGAAATATTAAGGGTTTCAAGGTTTTGGAGGCCTGTGATTAGCAATAAAACTCCTGGTCTGCTGAAAAAAGAGCATCGTGTAAGGAGAGATAATATTGTAAAACTGTAATCTATCATATAACGTGACCATACAATTGGTATATATACAACTCAATGTCGGCTAAGGGAAGTCCTTATCCTAACAGACTTCATACTTATCTCTAATAATAATATAGGTAATCCTAATGACTATAGGATTCCCTAATACTCCCCCTCAAGTTGGAGAGTGAAGGTCTTGAACACCCAACTTGGACGACAAGAACTCAAATTGTGCACGCCCCAAAGCTTTAGTTAGTATGTCGGCAATTTGATACTTGGTACGAACGTGTTTGGTAGATATGATACCATCCCGAACAGCATCTCTCACACTATGACAATCACGTTCAATGTGCTTTGTTCGTTCATGAAAGACTGGGTTGGCAGCAATATGTATTGCAGCCTTACTATCACAGTAAAACGAAAATGGTTTCGTGACTGTAATACCGAGATCAGTTAACAATGGAACTATCCACTTGATTTCTTTGACAGCAGCAGCCATAGCTATATATTCTGCTTCAGCGGAATAGTGTGATACTGTCTTTTGTTTCTTTGTTTTCCACGAGATCGGACAACCTCCAAGGAGAACAACATAAGCACTAAGCGATCTTCGAGTAGTTGGACACGAGCTCCAGTCAGCATCAACATAGACTGACAGTTCAAGACTACTATCATAGCGAAGGAGTATACCTTGACCCGGACATCCTTTAAGGAACCGAACAACTCGTAAAGCTGCATTCCAATGAGCAAGATGAGGTTCCTTCATGAATTGAGACAATAAATGAATAGGATAGCAGAGCTCCGGCCGTGTAATAGACAAATAGACAAGCCGACCAACGAGGTGCCTATATTTCTTTGGATCAGCGAATAAAGGACCATTGTCGGCTGCCAAATTATTGTTTTGCTCAAGTGGAATCGACACAGGTTTAGAGCCGAGAAGCCCTGTATCGGCTATGATGTCTAACGCATATTTTCTCTGAGAAATAAATATCCCTTCTTCAGCGCGAGCAACTTCGATACCCAAACAATATTTGAGTTTGCCAAGATCCTTCATTCTGAAGCATTTACTTAAATAATCTTTGAACTTGGTGAGCAATGTTAAGTCATTACTTGCCAACACCAAATCGTCGACGTAGACTAGCACACGAACTTCCTTACCGTCTTTTGTATACGCGAATAAGGAGTAATCTGAATAAGATTGCAGAAAACCAAACTTGATCAAAACCGATGAAAGCTTACCAAACCAACAACGGAGCGCTTGCTTTAAGCTATAAATAGACTTCCGAAGACGACATACTTTATTTGGATCAGAATGAGTGAAACCTGGAGGAAGTTTCATGTAAACTTCTTCTTGAAGATCACCATGGAGAAAGGCATTGTGAACATCCATTTGGTGAACTTCCCAACCTTTTGCAGCAACCAAACCAAGGAGACTGCGAACCGTGGACATCTTAACAACAGGTGCAAATGTTTCTGTAAAATCGTCACCTTCTTTTTGAGTGTTTCCCATCCCAACAAGCCGGGATTTATGTCGTTCTATCATTCCGTTAGCATTATACTTGATACGATAAACCCATTTGCTACCAATTGCAGTTTTACCGGGCGGAAGCGTTGCAATGTCCCAAGTCCCACTATCCTCGTGTGCACAGATTTCATTTTTCATAGAATCTCTCCAGACTTTTTCTTTGACAGCATCCCTGTAGTGTTTTGGTTCAATACCCGCGGTGACTGCGGCTAAAAACACTTGATGGGAGGCAGAAAAATTGAGATCAGAGACATATTTATCAAGAGGATAGGGTGTCATACCTGGGATTGTTTCAGAGTTCGTTGATGTAGAGCAGATGGGAGCGAGAGTGGGGTCTTTCATGCAGGCAGCGTTGTATGTAACATAGTCATGGAGTTTGGTAGACGGAAGTTTTGAACGTTGACCACGACCCAATATTTCCACTGGTGGTTCAATAATAGGGGAAACATTAACTGCAGAGTCACTTGATGAAGGAGATATTTCGGGTTGATCTTGAGAGAAGGTTGACTTATCCGATTCCATAGATGAACCCGAAAGTGATTTTTGTGTAGGGACTGGTGTTTCTGCGACCATAGAAGTCGAATCCAAACTCCCCCTTTCAGTGGATGGCGTTTCCATTGTGATTTCCCAGTCATCATCAGAAGCGGAGGTTTCTAAACAAGGTGTTGCAGACGGGGACACAACACTGTCAATTTGAAAGAATGGAAACTCACTTTCATGGAATATGACATCTCTTGAAACAATAAACTCTTTCTTGTCAAGATCATAGACTCTCCAACCTTTCTGAGTAGCTGGATATCCAACAAAAATACAGCGACGACTGCGAGGGCCAAACTTATCTTTGTCCCGTGACCTGAGGTGAGCATAACATAAACTTCCAAAGACTCGTAAATGCTCATATGAAGGTTTCTGACCATATAAAACTTCGTACGGACTTCTATGTTGAAGAACTGATGTTGGAGTACGATTAATTAAATGAGAAGCAGTCATTATGGCCTCTCCCCAAAACTTTGTCGGCAAGTGTGCTTGAAATAACAAGGCTCTGGCCACATTCAGAATATGACGATGTTTTCTTTCTACTCGTCCGTTCTGTTGAGGGGTCGCAACACAAGACGTTTGATGCAAGACTCCCTTTTCACGAAAAAAATTTGAGAGACACATGAACTCTGTCCCATTATCACTTCGAACAATCTTGACCTCTTTGTTGAATTGTCTGCTTGTCATGACTAGAAAATTCTGTAAAACCGTACGAACTTCTGATTTCTCCAATAACAAGTATGTCCATACCATTCTGGAATAGTCATCAACAATGGTGAGGAAATAAACTGATCCTGACGAAGCTTTTGTGCGATATGGACCCCATACATCACAATGAATAAGCTGAAAACAATCTTTTTTTTTATTTGAACTGTCATAAAAAATCTCTCTAGTCTGCTTAGCTCTAAAACATACGTCACAATGACTCGGAGCTGCAGATTTATTCAAAACTGAACTGAACGGTAATGAACTAAAAACAGAAAACGCAGGATGTCCTAGCCGTTGGTGCCATCGAGACTGATCAACCGAATTAACTACTGAGTCAGTCACACGAACTCTAGCAGCCATGACATCTTTAAAAAAATAAACCCCATCTCGCTCTTTACCTGCTCCAATCAGCGTCCTCGTGAAACGATCCTGTAGAATAAATATGGTATCCGTTAGTACAGCAAAACAATTTGTCTGGCGTAATAACTTGGAAACAGCAATGAGAGAGCAGTTAAGATGAGGAACAAATAACACATCAGTTAAGATTATGTTATTTGCTAGACGAAATACGCCAACATGTGTGGCATAAGTCCGATTGCCATCAGCGAATCCTACTGGACATGGCGTGATACTCGAAATATTGGTGAGTAAAGATGCATCGCCTGTCATGTGATGAGAAGCTCCGGTGTCTAAAATTAAATCACCATGCTTACCAGACAACCGATCAGATGATGATTTAGATCTTTCATTAATCATCTGTGTAAGCGCTTTCCATTGTTCTTCTGTGAAAGGAGAGAATGAAGAAGAATTTGACGTGGTTGCGTGAGCATTGTTGATTCGTGTAGAGTTGTTTCTGTTGCGGTCAGAATTTGAACCACGACCACGTCCCCTTTGAGAACCTTTGTTGTCGCTTCGAGTTGTTGTTCTTTCTTCCCACCAATCAGGAAATCCTACTAATTGCCAACAGTTTTGTTTTGTCGTGACCACGACGTCCACAGTGTGTACATTGATTGACACGTTGAGTCTGAGACGAATTACTTGTTTCGGTTTGTTCTTTCTTGGTCGTAAAACCAACTGCAGTATGTTGAGCTTCACGTTCCTTGGTGGAGTTAAGTCTTTGTTCTTCTCTTACTACTTTTGCATATGCTTCACCAAGATCCATTGAAGTATCACTTGCAATAATGCTTTGACAAATACCACCAAACCGAGCCTCATCTAATCCCATAACAAACTGATGAACTTTTTCTTCTTCTCTGTCTTTTTCATATTCTGCAACGGCACTGCAGCTGCAAGCTGGGAGAGGCTTGTACATATCAAGTTCTTCCCATGTCTTTGCTAATCGTCCAAAGTAATCAATTATGGATTGTCCTTCTTGCTTACAAGAAGCTAGTTGTTCTTTGAGATAGTGAATGCGAACTTTGTTTCCAACAGAGAAACGCTTCTTGAGATTGTCCCATAACTTGTGAGAATCAGATATGAATGTGACCGTAGATCGAACCCGTGCCTCAATAGATGAACGAATCCACCCTACGATCATGGAGTTAACCGAAGTCCAAAGCTCAAAATTTGGATCATCAAGTGGTGGTTTTGGGATAGTACCATCGATGAACCCTAATTTGCGTTTGGCTTTTAACGCATTGATCAACTCGGTTGACCATTCGTTGTAATTTTCACCTGTGAATATTACAGATGTGATCAAGGCACCAGGATTGTCCGATGCAAAAAGAGAGTATGGAGTCGGCGTGCTCTTGACACCTTGCTCAACTTGAGCTGTTCCAGACTTGCTTGCGGAAGAATCAACTTCGTCAGCCATTGTTATTCTTCTTTAACACAGAGAAGAACAACGACGTGAATGATAACACCACAATCCGAACTTCGAATTTGTAAAAAAATTAGGTCTCAGAATTTAGTTGCTCTGATACCATGTAAGGAGAGATAATATTGTAAAACTGTAATCTATCATATAACGTGACCATACAATTGGTATATATACAACTCAATGTCGGCTAAGGGAAGTCCTTATCCTAACAGACTTCATACTTATCTCTAATAATAATATAGGTAATCCTAATGACTATAGGATTCCCTAATACATCGCAAACTCAACTTCTTGATGTTCTTGAGGTAACCCACGATTTGCTTAGCAACTTTTTTTTCGAAATAACCCAAATATTTCAAGTTTGTGAGGTTACTACAGTTCTCTCCCACAGCTTGAAACTCAAAACTTCCGGTGAGATAGTCATCAGTGATGATCAGGGTTTTAAGATTCTTCCATTGACTAAACGCAATCCCAAATGAATTCTTGGACTGAAAGCACCAGCGTGGTAAAGCTAGTTTCTCTATGTTTGGCATCCTAGAAAACAAAAGAACATGAGACATGCACACACTAAACACACTAATCAATTTTTATGATTCAATTATCAAGAATAGATTTACCTCGCAGCAGCAAACATGAGATCTTCGTCTTGTATATAGGAAGAGAAGTCAAAGAACAAATTCTTCGGGACACTGCCGCTGAACTTGGTGACATTCATGAGACTTTTGCGTGTTTCACTAATGTCAAAATAATTGAACATATTCGTAAAAACATTCTTAAAGCTTAGGCCTTCTTGTAACTTGGCGTTGGCGAGGTCGACAGTGTTCCATAGAGTTCTATTGTGAGAGGCAATGAACCAAGAGATGCAGACGCGTGATGCGTGCATGGTAAAGTCCTTTAGGCTTAGCTTACTAAAGATAAGGGCGAGTATGTCTCTGTCCAGAGATTCCCATTTTGTAACTTGTCTTAAGGTGTACTAGACTTTGACCTGCACATCCGTGCGGGTTTTTTTTTTTTTATAAACGTAAATTTTGATATTATAGTAAACGTTTTAAAAATATAATTTACATTTTATTGTTATATATTGTGTTACTCTATAATCTTATTATTTATCTTTCTTATCCGACATTATTTTATGATAGTGCATTAATTACAATAAAATAGTTGACTTTTTTGGTAAATATTTTTTATATTTTTTCAACCTATTTATAATTAAAAACATTAAAATTTATATTTAAATTGATTTGTTATTAATATTTTAAATGAATTGTTAAATTCTTGAGTTTTCTAATAGCATATTTGTGAATAACACATGAACTAAAGGTTAGTTATATATTTTATATTTTGATATTAAAATTTTAGTAATTTTATATTTTTTTGAGTCTCAAAAAAATATAACACTAATTTAATAGTGAATGATATTTATTTATTTAAATGAAAACATTTATTTCATATAATACTTCTATTTTAATACCAATAAACTATAATTATAATATTTATAAAAGATAACATATAATTTTATTCTTGTTTCTTAAATTTTACTTAAAATTAATTTACAATATTATTAATAATACTAATTACGAAATTAAATAATGCACTATTTTATAAAAGCATTAAAACATTTTAATTAGATTTTGTTATATTTTCCTCAACTGATTTTGTTTGAACTAAAAATAATTAAATTTGTAATTAAAATTGAGTCATTAAGATTTTAAATGTATATATATTTACTTGATTAAAGTAAATAATAAAAAATGTCATAATAATAAATTATTGAAATGGTCCTACAATAACTTTTGTCTAGTAGATTTTTTTTGTACTTCTCTTTTAATAGAGACGATGACTTATTCATCACGTTTTAGCTACATACGTACAAATAGGAAAACGGTTAAAACCATTTTAGATACTCTTGAACTCACATAAGATCTTCAATAAAAGAAAGAGGAAGAAAAACATCAGAAAGAAATGGTGTCGTTTCATAAAGATATTTCATCATTATACAACCATAGTTTTCAAGTTAAAATGAAAGCTATGTTATTGAATATGTTGAACACACCGATTCCTTTTGTCTCTCGCGCACAGTTGTTGATTTTCTCGACAGCAAGGTACTTCTTGGTTATATGTGTGAGTTATGGATTCTTATGGACGGCGCTTGTCTTAGATTTTTATTGGGTATTACAAGGCAAGGAGACATGTAGCAAAAAAAAAGGTTACAACTTTTCTTTTTTATTTAATCTTTTAGAGAATTTTATTTAAGCTGGATTTTCATTTATTTATTAGCTAAATATATAAATTACGTAATCAAGACTTTTTACAAAAAAAAATATTTTCTTGGAAAAAAAAAAGAAACAGATTTTTAACTAGTTTCTCGGTTTCCAACTTATTTTTTTGGTTAAAAGTTGAAATACATAGAAATTGCGTAAAAATGATTGTTTTTCAGGAAAATTTCAGTTTTACCACACGTTTGATATCACTTTTCAAATTTACCTTTAATGAATGACTATTTTCACAAATACTTTAAATTTATGATTAAAATAGACTAATCTAATTTTTCTAAATATTTATAAAATATTTAGAAACTCAACCCTACCTCTTTAACACTAAACCCTAAACACTAATCAGTAAAATGTAAATTTAAATATTTAATACATTTTGATTGAAGTTATTTTTAAAAAATGATAATTAATTTGTGATATTCTTAACAATTTCTCTTTTTTTAATTTGCTTTCTTCCTGTTTGGCGGTAGGTAGAAATCTAAGGCCATCTTTGGTTTACATCTCAATTTCTTCTTATGAAAATTTTAATTGAAAGATGGCACAATGACATTAGAGATTATTTATGCTAAGTTCTTATGTCTAAGAACAAAATACAAAATTACTAACATGACCAAACTTAAGAAAAGATTAGTTATTCAATATAAATATATTATTTAAATATTATGTAATAAATCTATAGAAATATAGTAGTATATTAGAACATGATTATCGCTTAAGATACTTCTATAATTATCTTAAGATTGTTATATTAATATTTTAATAAAATTTTAGTATGTAATTAAATTTTATTATTTTAAACACAGAAATTACTAATCAGATGATAAGTGGAGGAAAGAGTTACAATCTTCTTAAGAAAAATAATATTTCATTCTTTGATATTAGGGGTGGCATGGGGTAACTACTCGCTAATTTCATACATTGTTGTAAACCTTATGATTTTGGAATGCACATAAGTGGGTTTATCTTCTTGGTCGATACTTAGACCATTGGCCCATATGATTCTCGGATTGGGCCAGCCCATTTGTCATTAGTCTTGGCCGAGTTTTTAGCTTTGTAAACTTGTCCCACATCGAGTATAAGATGTGGGCAAGTCGGCCATGAGGCTATATATATATAAATATATATATATATATATATGTGTGTGTGTGTGTGTGTGTGTGTGTCTATTGTACTTATTTGATACACAAGAAAAACAATAAGAACAAGTCTTACAATGAACACCTAATATATTTATAACAAAAGTCAAAATGCTCTCAGGCACGAGTCTCGAGGTCAGCCAGGAAAGTTAATCTCTCACGAAACCACCGCACCTACCACCTCCTTTCCGCCGCGCAACAGTGTAGCTCCACCGCAACTACTTTCCGGCGAAGAATTTTCCCCGACATTTCAGCTCCCTGGAGCACGGGCTTCTCTCCTACGATCTCATAATTGGCTACTGATAAGTCAAATGTTGCAGATCTGGTTTGGGAGGATGTTTCCTGTAGAAGAACACTTTAAAGCTCTGACCCTACTTTGGTCGAGCCTTTAAAGCGCTCAGCTCTTGTGGATCCTTATACTGTCGAGTACAGTTTTTACCTTATCACTAAGGATTTACCCAAGTATTGGGTTTTACTACAACTTACGATTTTACTAGCGGTAGAAGATAAGTGGTTTCTGCTATCTATCTCTATATGGCTCATCGTAACTCAAGAGTAGAAAAAGGAAAATGGGTGGCTGACTCTTCAAAAGCTACCAGACGACCCCCAGTGAGAATTCCACAAGTGGATACAGCTGCTCTAATTGAAGAACACAGGCTAACACTCATAGGCAGGGTTACAAACCCTGCGATACAGAAAACGAGAGCCTTAGTGGACTTCTTTCTACAACACTGGAGAGTCAAGGGTAGTATCACTGGTAGGGACTTGGGTCCAAATTTATTTCAGTTTAAGTTTGAAACTGAACAAGACCTCCTGTCAATTCTCTCGGGAGCTCCCTATCACTTCAAGAGATGGATGTTGATTCTTCAAAGGTGGGAACCTATAGTCTCTGACCATTTTCCAGCACTAATTCCTTTTTGGATTACGATTCATGGACTCCCGTTACACTACTGGACGGATGTAGCACTTGAAGCAATTGGTAACGAACTGGGACCAGTTAAAGATTTTGAAGTGGAAAGGGGAAGAATCAGAGTGCTGATTAACGGTCTAAAACCGTTAGATATGTTTTTAGATATCAGTCTCCCTTCTGGAGAAATAAAACAAGTGGAGCTGGAGTATGAGAATCTGGAGAAGCACTGCTTTGTGTGTCACTCCCTCTTACATGAAAAGGAAATTTGTCCTTCTCTAAGAGCTCAAGCCAATGTGAACTCTTCTGTCCCAATAAGAATGGGTATCTCACAAACCAGAACACTCGAAAGACTAGATGCAGACAAGAGAAGGCATGATTCCAGACACCAACCAAGAGCTGCCAATAAGGATTTCTCAGAATATGGGAACTTTGACAACTCAAAAATTGGGCAAAGTAACCCCTCGCGCTCGTTTGATTGGGATATAGAGAAAAACTTCAGGTACGATTATGGGGCGAGAAGAGATCCGAATTACAAGAAAGAAGTCCAAACTTTGGAAAGGAGTAATCCTTCCCGCATGCCTGCAAAAGCAAGACTCTCATATTCCCGAGAATATTCCTCAACTTCCCACAAGGATTCTCAATCACGACAATCTACCCAAGCCCAAAGAACAGAGTGGAGACCAGTTGCTAGTGGAACTCAGCTAGGAAACCCTTCCAAGTCTCTTCACTCTATTGTGTCCCATACCCCTTCTCCAAGACCACAACGGGAACGGGAAGGAGGATCTCAACAGAAGACTGCTACCCCGGATTCCAGACAAAAGACAGGAAATGGTAGTGCCCCATCACAAGAAAGAAGGTCAGCACTGGAACGTCTCTCTCTCCCAAATGACAGAATCCCCCTTCTTCAGGATGGAGTGGCAAATGAAGAATCCGGCAGGCTCCAAGAAGTGGAGATTCAGCTACTAGAAGAAATTATTTCTCCCAGCTTTCCCGGGGGGAATAATATCCCTTCTGGCTCAAGGAACCCAGCCCCTACGGTGGAAGAACAATATGATCCAAACCAAGACAGATCCCCAATCCGATCTCTTAGTGCAGATAGACTTCATGTCTCACTTAGACTTGGACCACTTTTCTCTGAAACAGAGGGAGAGACGTCGAACCAACTAAGGAGGAAAAACTCTAAACCTCCAACCTCAACTGGGATTAAACAAACGCTGGCGAGAAAGCGATCAGTTAAAAGCACAGTTCAAGGAACTCAAGAAAGTAGCGGGAAGAAAAGGAGAATCACAAAGACTCAAAACTCACCACGCAGAAGAGCAACTAAAGACACAAGGAAACATATCTCAGTTGCATCTGCCTCTACGGGAGCTCAACCTCGAACAACATTGATCCCAGCTTCGAGGAAGAAAGGAACGGATTTTCGGTCCGGTCCAGCTCCTCTTCCTTAGTCAGTCTGAGCTGGAACTGTCAGGGGATGGGGAGCGACCTGACAGTTCGTCGACTCCGAGAGTTTCGAACAAAAAACTCTCCGGATATTATGTTCCTAATGGAGACAAAGCAGAAAGATGAAGAAGTTTACAAGATGTACAAGGGCTCTGATTTTAAAAATCACTTCACAGTACCTCCAGAGGGGCTCAGTGGTGGCCTAGCCCTATCATGGAAAGACAGTGTCAAACTGGAAATCTTGTACTCTTCTGCAAATGTTATCGATACAAAAATTGTCTTCAATAAAAAATCATTTTTCGTGTCTTACATTTACGGTGCCCCCAACAAGGAGGATAGACCTCGATTCTGGGAAGTAATGTCAGACATAGGAGCTCTAAGGAACTCCCCATGGCTGCTCACAGGGGACTTTAACGATTTGCTAGACAACTCTGAGAAAGTGGGCGGCCCCCCTAGATGGGAAGGTTCCTTCCTAGCTTTCCGGAACTTCGTTTCGCAGAATGGTCTGTGGGATCTTCAGTTCTCTGGCAACTCTCTCTCGTGGAGAGGAACGAGATATACACATTTCATCCAATCACGACTTGACAGAGCAATGGCTAATGTCGATTGGATAGAAATGTTCCCAGCCGCTAGAAGTGAATATTTGAGGTTTGAGGGATCTGACCATCGGCCCCTCCTTACCCATTTCGATGATCACCTCAAGAAGAAAAAAGGAGTGTTTCGCTATGACAGGAGACTAAGTGAAAAACCTGAAATCCACAAGATAGTGGAATCTACTTGGAATGCATCTAGAACAGACTCAGTCCTCACTAAGATCTGTCAAGTGAGGCGGAAGCTAGTTGAATGGGTAAAACTGCAATCTGCAGCGAGTAAAGAACAAGTTTCAAAAAACCAGCAACTGCTAGAACAGGAACTGTCGAACACTAATCCAAACCAGGAGCAGATAGAGGAATTAAAGCGGATCCTGAGTAAAGCATACGCTGAAGAAGAGGAATTTTGGAGACAAAGAAGCAGGATCCAGTGGTTAAATGGAGGAGACAAAAACTCCACCTTCTTTCATGCGGTTACAAGAGGACGAAGAGCCTGCAATAAGTTTACCATAATTGAAGATGAAGACGGGCACTCCTTCTATACAGAGAAGCATATTGCCAGGTCTTTTACTCTCTTCTACCAGAAACTGTTCACGTCCGGGAATTCAGATGCAAGTGATGTGGTCAATGAAGCGTTGGTTCCGCTGGTTACTACAGAGATGAATGCAAAGCTGATTGAGATCCCAGGAAAAGAAGAAGTTCAAGCAGCAGCTTTCTCTATTAACCCGGGGAAGGCACCAGGGCCTGACGGATTCTCAGCTGGATTCTATCAAACTTTTTGGGACGTGATCGGCGATGATATATACAAGGATGTCAGAACTTTCTTTGAGACTAGTCATCTGCATCCAAGACAAAATGAAACCCATCTCAGGCTCATACCAAAGATTACTGGTGCTAAGCGGGTATCGGATTATAGACCCATCGCCTTGTGTAATACACACTATAAAATCATAGCAAAAATCCTATCGAAGAGACTTCAACCAATGCTCCATACATTGATATCTCTTTCTCAATCAGCCTTTGTCCCAGGGCGAGCGATCTCAGACAATGTATTGATTACACATGAGATACTACATTTCCTACGACAATCTAGCGCCAAGAAACATGTGTCTATGGCGGTCAAAACGGATATGAGTAAAGCGTACGATAGGATCGAGTGGAGCTTTCTAGAAAAAGTTCTTCGAAGGTTGGGTTTTCATGATACTTGGACTAAATGGCTAATGGAGTGTGTCTCCTCTGTGTCGTACTCCTTCCTAATAAACGGGGGACCGCAAGGCAATGTCAAACCTTCAAGAGGACTCCGACAAGGGGACCCTCTCTCCCCTTACCTCTTCATCCTTTGCACAGAGGTACTCTCGGGATTGTGTAAACAAGCTCAAATCAAAGGGACCCTGCCGGGAGTAAAAGTGGCAAGAAACTGTCCCCCAATAAACCATCTTCTCTTTGCCGATGATACCATGTTTTTTGGAAAATCAAATGTGGCGAGCTGTACTACTCTCCTCTCGATACTAGACAGGTACGAGAAAGCCTCCGGACAGTGCATAAACAGAGGAAAGTCTGCTATAACCTTCTCGTCTAAAACAAATCAGGAGCATAAAACAAGAGTAAAGGCAGCACTGAACATTAAAAATGAAGGGGGCATAGGAAAATACCTTGGACTTCCGGAGCACTTTGGAAGAAAGAAACGAGATATCTTTGCAGCAATTGTGGATCGAATTAAACAGCGAGCGCAGGGGTGGACAGCGCGATATCTATCAGGAGCAGGGAAGATGGTACTTCTAAAAGCGGTTCTGGCTGCAATGCCTACTTATGCGATGTCTTGCTTCAAGCTTCCTCTGTCTTTGTGCAAGCAGATTCAATCGGTTCTCACGAGATTTTGGTGGGATGCAAAACCGGAACTTAAAAAGACATGTTGGATATCTTGGGAGAGACTCACACTTCCAAAGAGTGCTGGTGGGCTAGGCTTTAGAGAAATTGAAGTCTTCAATGATGCTCTTCTAGCCAAGCATATGTGGAGACTGCTAAAAGATCCTTACTCTTTACTGGGACAAACACTGTTAAACAAATACTGCAGAGAAAAGGATCTCCTTACATGTCAGGCCCCAAATGTTTCCTCCCATGGCTGGAGAGGACTTTTGGCTGGAAGGGAAATTTTAAAAAAAGGTTTAGGTTGGGTTGTTGGGAATGGAGAATCCATAGGGATATGGCAGGAGAATTGGCTATCTACAAAAGAGCAACTCTGCCCAGTAGGCCCACCTACCCTACAAGCACAACACATGCGAGTAAAGGAGCTTATTAAACCACATTCAGCGGAGTGGGATGTTGATCAGATTAAGCTCCACCTACCTCAGTATGAGGATCACATTTTGAAGCTAATTCCTAGCTCTTTAGCTATGGAAGATGAGCGAGTATGGCTTTTAGATAAAGCAGGGAACTACACCACCAAATCAGGATACGCCCTAGCAAAGATAAATAGCGGCATCTCCCAAGACCCTTTCAACTGGAAAAAGTGCATTTGGAATGTCAATTGCTCGCCTAAACTGAAACATTTTCTCTGGAAACTAAAAGTCAATGCCTTAGCAGTGGGGGAATCTCTCTTGAAGCGAAGAATAAAAGTTGATGGAAAGTGTAAAAGATGTGGAGAAAACGAGTCCGTGATGCATGTCATGGCACTGTGTCCTTTTGCACAAAGGGTGTGGAATTTGGCACCCGTAGTGAAGAACCCAACTGTTGGTAGGGCCCAAACGATGGGAGAGCTGCTTAGTGAGCTGGTTACGGCAGTGAATCTCCCTCCCTCAGGTCTGTATACTCCCTTGTACCCTTGGATTTTCTGGGTTTTGTGGACAAGCAGGAATCAATTGTTGTTCGAAAATAAGTCTTTTTCGGAATCAGAAGTGATGTTAAAAGCTCTCAAGGCGGCAAAAGAATGGCAAGCAGCAATGCAATCATCTAAAACATCCCATGTTTCTACTAAAGACTTTAAAAAGTCGATCACCCCGCCCCAAGTACCTGCATCCGCCATTAAAATCTACTCAGATGCGGCATGGAATGGCTCGTCGTATGCAAGTGGACTAGGCTGGGCGGCTACAGATCAAGAGGGAGTTAACCTCTTCGAAGGGAACTCTGCTCGACGTGTTGTGTCCTCTGTTTTGGCAGCAGAAGCGTTGGCGTTAAAAGAGGGGCTCACCAAAGCTGTTTCAGCGGGAATCAAAGATGTGGTATGTTGTTCAGACTCCCGAAATCTAATTGATATTCTCACAGGTTCCAAATCCGTGATTGATCTCAAAGGAATACTCCATGACATAGGCGTGTTGAGTAAATCCTTTTCCTTTATCTCCTTTCATTTTGTTTCTCGTAACTGTAATGAACGAGCTGATAAGCTAGCTAAGCTTGCTCTTTTTATGTTCTCAAACAACCCCTCTTGGGTTGCAAACTCTGTCGCTTAGTTTCAGTAAGAAATGAAAAAATGGTTTGAACAAAAAAAAAAAAACAAGTCTTACACACATCTAAACCTAGCCGCCTATCTCTCTCTCTCTAACCTAACCTAGTTCGAGATCAACCTCTAGCAAAGGCACGAGATTTACAACACGTTATCAGCACGATCCAGCTCTAAGCACAACCATCTCGAGTCCTAGTTCAAAGCCTCAAACCCCAACACCACCCAGAAACCCTAATTGGCGAACCTCTCTCTCTCTCTCTCTCTCTCTCTCTCTTAATTTTTGATCGATTGATTCTCAAATCTAAGAACTAATCCACTTTGAATCTTTCTTTGATTGATTGTTTAAGGTTCCTAAGAGGAAACCAAGGAGAAAAGTCGACAAGGATTAAGGTATGTCATCAAACTTAATCTTGAGGTTCATATCGATTTTAAACCTAAAGTTTAGATCTGATTTTAAAACTTATGTTGAGGTTCTTGCGGTTTGATTTTTGAACTTTTGCCATTGTTAAGATTGAAATCAAACCATTAGGTTGCTAGATGTTCATTGTTAGGTTGCTAGACAATCGAAACTTCTAAAACCCTAATCCAAAAAGGAAAACCTAAATCAATCCGATTTAGGAAAACCTAACCTAAAAGGAAAACCCTAATCCAAAAAGGAAAATTCTAAAAAAGGAAAACCTAATCATAAAAGGAAAACCTAAACTTAAAAGGAAACCTAAATCTATTTGGTTTAGAAAAATCCTAAAAAGGAAACTTACCTAAAAAGAAAACTTACATGGACTTACCTAAAAAGAAACTTACCTAAAAGGAAACTTACCTAAAAAGGAAACTTACCTAAAAAGGAAACTTACCTAAAAAGGAAACTTACCTAAACTTACCTAAAAAGGAAACTTACCTAAAAAGGAAACTTTCCTAAAAGGAAAACTTACCTAAACTTACCTAAAAATGAAACTTACCTAAAAAGGAAACTTATCTAAAAAGGAAATTTTCAAATTTCTAAAAAGTATAAGATCTAAATCCTAAAACCCTAGAATGAATAAGGAAAGTTTGCTTTGGCATGAAAATACATGCATTGGTCGATGATGCTAGACGATGGTCGATGATGCTAGACCACGAACCGCGGATGGTCGATGGTACGTACCATGCGGTACAAACAGAACACGGACGCGGATGATAGACGGCACGTACCATGCGGTACGACCAGTCACGTACCATACGGTACAACCCGCAGTGATCCGTATGAACCACGACCCACGACCAAACCACGAACACGGATGGTCGATCACCCGCATCATGCGGATAGACCACAGTCCATGGAGGTCGATGATGCGTACCCTCAGGTACGGCTAGACCGTGATCCGCAACGATCGATGATGCGTACACGGTACGTCTAGATCACGGATGGTCGATGACCCGCACCAGTATGTGCGGTTAGACCACGAACTACATGGGTCGATGAAGCGTACTACGACGTACAGCCAGACGGTGTGCTTGTCTAATTGGTTTTAAAACTTATTTCCATTACGATTTTAATTGGACAAGAGATGTGGTATAATAAGACCTAAGCAATCTGAATCTTATTTTCAGATGCCAAACATCACAAACTTGGACTTTGAACCCCTCAATGTCAAAGGTGACAATTACCTGCAATGGGCATTAGACATTGAGATATCTCTTGGAGCCAATGGCCTAGAGCATTGTATCGTTGAGGATAACAATGCCAGCAAGAGAGAAAACTCAAAAGCCCTTATGCACATCCGACATCACATAGAGGAAAGCTTGAAAGCTCAATACCTCACAGTGAATGATCCATATGAGCTATGGAAAGAATTTAAGATGAGATATGATCATCATAAGACTTTGGTTCTTCCAGCAGCCACCTATGAGTGGATACATCTCAGGATTCAAGACTTCAAGTCTGTGAATGAGTACAACTCAGCCTTATTCAGGATAGTCTCACAATTGAGGCTATGTGGCGAGATTGTAACTGATAAGCAGTTGTTAGAAAAGACATTCCAGACAATGTCTTCAAGCAATATGTTGCTTCAGCAAAAATATAGACAAAAGGGGTTTAAAACCTACATTGAACTCATTCATTGTTTATTGCTTGAAGAACAGAACAATGAGATGCTCTTGAAGAACAGTGAGCTTAGACCCCCAGGTACTAAGCCTGTTCCTGAGGCAAATCATGCCCAGCCTAAGGATGGTACAGAGGCCAACCATGTCCAGCATGACCAAAGAGGTCGCAGTTCCTCATATGGACGAGGACGCGGCCGTGGAGGTCAAGTGCGAGGATGTGGACGTGGTGGCCAAGGAAAAGGGCGTTTTACCCCTTATGACCGTCCAAACCAGTCCAATTATGGACGTGGTAAAGGCAAAGGCAATGGGACATCTTCAAGGCCACATAATCCTGGAACTTCACCTTGCCATAGATGCGGAATGATAAACCATTGGGAAAAGAATTGTCGAACTCTTAAGCATCTGGTCGACCTCTATCAAGAGAGTCTAAAAGGCAAGAATCTAGAAGCTCATATGATGTATCAGGATGATGAGGGTGACTTTGATCACAACCAAAATGACCTTATGGGTCACGAAATTGATCATAGCAAAGACGATCCCATGGATCATGAAACTTCAGATATGCTGAAATGATAACCAAGTAGAATAAAGTGATGTTTTGGTGTTTGGGCTTTTATATTTCTAAGTTTTTTATTATTTTATAAAGTGGTTGATTAAATAACATAAGGATAGTCAATATTATAAGACCACAAAATAACAAAAGGCATTCACCCAAATGAAAGACCCATTGAGTTATATACTTCAGTATAAATGGTTTCCACATTAAACCAATATGCAAAAGAAACATCAGTTCCTTTCAGATTATAGGCTTTATAAGAAAGTGGTCAATGACTATACCTATATGCTCTACTGATCTAGACTATGCTAAGGATCAGTATGATAAAGGCAAAAGCCATAGTGGTCCTATGACCCACGAAATTATAACACTATATGGCATTGACTGGATTAGCCATCCAAGTCCAAACTTGATGCAAAGAAAGAAAAGGCACAAAGAGATATCCCATAAAATCTCACGTTGTGAAACATGTACACAAGGGAAACTCATTAGGCTTTATTGTCCTAAGCATCACGAAATTATAAGTATGCTCATGAGGGGGAGTGAGGACAAATCTTGTAGTCCATAAACATACTACAAATTCGTGTATCATGGTATATAACCATGTTATAAACGGCTTACAGTTTTCAAACTCTCTCGGTGATACATCATCCACATCAAGCCTAATGCTTAAGGACATCATGAATTACATGTCTAAAGATTAAAAATGCATCAGGCCATATAAGTGAGCATAGATATTCTCATCTCAGATTAAGGGTCATAAACCAGACATATACCATCTTAAGAGAATCTGAATATTCCACCACAGACATATGTGCCACTTAAGATGGAACCTCAGCAGAGGATTGAGGATGAGAATATATGTTGGATAGGAGTATGACTTTCTCCCACGAATTTTAAGGAACATTGAGCCAAATATGAGTGATCAGATTAAGTGGCCAGGTTCACGGATTGCATGAGTAATGAATCCGACCATCCAACATTAAAAGGAGAAAGTTATAAGCTGGTAAAGAGAATGGTATCAACCATCAAGAGAATGGTATCAACCATCATTGTCTTGGCAAGATCCTCGGACTAGTAAAAGACGTCCAAATGATATAAAAGCTAGCAGAACTAGATGTCAGACACATTGACCCGAAAATAATACCAGCTTGCACCAAATGAATTGTTTCCTAGAAGAGACACAATCAAGTTGCTACAGAGTCTATACAAGATAGACCAATATGTTCCATAATATAAAGGAACCTCGGAAGGAAATGAAATGGTGCATAGAAATTCCCGAGGTCATAAAACGAAATCATTCCCAGACATAGAAAATGGTCGACCACAATATAAGATACCATGCAATGGAATTTGGGACGCCAAAATCCATGGTACTTAAGGTGATTTGGGACGCCAAACACCAAAGTATTAAAGGTCATAAGATTGCAATCAACTATGTCATGTCTGGAATACAATGGAACGCAGAAAAGGGTATCGATACCAATGATATAAGACTGCGCATACAAAGTAGCACTTGAACATAAAACGAGGATCATAAACCCACATGTGAGTACTCATACTCATAAATATAAGAAAACGTGGGGGGTTTAAAAGGTTTAAAGAACCTATAAAAGAGATGGACGTATTGGCCATAGAACGTCATCTGATAAACCAGTGAATGGGGTCGTGTGAGGAAAAGAAAACCGTGAGATAAAAGGACATGGTCACGTGGTCTAAGACGTGCATGTTCCTACTTACATAATTTGAACATAGCTGATTACACCAGGTTACTCACAGAGACCAAGGAACAGATTATAACAAATAAGATCTGTGGTGGATGCTACTACAATCCGAAATGATAATGTCTGGAAAGAAATGATGATGTAGTAAGCAATATATTAATCACTGGATAAAGGTACTAAAGGTACCATAAGATGAGAAAAGAAATTCTCAAAGAACGGCTTTTGTTCCTTAGCCATCTAAGAACTGATACAGCTGCAGCTGCATATGATATTATCAACCAAATGATAAATCAGTGAATGAGTTCTATAAGAACCATCTAAATCAGTTTATATATTCATTATTAAAATGAAATTCCTTGTGTTCACAAACCAACTTGAAAGAAAGTTGACTGATTCCAAAACGATACAAGTTGTCGATTAATTTTTGGATAAGTTATGATCATGATATTTGGATCATAAGGTCAAGATCTATTTGATTTATGGTTGGTCCATAACTAAGAACATATTGAAAGAAATATGAAATGGTTGTAAAGAATGTGGATTCCATCAATACCGACTATAGCAGGCTATAAAAGCTGCGGTCGAGGGGATCAGTAAAGGTATGGCTGAACATACAGCCATGATGACTATCATGGTCAAGGTACATATGGTCGAACTAATCGATCGAATAAGACCATAAAGGTCGAGACTGAATGGAATCCCACAATACCAACCACGAGTGGCCTGATCATGAGCCATAGATACCATAAAAGATAACCATTGATAAGATGGATGACCAGATCTATATCAAATGGATATATTGATCATAGCCATAATCCATCAGCATGCATACATCTATGCATAATTTAAAATACAGCTGATGATGAAGAAAGGTAGTGAAAGGTTCTAAGGAGCTAATGGTGATGGTAAACTTATACTTCGTTATTTATTTACAAGAAACGAAAGGTTTAAAGTTTGTTTACACTAACCATACTAACCAACCCAAAGAAGGGAAGATTGGTTTTGCAGATGCAAATTTTTATTTGATCATAAACAGGTTATGAATTTACTCATGGAGGCATTACAACCTCATGAAGGTCATTCAACCATCCGAAAATATTGGCATCCTTGAAGTAGGCAAGGCTGCATGTAACATCATCAACCGTCTAGAAGTATTGATCACACATGATACAAGTGATACGGTCGATGATGATCTAGCATCGATGGTCGATAGTGATTCACCAATGGAGGGAAGTTCGACCATTATTCCTAAAGACGATGCGTAGTTCAACTCAAGGATGGATACATCAAGGGTGACAAGACTAAGCATGTTCTCCCCAGGTTCTTTTTCACCCATGATCTACGGAAAGAATGAGAGGTCAAGGTACTCCAAGTCAGATCCAGTGAGAACTCAGCCGCCCCCTTCACCAAGGCATTACCAACTTGCACGCTCAAGAAGCTCATGTTCCAGATTGGTATGTGATCATTGAAAAGCCTTCAGTGATGTTCACTTCAGGGGGAGTAATGCGGTTGTACTCTTTTTCCTGTCTATGGCTTCCATTTTTACCACATTGGGTTTTGGGTTTACCATAGAGAGGTTTTAACGAGGCAGTATACCAAACGCATTGCGAACTCTAGATGGTTATGGCATTCAGGAGGAGTGTTGTAAACCTTATGGTTTTGGAATGCACATAAGTGGGCTTATCTTCTTGGTCGATACTTAGACCATTGGCCCATATGATTCTCGGATTGGGCCAGCCCATTTTTCATTAGTTTTGGCCGGCATTTTAGCTTTGTAAATTTGTCCCACATCGAGTATAAGATGTGGGCAAGTCGGCCATGAGGCCATATATATATATATATGTCTCTATTGTACTTATTTGATACACAAGAAAAACAATAAGAACAAATCTTACACACATCTAAACCTAGCCGCCTATCTCTCTCTCTCTAACCTGACCTAGTTCGAGATCAACCTCTAGCAAAGGCACAAGATTTACAACATACATTTAATATTTGGTTTGACTTGTTCAAATAGTTAAATTTGCTATTTGTACTTGACTTATGTAATTACAATACCATTTATCAAAATATTTTCAAGTTACTTGACTTGTTTCGTTGCTTGTTCAAATCCATGATTTCGATCTAAAATGTTAATTACTTGAATCTATGCTTGAAACTAAAATATTTGAAACTAAAAATACACTAGATTGGGATTGAAAATTAAATTATTACGTTTCAATATTTTAATATGAATTTTTTTTAATCATAAATCTCTATTGAGTTTTGTCTACAATAACGTCAACATCAATATTAAAATTTGTTTATAGAGACATAAATTTTAACAACTTATTTAATTATTGTGTAAACGAATCAAGCAATTACAAAAATAACAAAGCTTGCAAAAAAATAAAAATTAGATAATTATTACTCAATTTCACGATAAAAAGTAACTTTAAAGCCAAATAAAATAAATAGCAGGAACAAGCGGAATACCAAATAAATATGCCTAGACTTAATTGACACCCACCTGTTTCTAGAACTTGCTAAAAGGTTTAAATCTATTATATATAACAATTTGAATTTCTGTAATAATATTTTAGAAATAAATTATGTATCCTTTTAACATTAATTTCAAAAATAGTCAATTATAGTAATATTTTGAAAATTAAAATTATTATACATATATCATTATTACAAAAAAAAATTATGTTTATTTAATAATATTTTTGATTAAAATTTTAACTTACTTTTTTTTTTCATTTATAATGTATCCCACAGTACATAAAATATCCATAAAGGTAATATATATATATATATATATATATATATATACCTATTCAAAAATGTGGATTTTTAAGAGAAAAAATATTATACTTCTTATAACATTCTTAAATAATACAATAAATATCAAAAACAAATTAATATTTTGATTATATATCTATTTAAAGAAATCATTAGAATGAGAAACATAAATATTTTAAATAATATAATTCACTCGAATAAATCAGATATTGATCATTGATTATCCAATCTGATTTATTCTACAACTATTATAAACTAAATAAACAGTCCAAAGATTAAAATTAAAATTATGATTGGTAAATACTCCAAGACAAATTTGGCTAAACTGATAATAGTTTAATTTAGTTTCATATGTTTCAAAACAACATATTTTCATATCATACAAAATTTCAAAAAAGAAAATTAAAAAAGGAAAATGTGCCAAAATAGAACAAAAATTCAGCCTCCTTACCCTCTTTGTATCATACCACTTTGACATTGTCTCTATAGTATATTTTTTTTCATAGTTCCAAAATTAACCATTTTTTAATGAAATTAGACGCAATTTTAAATTTGAATTGAATTTTAAAAAGGTTAATGAAAAATAAAAATAAAAGAATGTATTAAATAAAAAACTAAAACAAAAAAGGAATAAAATCCCCAAAATTTCTCTTAACCCTAATTCTCTCTCTCTCTCTCTCTCTCTCTCTCTCTCTCTCTCTCTCTCTCTCTCTCTCTCTCTCTCTCTCTCTCTCTCTCTCTCTCTCTCTCTCTCTCTCTCTCTCTCTCTCTCTCTCTCTCTCTCTCTCTCTCTCTCTCTCTCTCTCTCTACGAACACAAGGCTATTTCAGAGCTTCTCTCAGCCTCTCTCTTTCTCTGATATCGGTGGAAGCAAGGTAAAAGTTGAAACTATCTCCTTCCTCCGATTGATTTCTTTAGATCATATATGATTCTTTGTTATGTCAGAACTGTCTCTTTCTTCTTTGTATGTTCCTCAATACGGTTCTTTTTTTCATGTGTCTATGTGTTTGTGTTCTTCATTCAGATTTCTCTTTGTATGTTTGTTTATTAGGATGCAAAGATGTTGTTGTTCAATTTTTTAACTGATAATGTGAACCGATTTTGTTTGTTAATTGTCTTAGTTTGATTAATTGATTTACCGTGTTTTTGAATTTAAATCTCATTAGACAGTAGTGTTTGTGTCTATGACTTTGAATTTTTTTGATTTTTGTCTTGTGTTTGTCTATGTTTCACTCTTAAGTTTGTTTCTTTGACTTCAATTCAAATGATAGTGTTTGTGTTTCTAACTTTTGTGTGTTTGTGACATTGGTGTTATGTATTTTGGTGTTAGCATCCATGTGATTTTTTTTGTCTTTTGTAGGTTTGGAATTAGAGGTACCTAAGCGTTTGAATAGAGAAGGTTTCGAACCTCCAGTCAAGAAGATCAACAAAAACTGTAGGATGGAACTTCCTAGGGATCTGAAGAAAGCTATGTCTGAAGAATATGGAGAAGTGAAGAGAGTTCTTGTTTTCACATATATCATGGCTAAAAAACTGACTCTTGATCCTCAAAACTAAGAGTTTCATTGAGGGTCTCATTCACACATCTGTCACTTCCTTGGGGGATAGACTCAGTACGCAAACAAAACTTTGACATATTGTTTCTCTTCTCTTTTTCATAAATAATGGTATCAGCATCATAGGCATCCCCATCAAATTCGACTCGTTTCTTCTTTGCTTTCTTCTTCTTGCTCCGCATCTCAACAAAAACATCAGCTGATTTGTCCCCTATGTAAAACAAGATTCCCTCCTCTTTGTCAGTACTTGAATCTGTTGGCGACTTGTTAAGATCAAAGTCTGCTTCATTCGGATTATCGGCTTTGGATTTATTTGTTATACACAATTGAGTCGAGACATTCTTTTTAACAAATCCAACAAATTCTTAAGTTGTCGATCGTTAGCAATGATCACATGTGGACATGTTAATGTATTGAGCAACTCAGTAGTTAAATCACCTAATTCCCATACACCACATGTCGTATATATATGCATTATAGAAGAAGAGTTTATGAAAATCACAAGAAAAACTATGGAGAAATCATGGTTTGATGAAGTAGAAAAGGTTAAATCGAATTTTTATGAGTTTTTAACAAGAAAATCGACGTCTACACGTTTTAGGAAAGTTAAAAGGTTACAAATATTTTTTGGAATATTTTCATTACTAAATTCCAAAAAATTTGGAATTAATTTTTTCTTATCCGTAAAATGTACATTCTACACTGGATAGAAACCAAAAAAAAAAATCATTAGCAAATTCTACTATATGTAGCCTTTTGAATTGTGTTTAGATTTTGTCACCTATAATATTAGAATTGCTCATAAAAGTAGAAGCTGCATTCAAAGAAAATGTAGCAATATTTTCAATGCGTAGACTTTGCATTTTTCATGTTTAGAATTTTATTTAAAAGTAGAATATCAGTTATACAGAAAGTAGATTAACTTGTTTAATGTGGAATTCAATTTATATCATGCCATTTTTCGTAGAAGATGAAATATACTTTCTGGAGAACATAATTTAAAATTTTAATTTAACAAGTTGTTCAATCCAAAAAAAATACCAGTTTGTGTATATGGAAACTTCATCAATTGTTTCTATTTCTTACAATTTTTTTATTCCTAAAACTATTTATTTTATTAAGTTTGTAAAATGGAAAATGTAAAAAGGAGAAAAAATGAAAAAAAAAAATATACCAAAAGGACAAAGAGGTTGAATTTTTGTTTCATTTTGGCAAATTCCCAAAAAGACTCAACTAAATGCAATCAACAAAACTCAAACCATAGTAATTTAATTTAGAAAATACTTGCAATCTAATACAATATATATATATATATATATATATATATATATAAAATAAGTGTGTTTGTCATATTATTATATACATAAAATTATATTTATAGCTAACTGAGTATTCATTATTTTATATAAAGATTATAAAATAAGACAAAATATTAAATTATAAAATCAAAATAGTAATTATATTATAATTATTCTGTAAAGAGTTAAAAGTCACCTAATTATTAGATATTTAAACATTTGCAAATGTTGTCTTTTCTCTATTAGCATCTCATCTTTTCTGACAATTCCACATTTCAAGGACATCAGGAAAACTCATCAACCTGATTTTATGCTTCTCGTGGAAACTAAGCATGAAGATAGTTATGTATAGAATTTAGCTAAGGACTTAGGTTACTCAAACTCTTTTGTTGTATATGTGTATGGTAGTAGTGGTGGCTCTGCGATATTTTGAAACGATAAAGTTAAGTTAAGGTTTTTGGATAACCTTTCGTTGTATTGTGCAAATATGGCTATAGAAGATGGGGCTAATGTATTTTGGTTATCTTATATATATATATATGGAAATCCGTGTTGGAAGTATAGACAAGAACAGTGGTAGAGTAAGATAAGCTCGAAATTTGCAGGTTTTTTGCAGGATAACCCAAGAATGTTGATTAGAGACTTCAGTGACATAAGAAATTAAGATGAAAAGCAAGGTGTTATCAGGTCTGTTCCCTTCCTGTAATTATTTAATCAAATGCTTTATGTTTTCGGATTGCATGATATCAAAATGATGGGATGAAGATATACATGGATGGGTAGAAGATCTAAGTATAGTGTGATGACTAGGATTGATAAGGAAATGGCTAATTTTTTATGGTTTGTAATGTATCCAATGGCCTTAGCATCTCTCTTACCTTGGATTGGATCTGGTCATAGACCTTTGCTTCTAGATACTAATAGCAAGCGATGGAAAAAGTCTAAGATGTTTAAATATGAATCAAGATGAAGACTTTACCCTGATTTTGAATGTGTTATTGACAAAGTATGGCAGCAAAAATATGTTAATATTACATATGAGGATATTCAAGAGATCATCAAGAAGTGGCGTAATGCTCTATCAAAATGGAGAAGCAAACAAAATATGAACTCATGGAAGATAATTGCTCAACTTAAGCAAGATATTAAAGAATATGATGCTATATCTATAGATTACTCACACATTTCATGTTCAATTGCAGTTCAATACAATCTGGAAGAAGAGTATTGGCGTATGAAAAGTCGAGTGCTTTGGCTGCAAGCAGAGGATAAAAAACCAAGTACTTCCATCTCAAAACAAAGCAGATCCAGAACTACAACAGAATTATCTACATTCAACATGACAAAGTAAGGAAGTCTACAAAAGTTAAGGACATTTATACACATATTGAAAAATATTTTAATCTTTTGTATACTAGTACAGTCGGGATACTATTTGCAAAGAAAGATAAACACAGAAGAACAAGATACACCAACTCTTCTTGCACCTAAGAAATAATCTGATTGCTAAATTATGGAAAATAAGTTCTTCACCCAAGATTAAAATGTTCGGGTGGAGAATTTTTTACAACTATCTTTGTGTTGCTCAAAATCTTATAAGAAGAGGGTATAAAACAGAGAGTATTTGTCAAGTATGCGGGGATGAAGAAGAAACAATTGATCATATGTTACTTTATTGTAGAGTAGCACGAAAAATCTGATCCTTTGCTATACGAGAAAATGCGTGATGCTTAGACCGTTATAGCTCTATAATAGACTGCTTTCAATCTCTATTAGATAGAGCTCAAATAGATATGTCAATTTATGAAGCTTTGTTTTTAGAATAGAAAATGTGTAACGCACATAAATTGATATTTGATAACAAAAAAATCACGTAACTCTAAATCATTAATGTGGCATTCATGGATGCAAGGATATGGTAGGAAGAACTCTAAATCATTAATGTGGCATTCATGGATGCAAGGATATGGTAGGAAGCAGTATCGCAGGAAGTACATACAGCGCATGTTAAATATACCATTACCCCAAACACCATTACTGAGATTCTACCACCAAAAACATATTACTACTGCATTGTAGATGTTTCATGAAAGTTGTCTAATGAAAACAATGTAATAGGTTGGTACTTGGTTAGCAAAGAAGGCACTCCAAAACTTCAAGGGAGTTCTGCAATGACACTTACCAATTCTTCTTTGGAAGCTGAAACAATGGCTATATTATCAGCAGTACAGCAAATACAAGCTAGTAGACTGTTTCGAGTTATTAAAGACCATCAACATTAACATGAGTAGAAAACTGTGGAAGGAAGATGTTACGGAGATCCACAGTTTAGGACATTAGGAGTTTTGTCACACACCATAATTTCAGTTTCATACATTACTTAGGAACTTGCTGCATATTGTTGATTTGGCAAAAAAAGCTAGAATAAGTAACCAATAATATGTAATTTCCTGGCTCAATTATTAGTCATTGTAATTTCATGAAATGAAATCCAAAAGGTTGACAAAAAAATAATTTTATCTTTTTCAGTTTTTTTATTATTTGAGACAAATTTGATTTGATTTCGACTTTATAATTGCGTCTCTAGCTTTCGTCTTCCCATGATTGCTGGAAACAGGAGAATAAAATAAGAGCGATAAAATGTTATTTAGGTCAACGATGTTACACACATCAGTATTAAAAAGGAGGACTTAAATGGTCCCAAAGACACTCAAGCGCATAGAGACAGCTTATTACAATACTATAGGAGCTTTTATTTGAATACTTGCGCCTATGAGTTGCTTAAGCAGTAACTCCCAACAGTTTCTTCAGGTCCTTCTGCAAATTGCGGATTTCAACAATGACAAGCGTTAAGAGAAATGCTTAGGTCTCTAGATCAAACTAAATGCTTGAGACAAATTACCTCAATGCTGAGAGGGGAAGTAGTTGGGGCGTAACGGTCCACAACATTCCCATCTTTGTCAACCAAGAACTTGGCGAAGTTCCACTTGATTCCGTCTCCCAAAAGCCCACCTTTGCTTGATTTCAGGAACTTATAGATTGGAGCAGCCGTGTCACCATTCACATCAACCTGCATTGCATAATAGTTCAAAGTAAGAAATCAAGTCCACCATGTGAACTAACAATCTTAAAAGAAACAACTGAATGGCCTTACTATACAGTCACACACAAACATCTCTATTACGAACTTGTGTAATCGTGTTCTCTCATATTGTGTTTACTAGCGAAAAGCAACTGAACCTAATAGCTTATTTATTTCAACATGGGACGACTCACTAACTAATAGCCCCACGATGGTAACATAAGACTAGTGGTGTACCTTGTCGAATATCGGGTACTCCGCTTTGAAACGAGTACAAGCAAATTGAACAATCTCTTCATTAGAACCAGGTTCCTGATTCCCAAACTGGTTACAGGGGAATGCAAGGATCTCAAACCCTTAAAAACAAAACCACAATTGTCATCTCTATTATGGTTCATCAAAAAAACTGGTAAACAAAAGTATACCATGATCTTTGTACTTCTGGTACAGCTGCGCAAGCTCGGTATAGTTCGAATTGGTCAAACCACTGCACAATAAAAAACGAAGAAAGTAGTCACTAACTAATGATTCAGAGTGAAGTCAATTGAATATATGAAAGTTTACCACTGAGAAGCAACGTTGACAATCAAGAGCACCTTCCCCTTGTAAATGCTTAAATCAACATCGTTCCCCTTCGCATCCTGAAAATTCACAAAACTTTTCAAATTTTCGTTCAGAATCGAAACTCGCAATTTACAACCTTGGATCAACCATAAGATCGAACCTTGACGGTGAAATCATAGATGGATTTGGGCTCAGAGGAAGCAGCCATGGAATGTTCCGACCTAGAGAGTTTAGCTCCCGTTGTTGATAATGGAATCTGATGATGAGAAGTGAAAAGAGGTTTCGCAGAATTGAACTTAGTTGAGAACTGAGAGATCGATGATGATCGAACCAGAAGATTGGTTCTTCTTATATAGAGAAGCCGAAACGAGGATCTCAACATTTTCTACCAGATTCCTTTTTCATCAACATTAGATATTTGTTAGTTAGACTCAGAGGGTCAACTGGTCGGAGTGCTTGCATCATCTGTTGCGTTTACTGTGTGCGGCCGTAATGTGAACACGAACAAAATATTTCGGATCTTAGAATTTTTAAGGGCTTTGGGGAATATTACTGTTCACATTGGGCCTAAGTTTTTCACGCGATTATATTATTTTTGTTGTGAATGTATGGGCTTGTCAATCGAATACATGGTGTTTTTTATATATAGGGATTACAAATAGATAAGTCTAACGTACAATTCATAAACCAACTAGTAATAGGTTTACGTAAACCAACTAGGAATAGGATCTTCATGTCGGCTGGTCGAACCACTAGTTCTTGGTCGGTCTGGTCAAACCGTCTTGGTCGGCTGAACCTCTTTTGGGTATGGCATCCATAAGACTTGGTTTACAACACTCCATCTTAGATGTTATAACCATATAGAGCTCATAATACGTTTGATATGTTGCCTCGTTAAAACCTTACCAGTAAAACTCTTTTGGGATAAAACCAAGGTTAAGGAAAAAGAGTACAACCATATTACTCCCCTTGTTTTGTGCCTCATTGGATGTCTTTGAGTCGACGCATTCCTATCTGATGCACCAATTTCTTGAACGTAGAGGTTGGTAAAGATTTGGTGAACAAATCGGTTGAATTTTCACTTGACCGTACTTGTAACACTTGAACCTCTTTAGCCTTTTGCAACTCGTGGGTAAAGAAGAATTTCAGAAGTATGCGCTTCGTTTTGTCACCTTTGATGTACCCATCTTTCAGTTGTGCTATGCAAGCCGCATTGTCTTCATAGATGATGGTCGGTTCTTCTTTGCCTTCGGATAAGCCACTATCGACCATAATTTGTAGTGTCATCGACCGTAGCCAAACGCACTCTCGACTTGCCTCATGTATGGCCAATATCTCCGAATGGTTAGATGATGTAGCTGCCATGATCTGCTTCATTGATCTCCACGAAATGGTTGTACCTCCATTAGTAAACACATAACATGTTAGTGATCTTGCATTATGTGGATCAGATAGAAAACCTGCATCAGTAAAACTAATTAACCCCTCTTTGGGTTGGTTAGTATAAAACAACCTAAATCTTTTGTTCCTTGTAAATAACGAAGTATGTGTTTAATTCCGTTCCAATGTCTTTGGGTCGAACAAGAGCTAAACCTTGATAAAAGATTCATGGTAAAACATATATCTGGCCTAGTGTGGCTCGCCAGATACATTAAAGCTCCTATGGCACTTAGGTACGGTACTTCTGGGACAAGGACGTTTTCATCATCCTTCTTTGGGCCGTATGGATAAGTGTCCAAACCAAGTGAGCTTACAACCATGGGGATCGACAATGGGTGAGATTGGTCCATGTTAAATCGATTAAGAACTTTTTCAGTATATGTCATTTGATGCACAAGGATTCCATTGTTTATATATTTAAGTTGTAATCCCAAACAGAATTTCGTTTTGCTAAGTCTTTCATTTCGAATTCTTTCTTTAAATATTCGACTGTTTGGGTGATTTCCACAGAGGTTCCAAGGATGTTTAGATCGTCCACATACACTGTTATTATCAAGAAGCCTCGGTCAAATTTCTTTATGAATATACACAGGCTTATAGGATCATTTCTATAACCTTCTTTGATTAGATACTCACTTAGTCTATTGTACCACATTCGACCTGATTGTTTTAAACCATAAAGCGCTTTATTCAATCTTATGCAGTGTTATTCTCAAGAACCATTTGATTTCGGCCATTCTATACCCTCTGGGATTCTCATATAAATTTTGTTATCCAGTGGACCATATAAGTAAGCAGTTACGACATCCATTAACCGCAAATCTATATTCTCTTTCACAGCCAAACTTATTAAGAATCTGAATGCTGTTGCATCCACCACAGGGGAATAAGTTTCCTCATAATCTATTCCAGATCTTTGGGTGAATCCTTTTGCTACTAGCCATGCTTTATATCTTACGATTTCACCATTTTCATTTCTCTTTCTCACAAAGACCCATTTGTATCCAACTGGTTTAACGTTTAAAGATGTCCGAATTATAGGACCAAAAACCTTTCTTTTCTTACATGAATTTAACTTCACGTTTATTGCTTCTTTCCATTTCAACCAATCTGATCGTTGAGTGCACTCTAAGATAGACGTGGGTTCATGATCCTCATTTCCATTCGTTAGTTCAAGTGATACGTTGCATGCAAATATTTCATCAATGTCGACTTCATTTCGGTTCCATTTCTTTCCAGACATAATATAGTTCATTGAGATATCATCATTTCTACGACCATCAGTGCCCAGAAGTTTGGCGTCCCAAACATCATTTCCAGGAACCTTTGGCTCGCCCATGTCTGTGGATTCCATTTCCATTTCCTCGGTTTCATTTCCAGCACCTTTCTTTTGTTTCCGTGGTTTCTTATCTTTGGAACCTTTAGGTCTACCATGTTTCAACCGTGCCATAGACTCAGTAGCCACTTGATTGTGTCCTGGACATCAATTCGTATAGGTGCATTAACAGCTGGTATGTACGATTTTGTTACTCTGTTTGGGTCAGCAAAGGAATCTGGCAATTGGTTAGCCAACTTTTGTAAATGAATAATCTTTTGGACTTCTAAATCACTTTCTTGAGTCCGATGATCTTGCCAATTTAAGGATGTCTGATTCCATGTTATTTCTTTTACCAGCTTATTCTCATTTCCTCCTAATGTTGGATAGTCGGATTCATCGAAATGACAATCCGCGTATATGGCCTTAAACATGTCACCCATGGTTGGCTCTAGATAATTTATTATCGTGGGAGAATCATATCCAACATATATATCCATCCTCCTTTGATGTCCCATCTTTGTTCTCTGTGGTGGTGCAATTGGTGTATAAACGGCACATCCAAATGTCTTAAGATACGAAATGTTTGGCTCATGACCCGTTAGTAATTGAGATGGGGAATATCTATGCTCACTAGATGGCCTGATGCGAATCAACTCGGCTGCATGTAAAACCGCATTTCCCCAAGCTGAGACCGGGAGTTTTGATCTCATAAGCAGTGGTCTGGCTATTAACTGAATTCGTTTTATAAAAGATTCAGCCAAACCGTTTTGTGTATGTACATGTGCCACAGAATGTTCAACACTTACCCCCATGGACATACAATAAGCATTAAAAGCTTGGGACGTGAATTCACCAGCATTATCTAGACGTATCGTCTTTAATATAAATTCTAAAAAGTGTGCTTGTAATCTTATTATCTGAGCAAGTAATCTCGCAAACGCCAAATTTTGAGTTGATAATAAACAAACATGTGACCATCTTGTAGATGCGTCAATAAGGACCATAAAATATCTAAACGTCCCACATGGTGGGTGTATAGGTCCGCATATATATCCTTGAATCCTTTCCAGAAAATTTATCGTTTCCTTAGTCACCTTGACTGGTGATGACCGAATTATGAGCTTCTCTTGTGTACATGCTACACACGTGAGATTCTTTGGGATAACTCTCTTTGATTTAAATGTGTGCCTGTTTGTATTTAGAATGAGTTTTCGCATCATGTTAGTACCCGGATGGCCAAGCCGGTCGTGCCATTTAGTAAAGTCGGTAAGCATTTCCTTTACCGTGGCATTTGCCTCTATCATACTGATCTTGGCATAGTAAAGACCACTAGAGTATGCAGGTATATTTTCCACGATTTTCTTATTGCCTTGGTTGATATCAATTATCAGAAGGTACTCTTTATGTCCTTCGCCCTTTGTCTCAATATGGAAACCATTCATTCTTATATATTTGAAACTTAATAAACTTCTTTTATAGTTGGGTGAATATAGGGCATCTGATATCTCAAGAGGAGTACCATTAGGCAACATAATGTTGGTTGGGCCGTAGCCCTCGACCAAATTGGCTATACCCGCAATTGTGCTTATATTGGCGCTTTTACGTGTTAGGTCGACAAAATATATTTTATCTTTTAGAATTATGTGGTTTGATCCACTGTCGACCACGATTATGTCCATGTCATTTTTCATTTCTAAAATAAGGATTATGAGATGATTTAGATCATTTGAATTAAAAAAACATTCATTCATATAAATTTCAAGCAAACATAGAAATGAATTAAAAAAAAACACAAAAACAAATGAAATACAATGGTTCTAAGATGTCTCAATCAACTGGATTCTTTTAAACAATCAGATGTTTCATATTATAATAGATCATCTTTTTCATGGTCGAAATCTTCTTCATCATCTTTGTAGACCATGTGGGCTTCAGGGTTCTTGCCTTTTAGATTCTCTTGATATAGGTCACAGAGATGCTTAGGTGTTCTACACGCTTTGCCCAATGGTTGTCCATCCCGCACCTTTGACACACGAATTTGGCATTCATGGCCGGGCCTTGTGGTTTAGGAAAGACACCACAGCCTCTACCTCGACCACGAGCATATACATTTCTATCTCGACCATTATGGTCTTGGCCGTATGATCGGCCGTATTGGATTCCCCAGCCGTAATTATCTCGGCCATAGGGACCTCGACCATATTGGTTACCTCAGCCGTATGATCGGCCTTGTCCACGCCAATTACCACGACCACGGCCGTGATGGCCGTTGTTATGGACATGGTGTGATTCTCTCTTTTCATCCGTTTGATTCTGGTAGTGGGGATGCTCCTGGAGGTATTAGTTCACTATTTCTCATTAATAACTCGTTATTTTGCTCAGCAAGCAATAGACATGATATTTGATTAGCATATGTCTTAAATCCTTTTTCTCTATACTGTTGTTGTAACAACACATTACTTGTGTGGAAAGTCGAAAAGGTCTTTTCTAACATATCCTTATCCATTACCTCTTCACCACACAGCTTCAACTTTGAAACGATTTTAAATAGGGCCGAGTTATATTCATCCACAGACTTATAATCCTGGATTCTGAGATTTCTCCAATCGTATGTTGCCTTTGGTAAGATCACGGTTCTTTGGTGATCGTATTTTACTTTTAATTTTGTCCAAATGTCGAGTGGATTCTCAATTGTTAAGTATTGATCTTTTAGACTCTCCGCTAGATGATGGCGTATTATTAGGATAGCTCTGTATCTATCCTTTTCACTAGCATTGTTATCCTCAATAATGCATTCACCGAGTCCTTTAGATTTCAGTATGATCTTTGTATCGAGTGCCCATTGAAGATAGTTGTCTCCTGAGAGATTCAAGGCAGCAAATCCAGATTGTTGATTTCGACATCTGACATTCATATAGTTTTATAGTTAGGTCGTTATATGTTTTAGGTTCATTCAATAAGTTTCATGATCACACAAGATATCCTAACAATCGGTTTCTATATGTATATGCATGCCATGCGGCCAGTACGATTATGATGCATGTTTTATAACCTCAATTCAAACAATCAAGCAATCATCAATCAAAAAAGCAAGCAAGTATTTTCGGTTCTTATTAGTAAACCTAATCAAGTTGTAATTAGTAAACCTAATCAGGTTGTTATTAGTAAACCTAATCAAGTTGTAATTGGTAAACCTAATCAGGTTGTTATTAGGTTTAGTTGTCGAATTACGTTTAGGGTTCATACTTGTGTAGATTAACAACCTAGCATCCGGTTTCTATGTGATTTGCATTCAAACAATCAATCAATCAATGGATTCGTATCCTAGATGATCAGGATGAAGTTCTCTATCCTAACCAGCAACTTAGCAATTATCTAATTCGATTTTGTAAATTAGGGTTTCGGGTTACCTTTAACCTTCAATCGATTTGTATGGACCACCGAATTAGAATAGGTTGAGACTTGCGTAGATCTCTGTCACGGATGAGTTGAGATCGGATAGATAGAGCTTGGGATCGGATCCTTGATTGCAAAAGCTTAGGTCGGGTGTAGATTCTAGGTTGGATGTGTGCCGGATTACCTTAGGGTTTTGTCGCGGCTAATTCTAGAGAGAGAGAGAGTGATACGCCAAAAATTGAAGGATCACTCTAAGGTTGAAGGATTGGATAAGCCTTGCACCGAATGAGCTAGAAAGCACAAACGATCAAGGGACGTGGATCGAATGGTCGCACAAGAGCTGCGGAAGACCCTTGATATTCTAACTCCTAAGCCCGAAGATATGACTCACTCCGACGACTTAGAAGCTACAATGTTCGATTAATAACAAAGGATTCAACAAGAATAAAAAACAAAAGGTTTTTGATTAAAAATGTTGAATGAACAAAACAATACAATAGATAGCCTTTATATAATAGTCTATGGGTTAGGCCAAAGGTCTAAACTTATTCTAGAAAATACAAACTAGATAAATATGTTGGACTTGACCAAAGACCAAAGACTTGACCAAATTTTGAAAGTTGTGGTCGAAACACTCTTCGGCTGGTCTCGTCCTTTCGCATGGTCGACGGTCAAAGAATTGCCGTTAAATTGATATATTATTCAACCATGACATGTAGTTTCTTGTTGGGCCTTTCTTGAACAACTTCAAACACTGATTTCAGAATGAGAACAAGGCCTCTATATTTTGTTTCAAGTCCATTAGCTTCTCTCGGTCTAGAACTTCATGGATTAAACAGATAAGGCCCATAAATAGCCCATTAAGCCAAGCTATGATCAGTTGCCTAGCTGGTTCGTACCTGATTTTCATACCTTGGTCCATGATGCTGGTCAGAGTCGCATCATTATCTCCTCTTTTAAAAGGATTTGTCCTCAAATCCGGACCTTCTAGGATGAATGAACCGACATGGTTTTGCTCAGCCAAGGTGTTTCTACTCTTCTTGTGCACACATGCCCCTCTTCCAGGCTCAAAGATGAAGTGTTATAGACCATTTTCAGGCCTCAGTAGCTCCACTGGGTCGTACTTCTTGCAAACGAATGGCTGAACCAGTTTATCATTTGATAAAGAACCAATAATATCACCTGAAGCATAAGCGGTTGTGAGATCTTTTTCATGATCAGCTTCTGGTCCACTATCAACCACATTTTCAGAAACCTTTTGGACATCCAAGAGAACACTTACAGCCTCTAGTTCTTCCTTTTGATGCGGCTGGTTGTCCATAGATTCTGCTCAGACATAAACAGTCGATAGCTCCGGTTTGATATCTTTGGCCTCTTGATCTTCTTCCAACACTGACGATGAACGTGGATATGTGATACTTTGATGGATCTTAGCCTTGAAACTCTCCAGCCATCTCTCAAAACCCTCATTCCTTTTCTCTTCAATTTTGGCCGATGGAGTTTCTACAGCTTGTTTCGATTGTGTCTTTTTGACTGCCTTCTTTGGACTACTCGGTTTAACTCCAATTGAACCATAATCAAGGAAGATTCGTGTACCTTCTTTGCTGAGTAGTTTCGTCCATTTATCTCTCTCAGGTCGTGACTTCTTGGCTTCCTCTTGGTTATGCTCATATTGTGCTATCGTCTCGGCTGTACGTTTGTTGTACCTCCATTCTCGCAACTTTTCTTCTCTTGCTTTAAGTTCAGCCTTCTATTCATATTTTCTTAATAGTCCAAAAGACACAGATATCTTAGAAGATGAAGAGTTGTACCTCCATTCTCGCAAATTTTCTTCTCGTGCTTTGCACGTTGCCTTCTCTTCATGGTTTCTCAACAGTCCAAAGGAACCAGTTGATCTCTTAGAAAATTAAGAGTTACGAATGTCTAGCTGTGAAGAACTCCAAACCTCAGAGTGGCTCTGATACCACATGATACGCCCAAAATTGAAGGATCACTCTAAGGTTGAAGGATTGGATAAGCCTTGCACCAAATGAGCTAGAAAGCACAAATGATCAAGGGACGTGGATCGAATGGTCGCACAAGGGCTGCGGAAGACCCTTGATATTCTAACTCCTAAGCCCAAAGATCTGACTCACTCCGACGAATTAGAAGCTACAATGTTCGATTAAGAACAAAGGATTCAACAAGAATAAACAAAAAAAGGTTTTATATTAAAAATATTGAATGAACAAAACAATACAATAGCTAGCCTTTATATAATAGGCTATGGGTTAGACCGAAGGTCTAAACTTATTCTAAAAAATAAAAACTAGATAAATATGTTGAAATTGACCAAAGACCAAAGACTTGACCAAATTTTGAAGGTTGTGGTCGAAAAACTCTTCGGCTGGTCTCGTCCTTTCGCATGGTCGACAGTAAAAGAATTGCCGTCAACTTGATATATTATTCTACCATGACATGTAGTTTCTTGTTGGGTCTTTCTTGAACAACTTCAAACACTGATTTCAGAATGAGAACAAGGCTTCCATGTTTTGTTTATAGTCCATTAGCTTCTCTCGATCTAGAACTTCATGGATCAAACCGATAAGGCCCATAAACAGCCCATTAAGCCAAGATATGATCAGTTTCCTAGTTGGTTCGTACCTGATTTTCATACCTTGGTTCATGATGCTGGTCAGGGTCGCATCAGAGAGTAGATCAGATGAGTTCGTTGATTGCAGGAACTTGTATCTTGTTGCAGAGAGCTTTGTATCACGAGCTTTAGGGTTGATGATTTTGATCGGATTCTTAGCTTAGGTTTAGAGAACAATCGTGCTGATAACGTGTTGTGAATGTATGGGGGGAATCGTATGTCTTTCTTATTTTTTGTCAATCGAATACATGGTGCCCTGTATATATAGGGATTACAAATAGATAACTCCAACATAGATTAGGATAAGTACAACTCATAAACAAACTAGTAATATGTTTACATAAACCTAAACCAAATAGGATTAGGATCTTCATGTCGGCAGGTCGAACCACGGGTACTTGGTCGGTCTGGTCGAACCGTCTTGGTCGGTTGAACACTTTTCTTAATGTGTATATATCATTTCTTTTTTTTGTCATTAGAAATCATGAAAATTGTGACCCAGTCAAAATGAATCCACTTGTATACCCCTTCGGAGTTGAGTTTTTACTGCAAGAGCACCTGAGTTAACTCTCCATAAAAAGTGTTTTAGTTTAGGAGGTGCTTTTTTTTCCATAAATTACTCCACAATTGTCTTTCAAAAGGTAGTTTCGGGTTGGTCTGCGGGTTCTGAAAATCCAAAAGAGATTCGATTAACTTGTAACCACTCTTTTCATTGTACTTACCATTCTTGGAAAGATACCAAACCAACTTATCACTGCGAGAGAGATGCAACTTTGTATTTAACATTGTACCAACATCCTCATCATCAAATTACTTGGTGTACTCAATCCTGATTCCATGACCTGTCTGGCTATCAATCAAATCAGACGCCGTCAATGTGAGTTCAACGACAGTGTCTTGGTGATACCGAGGAGGACGAGATACTGACACAAGCAACCAATTATCCAACCAAATCTGGTCTCTGCACCATTGTCTACATCTTTTAACAAACCTTGTCTCAGGAGGTATCTTCCGTGTAACATGCTAGGCCATGCAAAGGAAGGTTTAGCACCCAAGCTGCAATCCAAGAAGGTGGAGAGATTGAAATATATTGATGTCTGAGTAGGTGAGCCAACAACATATTCGGCGCAGACGACACTCTCCAAGCCTGTCTCACTAACAATGATTGGTTAAGGTTCTCAATATCACGAAACCCCAATCCTCTAAGTTGCTTTTCTTTACACAATTTGTGCCAAGCCACCCAAGGAATCTTCTTTTTGTTATTGCCACTGCTCCAGCAAAACTCGATCATCGAACTCATAAGCTTAGCACACACATATTTTGGAAGCTTAAAGCAAGACATCATGTATGCTGGGAGAGCCAAACCAACAGACTTTAAAAGAAAAAGATCTTCTTGCCACCATGCGAAAGAGACTTAGCAAGCCAGCCACAAAGGCGCCTTTGAATATTCTCTCTAATGAAGCTTAATAGTTTAATTTTACCCACTGAAACACTCTGAAAGCCCAAGATACGACCCTTCACCACCTTCATGGTCGATACCTAGAATATCCTTAATCTCCGTTTTTGAAATTCAATGACCTTGGCGCCATATATCACCGAATATTTAAGGAGATTGACCACCTGTCCCGAAGCATCTCCATACAACTTGAGACAAGACATGATTTCCGCAGCTTCAGAGGAATTTTCCTTGCAAAGCAGGAGGCTATCATCAGAAAAGAGGAGTGATAGGCCTTGGAGGGTGTATTACCGTAAGAAGAAAGAGACATTCAGAAGAGAGAGAGTAGAGCCTGCTGACGTGGATTGGAGATTGTTAACGTCTGTTACAAGTCGTTGGGAAGCCGGTTACTAGTTCGTGAGAAGACTATTGATGTGAGAGTATAAATAGGAGCTTGTAAAGAATAATAGTTAGCTTTTGAGTATTGTGTAACTCGATCCTTAGACACGAGGTCTGGATCTTTGGCTTGTATTACTATAATTAAGAATACAAGAGTGGGAGGTTGGGCGGTTAAGTCAAATATTCCAAACAATCTCTTATCATTTGGTGCGGTGAGCGTCTCGGATTTCGCGATAGGGAAGACGATGACGAGATCGGCGACGTTAGAAGAATCGTTGCAGCGAATCGGTGCGTTGGACGGCAACGTTGAAGAGTTACGGCGGCGATTCGATAAAATGGATGAGCGGCTCAACCGATTCTCGGCGGTCACGGAGGTTAACAATAAATCTCTCGAGTCGAAGATGGATGCGAAATTTTCGAGCTTAGAATCAACGCTTCAATCGTTTATGGCTTCGTTTCAACATCAAAATCAACGATCGTCGCAACCTGAGTCGAGTGAAGCTAATCAAACTCAACAAGATCCGCAAAACTTCAATCAGGTATCTCCACGACACTTTGAACAATACCGGAAGGAATCTGAGTTAGGTTATCGGAATCTAGAACCTAGACGAGAGGAACGTAGAGGCTTGTATAAGAAGGTTGAAATGCCGATATTTTCGGGAATCAATCCGTTTGGATGGATTGCACAAGCAGAGAGATATTTTCGCGTAATGCAATCTACGCCAAAGTATCAGCTAGAGTTGGCATCCCTGAGTTTAGAGGAAGATGCGTTGAGTTGGTTCAACTATGAAATTGAGTATGGAGACTTCACGGATTGGTTTGATTTCAAGAGGAGGTTATTGGCGAGATTTGCAGAATCGTTTGAGAAAACTCCAGGGAAACGTATGTTCAGTATACAACAATCTGGCACCATAGCGGAGTATGTGCGTGAATTTCAGGAACTAGCTTCTCAGATCAAGTTAGCAGAGGCACATAAGATTGACATCTTTTTCAACGGACTTAAGAGAGAAATGAAGGAAGTAATAATGATGAAAGAGCCTCGCACACTTTCTGATCACATACAAGCAGTGATTATGATGGAGGATAGTGAGTTTTGCCGCATGTTTGCCTCAGCTAAAAGTCAAGAGAAACGTTTTGTGAAGCCAGCGTCGAGTTCCAACTTCAAATCTTTGGCAACTCCGACAAGTCAATCTTGGAACAACAAGCCAAAACAGAGTGACATAGGAGTGAAAACAACAAATCAGCAAGCTTCCCAAAAGAATTATAGTAAAGTGAAGCTTTCGGATTCTGAGTATGAGTACAAGAAAAAGAATGGGATTTGTTTTTCTTGTGAAGAAAAATGGACTAGAGGTCATAACAGTACTTGCAAAAATAAAAATCTCCAGGTGATGATTGTGGCACAGGGTTGTGAAGTGGAGTTAATTAAAGAGGAGTTTCATGACTCTTGTGAAGAGTTGCAGGGTACTACTACCGAAGTGATGGAATTGTCATTATACTCTTATATGGGGTGGTCTTCTCCCACAACAACCAAGATTCAGGGTCGTATTGGCAAAGTTAAAGTGGTGGTTTTGATTGATAGTGGGGCGACACACAATTTTATATCTCCAGAGGTTATTGAACGAGCTCACCTTCAACAAGACGACAGTTCACCTTTCAAAGTGTTGGTTGGTACAGGCATTACCGTGAATGGTTCAGGGGTTTGCAGGGGAGTAGCCTTACAACTGCAGCCAGTGATTATAACAACAGATTTCATTGTGTTGGATCCGGGAAGTGTTGATGTGGTTTTAGGCATTCAGTGGCTGCGTACGTTGGGTAAATGTGAAGTAGATTGGGAGAATCAAGAACTCTCATTTCTGACATCAAACGGCAGAGTAACCTTAGTGGGAGATCGTGATTTACAATCCAAGGAAGCTACTTTGAAATCCATTATGTCTGGATTTGAGTTACATGAAATGGAAGCTGCAAATACTGAGAAAGAACAGAGTGCTCTCCCCATGCCAAGGGAAATTGAGGCAGTGTTAGAGAAGTATTGTTTAGTGTTTCAAGATCCGACACAGTTACCACCAGAAAGGGGATTTGAGCATAACATAAGGTTAATAGATGGATCAAAAGCAGTGGCAGTTCGTCCTTACCGTTATCCTCATGCACATATGACAGTGATAGAGCAAATGGTGAAACAGATGTTGGATGCGGGAGTGATTAGACCAAGTAAAAGTCCTTATGTGAGTCCTATACTTTTGGTGAAAAAGAAGGATGGTGGCTGGAGATTCTGTATTGACTATAGAGGGTTAAACAAGATCACAATTCCTGATAAGTTTCCCATCCCAGTCATCGATCAGTTGTTAGATGAGTTATTTGGAGCGGCAGTGTTTTCCAAGCTGGATCTTCGTTCTGGATATCATCAGATCCGAATGAGGGAGTCATATATTGAAAAAACCGCTTTCAGAACACATGAAGGGCACTACGAGTTTGTAGTAATGCCTTTTGGTCTGAGTAATGCTCCTGCGACGTTCCAATCATTAATGAATGCCATCTTCAAACCGTTTCTTCGAAAATTTGTGCTGGTTTTCTTTGATGATATTCTGGTCTATAGTAAAATAGTTGAAGAGCATATTCATCATCTCGAGACGGTATTGGAAACACTGAAGCACCATTCATTACTGGCTAACCACAAGAAGTGTTCTTTTGCTCAAACGCATGTGGACTACTTGGGATATATCATTTCTAAGGAAGGTGTATCCACGGATCCTAAGAAAACAGAAGCGATGCAATCATGGCCATCTCCAAAAACAATAAGAGTCTAAGAGGGTTTCTGGGATTAACAGGCTATTACAGGCAGTTTGTGAAGAGTTATGGTGTAATAGCGAGATCTCTTACTGATCTACTCAAGAAAGACAGTTTTGATTGGACGGGCAAAACACAGGTTGCTTTTGATCATCTTAAGCAAGCAATGACAACAGCTCATGTTCTTGCTCTGCCAAATTTCCAGGAATTATTTGTAGTCGAGGCTGATGCTTCTGGATTTGGATTGGGCGCAATTCTTATGCAGAATCACAAACCGATATGCTACTTCAGTAAGGCGTTAACTGACAGAGAACAATTGAAACCAATTTATGAAAGGGAGCTTATGGCTATAGTGCTGGCAGTGCAACGATGGAAACATTATTTTATGGGCTGTCGTTTTTTGGTATATACAGACCAAAAAAGCTTGAAATTTCTGCTAGAACAGCGTGATATTTCTATGGATTATCAGAAATGGTTGACGAAGCTCTTGGGGTTTGATTTTGAAATCATTTACAAAGTGGGAAAAGAGAACAAAACAGTTGACGGACTCTCACGCATGACTCAGGACAGACAGTTTGACAGTGAAGGACTTCTTTATGCGTTGACAGTTTCTTCTAATCTGCAAATGCAAGATCTATTCGAGGAAATTGATTCAGATTCGGGCCTACAACAAGAGATACAAGACATTATACAAGGAAAAAGTGAGAAGAAGCACTATTCCATTATCAAGGGTCGACTCTTTTACAAGAACAGACTGGTCATCCCTAAGACGTCTAAGTATATTGAGGTCATTCTTAAGGAATATCATGATGGGGTGTTTGGGGGTCATTTTGGCGTATTAAAGACGGTTAAGAGGATTCAAGGATTGTTTCATTGGGCGAAACTAAAGGAGGATGTTCAACGTTATGTTTCGGAGTGCACAGTATGCCAGACACACAAGTACTCTACTTTGAATCCATGAGGTTTGTTACAACCAATTCCTCTGCCTACGGTGATCTGGTCTGAAATTTCAATGGATTTTATTGATGGACTTCCTAAATCAGAAGGTTTCTCGGTCATCATGGTAGTAGTGGACCGTTTGAGTAAGTACGCTCACTTCATTGCTTTGAAACATCCTTACACAGCCACTTCTGTCGCAGAGAAGTTCATACGAGAAGTTGTAAGACTTCATGGTTATCCGGTGTCAATAATTTCGGATCGTGACAGAGTGTTTCTCAGTAAATTTTGGAGGGAGTGTTTTCGTCTAGCAGGAACGTCGTTGAATTTTAGTACCGCGTATCATCCCCAAAGCGATGGACAGACGAGGTGGTGAATAGGTCTCTCGAGAGCTACTTACGTTGCTTCACGTCTGCTAATCCAAAGCAGTGGTTTAAGTTTCTAGCGTGGTGTGAATACTGGTATAATACTTCGTATCATACATCGACTCATACATCACCGTTTAAGTTGGTGTATGGTAGAGAACCGCCAGCACTGCTTCAGTATGAGGAAGGTTCTACTACTAACTATGATTTGGAGGTGTCTTTGAAAGAACGTGATGACATGCTGAGACAAGCGAAGGAGTTCTTGATCAAGGCTCAAGCTGCTATGAAGGACAGTGCAGATAAGCACAGACGTGATCTCCAATTTGAAGTGGGTTCTTCCGTATTTTTGAAGCTCCGGCCCTTTCGTCAGAAAACGTTATCAAAAACGTTCTGTCGCAAGCTTGCAGCAAAGTAATATGGGCCCTTTACAGTGTTGGAAAGGATTGGACCTGTGGCATATCGTTTGCAGCTACCGGTGGATTGCAAAATACATCATGTCTTTCATGTTTCGCAGTTGAAGCCAGTCTTGGGGAGGAATCATGTGGTTACTGAGCTACCGTCGCTTGAGGAGAGTGCTGAGTTTATTTTACAATCTGAGGCGTTAGCAAGTTATCGTTATGATGATGAGGGTCATCTGGAGGTTTCGGTGCAATGGAAAGGACTACCTAAACATGAGACATCTTGGATGCGTGTACGTGATCTCAAGCGGGACTTTCCGGCCTTTGAGCTTGAGGACAATCTCAGTTTGATTGGGGGGGGGGTAATGATAGGCCTTGGAGGGTGTATTACCGTAAGAAGAAAGAGACACTGAGAAGAGAGAGAGTAGAGCCTGCTGACGTGGATTGAAGATTGTTAGCGTCTGTTACAAGTCGTTGGGAAGCCGGTTACTAGTTCGTGAGAAGACTATTGATGTGAGAGTATAAATAGGAGCTTGTAAAGAATAATAGTTAGCTTTTGAGTATTGTGTAACTCGATCCATAGACACGAGGTCTGGATCTTTGGCTTGTATTACCATAATTAAGAATACAAGAGTGGGAGGTTGGGCGGTTAAGTCAAATATTCCAAACAATCTCTTATCAAGGAGGTAGTGGATAGAAGGACACGAGTCTGTAAGTCAAATACCATGGAGACGTCCAGCTTCTTCTGAGGTATTAAGACAACTTACCAAAGCTTCAGCAAATACGATAAACAAAAAGGGAGACAGCGGGTCACATTGAAGTATATGCATGTATATCATTGTATAAACGTATCTATATTATCAAAATCTTTATTAAACCTTGCATTTAATGCTCGCCGAAACTGTCAGATATTAGGCTGAATATGTTTCAGTTCTCAAGGATATGAAATGCTTACACTCGCTATACTGATGTTTATATCGATCAGAAACTTCACATCAACTCTTCGGTTAACCTATCTAATCTACCTTAGGCATTAGTTACATAACATATGTAATAAGTAAGGAGAAGGTCACCGAGGTAACTGACTCACGCTAGACCCTATAGCCCCACTTTGTGCCCTACTTTCTTCCATCTTTGAAAATTTACAAATTATGTTAGAATGTGTAACTAATTGACTCTTATTTTTTTCTTGTAAATAATTCCAATATATTTTTTTCATTTATTTTATGTTAATGTCCAATGGGCTTAACACTACAAGCAATTCTAAATCCGAAATATTACATCAGCCCAAACAAAAAGATAATGATATATGCATGTGTGACATATGTGCATATTTTTGGCTTCGACACTTCGAGAATTTAGAGAAGAATGTGTAGCGAACATGCAAGACTAATGATTTTCGCCTCATATTCGCTTGATATTGCTTATTTGCTCTTCTTACCTTTAATCACCACTAATCTAAAAGGATTTAATCTCCAATCACCAGAGTTAAACCAGAGAAAGATTCAAAGAGACAAGAACAAAACATTTTTAGAACGCTAGCCTATAAAGCAACTTCAACTCTTATAGTTTCTGCACTTAATCTCCAGAACGTCTTCCAACTCTTAGATCCTAACCTTCGCAAATGTAAATTTCTAAAGTAAATATTACAAAGACGTATCCAAAAAGGTATTTTAGAAGGGTATATTGGTTTTATTCAATTTGATATATGTTATGAATATTATGTGATGTCCATTAAGGAAAGTCTTAGATTTACTTGATTATCAAGTTTATTTGTTCCCCAAGTTCTACTTGGTTCCCAAGCTATTGTAATCCTATATAAAGGACCTATTAATCATGGAATAATACACACCAATTACTCTCTACTCTTCTTTACTTACAACATGTTATCAACACGAAGCTTTGCGATCTTGAGCTAATAGGTATAAAATTTTATTATGTTATATTTTTAGTCTATCTTCAATCCTTCTTCAAATCATGTTTATTATCAATTCATGGTTTGTAAGAATGGATTCATACACAATATGAGCTTAGAAGCTTTAGTCAAAAATTTTGTTCTACCTTTGTTTCAAGGAAAGAAAATGATTCGATTGAAAAGAAATCTTGTCGATTTTTCTAAGCTAATGCTCAATCGTATGTGTTCTATTTATTAATCATATGTGATGCTTATATTTTATTATTGAAATTCATCACGTTACTGCATAACACATTATTTATTTTCTTATAGAATAACTACGATGCTTCTTCATTTAGTGACAAGTTTAACTTTTAACACTTTACAGATACACGATTTTGATTTTTGATATATATATATATATATATATATATATATATATATATATATATATATATATATATATATGTAGGTTGTTAATTCACATTTATTCATAATTACATATTGGCAAACTTGATTTATAATTACTAATTAAAATTTATTCATTGATCGTATTCACTGTTAATGAACATTTTATATGCATTTATATTTGATTTTTTATATGATAAATAAAATATACATATTGGATTCATAGGTTAATAATTATTTACTAGATTTGATAAGATATTGCACGTTGGTTTAAAATTTAGGGCTGAGTGCATGTAATATATATTAATGTATATAATATAGTAATAAAGTGTTATGGTTGAATGCATGTAATATATTATTTACATATATGATTGCATACAGTATTGTAAAAGTCTTATGGTTGAGTGCATGCAATATAGATGTAATAATAAAAAAAAAATCTTTTTAGACAACGAAGTCGGTTTATTCGAGATATATAACTTGTAAATATATATTATTATTATTATTGTTTATTACCATTGTGTATACGAGAGTTTTAAGTTTAAGGTTTGGCCTTAAAAGATCCATAAGTTTTGGAGAACAATCCAAAGAAAGGTATAATCAAATGAATGTGATTACCTAAAGCTCATTATGTGTCTTGCATCTAAAGATTACAAGATTTGAAGTCTGTAAATAAAGTTCAACTATGTTGGATGCTAAATTTTAAAAGTAAATTATTCCTTAAGAAAATATCAGTGATGCAAAGATATTAAAGAATACATATTTGTATTTTTTCTCCTTGAGAATAAGAAAAACAATGAGCTATTGAAGTAAGATGATAAATCACGTCCAGTGGATTAGATCTATTCTCTTGAAGAGAATATGATATTTTATACTGAGAAAGAAAATCCACACAAATAGAAGTGGTCAAGAAAATGAAAGTAAAATTGATTGTAGACATGAATGTGGATATATATGGTTATGATCAAGGTCAAGACCAAAGAATTTCTTTTAGAACTCTTATTCTCACTTAAAATTGAGAAAATAAAGATGGTAATAAAGTAAAGATATTCATTCATCTAAAGATGAAAGAAAATTATTGTGAATACCTTACAAGGTAATAAAGTTTATATAATGTTCAAGAAGATAATGTATATTAATACTCCAGAAGAGTACGTAAATGCTCCGAAGAGTACATAAATATTAATGTATTCTCATAAGTCTGAAAAGTTAGAAGGATCTAAGAAAGAATACATGACCCAAATAAGGTATAGTATCGATTAAAAAATGAGATTCATTCAAGATTGATAAACCTATAGTGTTATCATCTTGAAGGGAAAAGTTAGAGAATCTCATATAACATCTAGAAGATCTTCTAACTAAGCTGAGATTGATGAATCTTTCTTAACGTAAGTCCATAAAATTTTGAGACAAATATAATTCTAAGACAGTAAGGAAATGTTAAATTCATTTCAATTACAAGTATTCTTAAGGCTCTAAAATTAAGTTAGAGAATATATACATCCTTTTATACATTTTACTACACAAAGATTAATGTAATGGAGATAACTATATAGCAAACGAAAAGTTTACAAAATACTTGACATGAACCAGTTAGAACATTTTGGTTCAGTAATAATGCAAAAAGATATTTGAAGATTTATGTGGAAGTCATTGAAGAAATAGAAGAATCATTGAAATGATTTGACATATGTTGCTTGCTTACAAGATAAAAGAGTAATAAGGTTTTCACCAGCCAAAGGAAGTTATTGGCATAAAAAAGGAGATGTTGGTGGACTAATCACCTACCATGCATCTTTATAATATTGGTGAATTCACTTCTTAAAATCTTTGACGACTATGGCCATTGGAATAAGTGCTAAGCATTTATAGCAACACTAGTTTACATCAAGCCAATAAGTAATCCCTAGTTTTTCCCACATTGGTATTGGGTCAGAAACCAGCCATTTCACCTAAGAATGTTGGATGTGCGATATACATCCCAGTTGCTCCACCACAGAGCTTTAATTAAGATGAGTTTTCAAATGAGGTTGGAAATATATGTTGGATATGAATCTCCATTGATACTTAAGAATCTAGAGTCATTCCTGAAGGACATAAGTAATGCTCGATATGAATGTTAAAAGTGAAATAGTACTTCAACATAAAGGGGAGAAAGTAAACAGCTGGAAAAGTAAAGAAGTTGATATGAATTATTATTGATCCTCGGAGTAAAGAAAACATCAAAATGAGTCCAAAAGATAATTCAACTAGAGCTTAGTAAAGAATTTGCCAGACACATTCACCGACTCATATAAATAGAGTGATCAAGTCACATATATCAGTTGTAAATGCTCCAAGAATAATTGTTTTTCTAGAAGAACAATATTAAGCTGCTAGTTACGCCTGAAACATTATAGATATATTGGTTCCAAAGATAAGAATCCTTGTAAATGAAAAGGAGCATAAATTAACAATGGTCAAGAGGAAAAAATTTTTTTGAATGATCTCCAGAAGAGATGTTAAACATGACTGAAATAAATTCAGGTACCTGAGACAATGAAGAGATCTCAATAAGTTTTGTCATGTACGAAATATAATGGAACCGATAAGAAAATCGACGTCGGTGATATTTATGTATACAAAGTAGCAGTTGATATGATGAATGAGAAACATGATCATGAAACAAAGTCTATAGAAAAGTGTACACAAAGAAATGATTGGCCAAATCATAAAGAAATAATAGACAAAGGTATAAATTCTCGTGAAAGAGAGAAGTATTTAGACCAGTAGTCCATACACCAAAAGGTGTAGAACAAATGGGATAGAAATGAGTTGTTGCACCAAAGAAAAATCAATATGCAATTGATTATGAAAAGACATAGTCTCATGTGGTAGATGAAACTATTTCCAAGTTCCTTATTAATCTGGCAATAAAGGAAGAACTTGATTTATATGACCCACTAGAAAATGATAATCTCTGAAAGATAAAATTCATGGAGGATTGATGATATCAAAATCATGTTCCCGAGAACTCTAGCTATTTTATAATATGTTTTATGAGATATATGAAATATTAGAGGTTAATAAATACATCCTTCGTATTTATCTAGAGGTTATATACCAATAAGATTATTGATTTTAATATAATAAAAACTCCTAAAGAGTGATAGCAAATCATATTTTGGAAGAAAACTCTTGCAATACCATATTGTCTTTAAAGGATTTTATATTAAGATGCTCATATATGTTTGGTCTTGAAGTACCATATTTAAAGTTTTATTTGAGCAAAGTTACTAATCTTTATGAGACTGAAAGATGTGATTTTATATGACAATAAAAAAAGTCATAAAGGTAATTTTATAATAAGAACTAAATAACTTGTAAATGATTCACTACAAGAAAACATGTCTTTAACGACTACCCATTTGGTTGTTAGTTGGTCGTAATAGGGGCATTACGACCAGCTAACAACCAATCACGAATGGTCGTTATCGACTAGTCGTAATCACTTATTCGAGGTATATTGGTCGTAACATTACGACTAATACTATTAGTCGTAAGGTAGATGTACGTGTGCGACTAAAAGACTAAGTCATAAAGTAGATGTAAATATATTAGTCGTAAACAAGAAGTAAAGCATTAGTCGTAAAGTAGAAGTAATATTTAGTTGTTCATTGGTCGTAAATGTACGACTAACTTACATCGTCCGTAGAGGTAAGATAGTCGTAATAGTACGACTAAATTACTTCTTCAGTAGATGTTCATTAGACGTAATTGTACGACCTATTAACATCCGGTTTAAAAATTAATTAATTAATTAATTTTGTAATATTTAAATGAAATTTTAAAAAAATATTTATATAAAAATTTGATTATTTTTTTAAAAATTGAAATCATTCATAAAAACATAATATATAACATCCATAAGTTTTTAAGATTCAAAATACAAAAAAAAAACCGAAAAAAAAAACTAATTAATTGTTTAGGTTGATCTCATTTAAGAGATCAGCTTCTGCTTGAGCTGCACGCCGGTTTAATTCTGCTTGCTCTTCTGGAGTAGGGGTGGGGAGGAAGGTCGGACGAAGAGCCTGCCACTGAGTCATAACCGAAGGGTTGACATTTGGTGTTGTCTCGATAATCATATCGAACATATTCGCCATAGACTTAAACATGTCCTTGTGGGTGGCTATGGTCTGGTTCGCAGATGACAAATCCCTCCGGATCGAGGAGTCTTCTTCGATCCTAACAGCGTATTCCGCTCTCGCCCTTGGAACGTCGTTCACACTCCCGACCCCGACCATACGTCCTTTTTTCTTTGGAACAAGCTTCATTGAATAAAAAAAATTAGTATATGAAAAAAATTATATAATTAAACATAAGTTAAAAAAATTGAATATTTAACCTGCTCAAAAATTCGATCTTGTTCGATGGTGGAAATCTGGACCGGAGCACCATCCGGATTCTCCTGAGTTAGCTGAGTCTCGACCTCCTGAATCCGATTCTCGACCTCGTTGACGATCTGCTCTGCTCAAGGATGGGAGTAAGTGCCATCGGAATGCTGGTGGGTCGCCTTGTAAATTCGGGCTAGAGATGGTGGTGCTCCTTCCTTGGCAGCCTATATTAAAAAAATAATTAAATGATTATTTAAATATAAAAAATAAATATGTTAAAAAAATTAAGAAACATCAAAATTAAACTTACAATTTGCAGTGCCCTTTTGGCATGTGGAGTCTGTCCGGAAGTATGCGGTATTGGAAGGTTACCCTCAGCATCACGGGTCAACCGAGACGTAGAGCAAGTCATAGACCTTTTGACTACCTTGGCCGACAGCCAATAAGCCTTCAAGCCATTCCAAACGTCATTGCTGAGGTAGGTTTCCTTTGCGTTATCCCCCAAATACCTCCACTTCTCCTTCCAGTTGCCAACAATGTTCTTCAGACGAAGCATGGCTTTGTTGTTGAACTCTTCCTTCACCGCCTCATTAACACCCATAGACCAATTCTATTTTTGCTAAAAAAAATCATGGGAGAAAATTAATTAATTAAACAAATAATTATTTTAAAAATAAAAATAATTTAAAAAATAATATAAAATAAAAAATTAACCGCGAAGCACTTGAACCAAGTAATGCGAACGTGGTCCGGTGTAAGGGTCCAGTTCGGATGAGCATGTCGAAAGTTAGCCCTGATGATATCTCCAACACTCTGTCCCACATTATTGTCCGCAGCAAACCTACAAAATTGAAAATCATATAAATTAGACCAACGAGTTAATTAATTGATATATTAATTAATTAATGAAAATGTCATTAAAATTAATTTAATATATATTACCAAGTCGTGTCGGGTCGTAGAAGTGGATCGAGAATTGGTAAGCCTTCTCGTCCGGGCATCTGGAGAATGTCTTCAACAGTATATTTTGCATATTTTGAAGTCGGTGGCACCATCAAATCTGGATGAAGAGCTGGTGGAAACGGGGCAGCTGGTAGAGCCTGAGGCTGCTGTGGAGCCGGAGGCTGCTGTGGAGGCGGAGGCTGTTGTGGAGCCGGAGGATGATCATATTGAGGCGCCCTCTCTTCATACTGAAAGTATGAATCATCATACTGCGGATAGTATAGAGCTTCAGCAGCTTCAGGAGCTGCGGGATTGTATGCCTGTGGAGGCATAAATGGAACGCTCAGGATATGGCTATCCGGAATATTTTCTTGTGCGGAAGATGTGCCGGAGGTAGAAGCTGATGGATCCGACTGACCGAGAAAAGTAGATCCGTAAGTATTTGCAGTCGCACGGGTTCTAAGTCTCTTTCTACCGGTAGGCGTAGTCATATCGTCAATCTGAAAAAAAAAACATTAATGGTTATATATTAAAACAAATCAAATTAAAAATATTAAAATATAATTTACAAGAACCCTAAACTAATTCCAACTATAAACTAATTACAAACCTAAACTAATTCCAAACCTAACTAATCACCTAACTAACAACCTAACTAACCACCTAAAACTAAACAAAAAAATTACCTAGAGAGAGAATCGACTTGGTTGTTAGAGAGAAGGGAGAGAGCAACCAAATGACTTCGGTGGTCGAGTATATATAGAGATTTGGGTGGAGTCGTACACGCGTCGTACATGCACGACTAAAGGGGGACTATTGGTCGTAAATTGGTTGTAATATTACGACCAATGTGTGTCTAAAAATATTTACAACCAATTAAAGACTAATATTTTTTTTTAATTACGACTAAGGAGGGACTATTGGTCGTAAACTAGATGTAAATTTACAACCAATTAGGATCTAATATATGTACGACCAATTAGTGACTAAATTTGTAATTCGGAAAAAAAGAAAAGAGGTCCTCATTTCTAAAAATATTTGATTGATTTGTAAAAAAGAAAATATATTTGATTGATATCAATGGAAGATATTTTTAACAATCTTCACATTTTATTAAGTTTATAAAAATGTTTTTTTGATTTGAGAAGTAAAAAAAAGAAGAGAAAATATACGGCAAACACAAATGGAAAGAGACAAAACGAGACCTACATACGTTCAAACGTACGTATGAAGGTCTTGCAATGCCTATTTTCCCTTGTGATTGCATATATTTCTTCCATTTTTTTTTACAAGATTTCTAACAATCCACTAAAATTATCTAATACTCTTTCTAATCAACTTCTATGATTTGTGAAGAACTTTGGTGGTATATATAGGAAGATTGTACGACCAATTAGGGACTAAAAGAGCAATTGGTAGTAATCTAGTCGTCATTAATACTAACCAGTGACTAATAGAGCCAGTGGTAGTACTCCAGACGTACATTACGACTAATGTAGCACTAATTGTGCCTTTGGTAGTAAACGAGTCGTACATGTACAACTAATCTGGGACTAGTAGTGCAGATGGTAGTAACCTAGTCGTACATGTACGACTAGTTAGCTTCTTCAGACCCTAAATCAAAACCTCAAACCCTAAACCCTAAACCAAGTCAAATAGTAGTACTAGAGTCGTACAAGTACGACTAATAAATGACTAATTGTGCATGTGGTTGTAGTCTAGTCGTACATTTACGACTAGTTAGTTTCCAATAACCCTTAATAGAAATTCCTAAATCCCAAACCATTAACCCCAACCTCAAATCCCAAAAATCGAAAGATTTATTATACACTTCCATACTCAAAAATACAATTGAACGAAAATGAGTGTCATATATTATTTGTAATGCATTACAAAGAGTTTAAGTACTAATAGTCTAAAACAAAAATCACTCGTCATCAGAAACCTCTTCCACTTCATCATTTTCTTCAAATTCATCTTCGTTGGCTTCGTCTGTTGCATCGTCTGGAATTTCTTCATAACCCGGATTATGCTGATCAGCAACAAGTAAGAGCTCATCCATAACTTGGTCGGGTACTTCTACTCCAGTTACGGCATCTTCTTGTAAAGGTGGTTCTTCATCAGTTAATACTCGGCCCCTAGGTGTAACTTTTATAGCGGCTAACCAAGCGATTCCAGATTGTCTGATCCTCGGATATGGAATAAAACAAACTTGGTCTGCTTGGGAAGCCAATATGTATGGTTCAATTTTTTTTGTACCTCCTTGTAGAATTTATGTCAACAACACCAAACTTACCATACCGAACACCTCTATTGACGGTGGGGTCAAACAAGTCACATTTGAAGAGAATACATTTCAGTTTTGCAACGCCAGGGAACTCAACTTCGATGATCTCTTTTAAGATTCCATAAAATTTTGTCTCGCCTTTCACACATACACCATAATTCATTGTTGCTCGCCGGCTTCCATATTCGTAAGTGTGAAAAGTGTAGCCTCGTGTGAAATACATAGATGATGTGGTGATCTTGGCGAGCGGACCTTGTATCAACTCGTGAAACCACTTATATATACATATATTGTCATCTATAATACCTGCGTTTTTAACCATTTCAAAAAAAATGTTTGTCTTTCCTTTTGTTGAGATCATTAGTTGATATTCCTGGTATAGCTTCTTCGACTTGGGCAACAAAATCGCTGTTTTAAAACGAAATGATCATTAAAGTACTGTGTTAACAAGAAAAGTAATTATATTTAGTTACGTACCTTTCAAATAATTCAATATCCTCGCAGTTTAGGAGTATATATGTGTGGGCACTGTGAGCGTCTTCTGAACTCGACCACCAGACTTCTTTAAGTTTTCCACCAAGACGTCCAATCTGACAGAATATATCTGGAACACCTTCAACAACATATGTCGGCATCACACCACCGTCATCATATCGGGTCGTAGTCCTTTTTCGTGTCCGGACTTGTGATCCAAAGTAATAGGACGTAAAGTGAGATGTTTCCTCATTCAAACTTCCAGCAACTATTGAACCTTCCACCCTTGCCAGATTTTTTGCTTTCCCTTTCAAATATTTCATAGCTCGCTCGTAAGGATACATCCATCCATTATGAACTGGTCCACGAAGTAGTGCTTCATACGGAAGGTGGATAACAAGATGTTCCATGACGTCAAAAAATGATGGAGGAAAGATTTTCTCCAAATTGCACATCAAAATCTGGATATTCGCATCAAGTTGTGCGATGATATCTTCAGTTAAGGTGTGTGCGCTAAGATCTCTAAAAAAAGCTCCGATGCCTACAAATAATTTACAATTATCAGTTTTTTCCCAAAAATAATCAATAATAACTTTAATTTTTTTTTACCTGCAAGTGCTTCGTGAACATTTTTGGGAAGCAACTCCGCAAATGCAAATGGTAGAAGTCGTTGCATAAAAACATGATAGTCATGACTCTTCATCCCCGAAAACTTTTGTCCCTGCTGATCAACACATCTTGATAGATTTGAAACATATCCATCGGAAAACTTCACATCTGATACCACCCACTTGAACAATGCCGCTTTTGCTTCTGCTGACAATCTGAATATGAGAACCGAAATTTTCCCATCGTTTTTAATATGCAGCTCAATCCTAGAACATAATGCAGGCAAATCCAACCTTGACTTCTTGTTATCTTTTGTCTTCCCCTGGACGTTCAACAAAGTATTGATGATGTTGTCAAAGAATTTCTTCTCTATATGCATCACATCAAGATTGTGGCGCAAAAGTAGATCTTTCCAATATGGAAGTTCCTAAAATATACTCTTTTTGTGCCAATTATGCTGCGTCCCATAACCATCAGGCATATTTCCAAGAGTATGCCAATTACCCCCTTTCACAACTGTCTCTACTCCACCATAGTAATCAATTTCCTTCTCGATTTCTACTCCAGATAAATACGGTGGCGCCGTGTCTCGAACAACTCTTTTCGCCCGAAACAATGTCTTGTTCCTGCGGTACGGATGGTTAATGGGAAGAAATCTCCGATGACAATCAAATCATGACGTCTTCCTACCATTCTTCAGCTGAAATGCGTCTGTGCTTCCCATACAATAAGGACAAGACAGCCTTCCATGCGTCATCCAACCCGACAACATCCCGTATGCTGGAAAGTCATTGATAGTCCACAATAGAACTGCTCGCATTGTAAAGTTTGTTTTTGTTGAACAATCATATGTCTCCACGCCTGTTGACCATAATTCCTTCAATTCTTCTATCAACAGTTGTAGAAAAATATCGAGGGACCTCTTTGGATGCTTTGGTCCAGGTATCAATATACTCATGAAAAGCAATTCCTTTTCCATACACATCTCTGGTGGAAGGTTGTATGGCGTCAAGAAGACTGGCCAAAGCGAGTATTGTCTGCCCGACATCCCAAACGGACTAAAGCCATCTGTGCAAAGCCCAAGATAAACATTGCGGGGGTTGCTAGCAAAATCAGGGTACACCGAATTCAAGTGTTTCCACGCCTTTGCATCAGAGGGATGATTGATCTCTCCTTCCTTCTGAACATGTACTGGATGCCATCTCATCGATGCCGCCGTCTTCTCAGATTGGTACAATCTCTTTAGTCTATCCTTAATAGGTAAGTACCACATCCGCTGGTACGGCACCCGATTCCACCCACGTCCTTGCGGTTTATATCATGGTTTCTTGCAAAATTTACACTCTAACAATTCGGCATTGTTTCCCCAGTATATCATACATTTGTCTATACACACATCAATCATCTCCGAAGGTAAGCCAAGACTATGAACAAGTTTCTGAATCTCATAATAAGATTCAGCACACAAGTTATCTTCAGGCAAATACTCTTTAAACAACTCAGCCCATGCATTCATACAAACTTCAGGTAAGTTATGATCAGTTTTGATATTCATCATCCTAGCTGCCAATGATAATTTAGAAAGACCTTCTCTACAACCTTGATAAATTGGCTGATTAGCTGCTGCTAACATTTCATAAAATCTTTTTGCATCCAAGTTTGGGCCCTCTACATTTTCGACCTCCTGATCAATTACTGATGTTGTTTCACGAAATCCATCGTCAACCATATCATGCATCCTATCATGATCTACCAAATTATCTTCTTGAATGACGTTTTCAGAAGGCAAATGTGGCTCATCTCGGTTACGAACATTTTCAACATGATTACTACAACTACCTTCATTCCTATTCTCACCCTCCCCGTGGTTAAACCAGATATAGTAATGCGGGGTAAATCCTCTTTTTACTATATGTTTCCAAACAGTTTCACTAGTAGCAAACTTTGTATTGTTGCACTTACGACAGGGACAAAACATTTTACTTGTTTCCTGTGTGAGAGGCGTCTGTCCGGCTTGGTTCATGAATATCTCTACTCTATTGAGAAATTCGTCTTTTACTCTTCCTCTTGAATCTTTATGAGCCTACATCCAACTCCGAATCTCATAAATATTTCCAGACATTTTTTCAACTTTTTTCGTTTTTTTTTTCTCTTCTTGTTTTTTTTTTGTGCATCTTAAGAATGAGGGAGAAGGTTATATTTATAGAGAAATTTCAATTTTGGTAGGTAGCAATGTTACAACGAATGTACGTTGGATTTCAACTTAACAACTAACAAACGACTAATATAGATGCAAGATATTCGAGGTAAATTAGTCGTACATTAACTCGTAAATTAGTCATTAATTAGATGCAATATATTAAAGGTAAGTTAGTCGTACTTTTACATCTAATTTACGACTAAGGTTTAATTTAGTCGTAAAGTAGATGTAACTTTACGACTATCTTACTACTCAACATTTTAGTAGTAATTTTACATCTACTTTACGACCAAATGAACTTTAATCGTAAAGTGGATGTAAAGTGGATGTAATATTACGACCAATATTTCCTGGTCGTAATACGTGGTCGTTAAAGCCCTGTTTTCTTGTAGTGCATGCGTCGTCCAACCCGACAACATCCCGTATGCTGGAAAGTCACTGATAGTCCACAATAGAACTGCTCGCATTGTAAAGTTTGTTTTTGTTGAACAATCATATGTCTCCACGCCTGTTGACCATAATTCCTTCAATTCTTCTATCAACGGTTGTAAAAAAATATCGAGGGACCTCTTTGGATGCTTTGGCCCAGGTATCAATATACTCATGAAAAGCAATTCATTTTCCATACACATCTCTGGTGGAAGGTTGTATGGCGTCAAGAAGACTGGCCAAAGTGAGTATTGTCTTCCCGACATCCCAAACGGACTAAAGCCATTTTTGCAGAGCCCAAGATAAACGTTGCGGGGGTTGCTAGCAAAATCAGGGTACACCGAATTCAAGTGTTTCCACGGCTTTGCATCAGAGGGATGATTGATCTCTCCTTCCTTCTGAACATGTTCTTCATGCCATCTCATTGATGCCGCCGTCTTCTCAGATTGATACAATCTCTTTAGTCTATCCTTAATAGGTAAGTACCACATCCGCTGGTACGGCACCCGATTCCGCCCACGTCCTTGCGGTTTATATCGTGGTTTCTTGCAAAATTTACACTCTAACAATTCGGCATTGTTTCCCCAGTATATCATACAGTTGTCTATACACACATCAATCATCTGCGAAGGTAAGCCAAGACTATGAACAAGTTTCTGAATCTCATAATAAGATTCAGCACACAAGTTATCTTCAGGCAAATACTCTTTATACAACTCAGCCCATGCATCCATACAAACTTCAGGTAAGTTATGATCAGTTTTGATATTCATCATCCTAGCTGCCAATGATAATTTAGAAAGATCTTATCTACAACCTTGATAAATTGGCTGATTAGCTGCTGCTAACATTTCATAAAATCTTTTTGCATCCAAGTTAGGCCCCTCTACATTTTCGACCTCCTGATCAATTACTGATGTTGTTTCACGAAATCCATCGGTAACCATATCATGCATCCTATCATGATCTACCAAATTATCTTCTTGAATGACGTTTTCAGAAGGCAAATGTGGCTCATCTCGGTTACGAACATTTTCAACCTGATTACTACAACTACCTTCATTCCTATTCTCACCCTCCCCGTGGTTAAACCAGATATAGTAATGCGGGGTAATCCTCTATTTACTATATGTTTCCAAATAGTTTTACTAGTAGCAAACTTTGTATTGTTGCACTTACGACAGGGACAAAACATTTTACATGTTTCCTGTGTGAGAGGCGTTTGTCCGGCTTGGTTGATGAATATCTCTGCTCCGTTGAGAAATTCGTCTTTTACTCTTCTTCTTGAATCTTTATGAGCATACATCCAACTCCGAATCTCATAAATATTTCCAGACATTTTTTTCAACTTTTTTCGTTTTTTTTCTCTTCTTGTTTTTTTTTTGTGCATCTTAAGAATGAGGGAGAAGGTTATAATTATAGAGAAATTTCGATTTTGGTAGGTAGCAATGTTACAACGAATGTACATTGGATTTCAACTTAACAACTAACAAACAACTAATTTACTCGTAAATTAGTCGTAATATAGATGCAAGATATTCGAGGTAAGTTAGTCGTACAATTACTCATAAATTAGTCGTTATGTAGATGCAAGATATTATAGGTAAGTTAGTCGTACTTTTACATCTATGTTACGACTAAGGTTTAATTTAGTCGTAAAGTAGATGTAACTTTACGACTAGCTTACTACTCAATATATTAGTAGTAATTTAACATCTACATTACGACCAAATCAACCTTAATCGTAACGTGGTCGTAACGTGGATGTAATATTACGACCAATATTTCCTGGTCGTAATACGTGGTCGTTAAAGATCTGTTTTCGTGTAGTGATTAGACAAATGTATATAAAGATATTTGGCTTGAAGTCCAAATAGACCAATAGATTGTTGTTTATGTCAAAAGGGAATTTATGGACCAGAAGTTTAAAGACATATAAAGAGTTTGTTCTACTTAAACTCAATTCCCAAAAGAGATATATTTGACTGGAATTCACATCTTAAAGTATTTCTTAAAAGGGGAGAAATGTGATAATATGTGTGGTTGTACTCTTTTTCCTAATCATGGTTTTTATCCCACCATGACAAAGTTTTAAAGAGGAAACAAAGAACACTCAAATGATAAACTCAAAAAGAAGATTATGATAATTTCAAAGTTGAAAGTCTATCACTGACCTAAAGTCTTTGAAATCAAGAGAATCGAAGAAAAAGATCAAGTTATACGAAGACTCATGTACTATAGAAGAATGACGATTTTTGTATCCTACAAGTTCACTCAAGTGAAAATTTGACTTATATACACATGAGCGGAAGTCATTACGCGCTGCACTCTTTTTCCCTTAACTATGATTTTTCCACTGGGTTTTCCTTGTAAGATTTTTAATGAGGCAACATTTACGACTTTTTGAAAGAAGTTCGGTATAATGAACATCAAGGGGAAGTGTTATGAATATTATTTGATGTCCATTAAGGAAAGTCTTAGATTTACTTGATTATCAAGTTTACTTGTTCTTCAAGTTCTACTTAGTTCTCAAGTTATTGTAATCCTATATAAAGAACTTACTACTCATGGAATAATACACACCAATTCCTTTCTACTCTTCTTTACTTACAACAATAAATATTTTTAAGTCAAATTTTAAGAAACTGATTGATATTTTGATTTAGAAACTTATAAAGAACATAATAGAAATATAGTTTTTTATTATCTAACTATTTGAAAACTAACTATTTCTTTCTATTTTTAATGGTTTACTATTTTTTCTCAATTTTTGCAGTTAATAATTAGTTGGCAAATACAAGCAATACTCGGGTATTATTTTTTTTTGTCGAAGCCTGAATGGGCACAGTACAAATGAAGTAAAAAAACATGGTCCATTATCCACCATTTGCAGACTCGAGATATAATTCAAATCTAACTACCCAAGCCCAATCTATTGACTTGTTCCAATAACTTCGAGCACCACTTCAGCTAGACACTCGTTCAACATGTAAAAAAGCTTTAACACGCGTCGTTACATGTTCATGCTCACCGAGTTTGGATTCATGCGTCTACACGCGCCGCTATGTGAGATGGATAACTGGTGACGCAATGCCGCCGGCAAATCCACGAATTGCTCGAGCTTCATCGCCGGACCACGTTAGACTTCACACGATAGCCACCCAAACCGACATCACCTTTCACTAATCTTCATCACCATCTTCTGGTCACCAAAGAAGCGCAGCCCCTTCACCCCCTAAGGATTGGTGATAGGAGAGCCACAATATTAGTCTCTGTGTGAGAGAGAATTTGATAAAGAAAATCAGAGAAGAGGAATCAAAATAAGAAAACACGGTGGGTTGCTAGATTGAACAAAGACTATGAAATCGGATCATATTGATCAGAAACTTTATTCATATCAATCCAAAATGAGAGACAAAAGAATTGATTGAGGAACAACTCTGTTTTGAATTGAAGACACATCAAAATCTCGATAAAACGAGAAAGTACTAGGCAAAAAACAAAAGAAATCGATCAAGAAAGATCAAAAATTATATTACAATCAAAAAGATAAAACAACTCTTCCTCTGAATGATTGAAGTGTGATAAGAGGAAGACGTTGAGAAGACGTTGAGAGGACAATCTCTCTCTAAGAGAAGAGAGAGAGCCTCAATACTCGGGTATTAAATACATACTAGTCTTCGATCCGCGCGCCCGCGCGGATGTTATTTTGTGAATGTATAATATTTAAACAATTTGTTTGATATAATTGTATATATGACTTTAACTTAATATTCAATATCCGTTATCCGATTCGAGATCCCATCCGCTTTCAAAAAACAGATATTCATAGATCATGGTAGTGATTTTACGAATTTGATTGATCCAAATAGAAATTCAGATACTAAAATTTTAGGTCTGGATATCCAGATCCGGATATTAAATATTTAAAATTTAATTATGGTTATCTATGTATATTACATATACTTTTATATAAATATTAAAAATTTTATTTTATTAAATTTTAATGATTTTTAAGCTTTTTAAATAATAATTTTAAATAGACTAAATAGATGGTTAATAGTTAATTTTTAATTTATTTTTAATTAAAAAATACATGTCTGGATATCCGCGTGTATTCGGATTTTTTAGTCAAAATATCCTAACCCCAAATATCTGGATCCGGATAACAGTTTTACGAATCCGAAGAATGCATATCCAAATCCGTATATCCTAGAATACCCCAGATATTCGATCCATTCTAGACCTAATTGTGTATTATATGATGATTAAATTTTTTAAATTTATAAATTACATAAGTTATTCTTATTAGATATATATCATACAAATCATAATACATTGTATTTGTTTGTATATATAACCATTTATAGTAAATATTACTATGTATTTTAGTCATTAAATTGTTATAGAAAATTACATAATTTTGTTATTGTAAATGAATATGTTTAAATTATAATCGAAATTATTAACATTATTTTTTATAGTAGTTCAAATGTAGTTGGTAGCTTATACTAATATGAATAAAAATAAAACTAATTTAATGCTATATATATGTATAATTATGTTTTTATTATAAAAATTTAGAAAATACATATGCATTTTTTATGAAATCTTTAATTCCAATGATAAAGATTGTTAATGGGGTTAGCTCCTATTTATTTTTTTCTTGTTAAGAATCAATGTTTAGATGTTTGGATGTAGAGATAATATCAGTGACATTCTTTGTAAATATTAGGTAAAAAATAAGAGTTATTTCCTATTTGTATTTCATTTTTAATATATTAGATATTTTAAATAGTAGAGGAAAAAAATACTCATTTAAGACGTTTTATTTTAGAAAACAGCGCAACGTTCTCCGTTCTAGCTCCAAAACACCTTGATGTCTTTTTCAGTGACTATTGAAGCTACTATACATCTATGGTTCCTCTCCATCAAATCTACAAATCCAATCAGACAGTTAGGGCATGTGCAATGGGGGTGCTTAGTGGGTTGCTTAACGGGTGGGCCCCACTAGCACCCTCTAAAACCACTTCTTATTTCTCTTAATTAAGCACCCCTTTTGGTTAGTTGCTTGCACTATTTGCGGGCCCTACTGACACGTGGCGGCCCGCAATTGGTTCTTTTTTTTTTTCTTTTTTTTTTAAAAAAAAAAATCAAAAAAAAAATCAAAAAAAAAAAAAAAAATTTAAGCACCCCAATTAGGGATTCTAGGTTGAAGGTGCTCTTAGTTCCTTTGGAAATGGAAGCAAAGAGGCATAAATATGCTGCTGATTTATCTTCCATAAAGGAAGCTCATGAGCGTATCAAGCCCTATATACACAAAACTCCAGTCCTAACATCTGATTCCTTGAATTCAATCTCTGGAAGAAGCTTGTTCTTTAAGTGCGAGTGCTTTCAGAAAGGGTGAGACTTGATTTGAGGGTACTTATTAGCTCTTAAAGTTCCTCTTTTTTTGGTCTCAGTACTAATCACTATCCTTCTCTGTTTATTGTCTGAAAAACAAGTGGAGCTTTTAAGTTCCGTGGAGCATGCAATGCTGTTTTGTCTCTTGATGCTAAACAAGCTGCCAAGGGAGTTGTAACACACAGCAGGTTCTGTACTATCTTCTTGATTTGTATTTGTAGCTGATGATAGAATTAATAGTGATTTTGGGGTCTTGATGATCTTTTTGGTATTGTATTCACTTGTTAGTCCCTTACTGTTTTCTGCTATTCTATTCACTTGTTACTTACTGCTGAGTTTTTTCTACCAGTGGAAACCATGCTGCTGCGTTGTCTTTAGCTGCAAAGATTCAGGGGATCCCATCGTATATCGTTGTACCAAAAGGCGCCCCAAAGTGCAAAGTAGATAATGTGATTCGTTATGGTGGTAATGTTATATGGAGTGAAGCAACAATGTGTTCTAGAGAGGAAGTAGCTTCCACAGTTTTGCAGGAAACAGGTTCAGTTCTCATCCACCATATAATGATGGACGCATTATAAGGTACTACTTAGCTTTTCTTTATAATAACGTCTTGAATATCTGAATCTTTAGCAGCTTCTTCTGGCACGAAAAAACAGAAACTTCATTGGTTCTTCTCTGTTCTTTCCTTACATGTATGTGTGCTGAACAGTGGTCAGGGTACCATTGCATTGGAACTGTTAGAGCAAATCCAAGAGATTGACACTATAATTGTGCCGATAAGTGGGGGTGGTTTGATCTCTGGTGTGGCGCTGGCTGCTAAGTCAATTAAGCCGAGTATCCGGATTATAGCAGCTGAACCAAAAGGAGCTGATGATGCAGCTCAGTCTAAGGTTGCTGGTAGAATCATCACTTTACCTGTGACCAATACCATAGCTGATGGCCTTCGTGCTACTCTAGGAGACTTAACATGGTACTCTAATCCTTACTTCTATAGAACATAAAATGTTAGAGTCTGTATTCATTCCATCTAAAAACATGTTTTCTTTTTTTTTTCTATCAGGCCGGTTGTGAGAGATATGGTAGATGATGTGATTGTTCTGGAGGATAAGGAAATAATCGAAGCCATGAGAATGTGCTATGAGATACTGAAAGTCTCTGTGGAACCAAGTGGTGCCATTGGCCTAGCTGCAGTTTTATCAACTAGTTTCCGTAACAATCCTCGTTGGATAGGTTGCAAAAACATAGGGATTGTACTCTCAGGAGGTAATGTCGATTTGGGTGTTCTGTGGGATTCTTTTAGGAGATCAGAGTAATTTAACATCTTGTTTACTGCATTTGTTTCACGACTTCTTCGATATCATGTGTTGTAGAGTTTAGTTAAAAGTTGATATTTCTTGATTGCGTTTCTCATTAGAGTTAGCTTCTAAAGATTGCGTCTTAATGACTGGTATCACTTTTTTTCCTCTTATGGGCTTGATTGGTTGAAGCTGTGACTTTTAAGCTTTTGCTTTTTAGCTTTTGCTTTTTAGCTTTTGCTTTTTAGCTTTTGCTTTAATTTATTTTGCTGTAGAAATTTTTTCAGAGCAATAAATAAAAACTCTAGAGAAAGTGATTTCTAGAGCTAACATATTTCCTTTTATACTCTTTTTGCTTTGGATTCAGTTTTAAAAATAAAAGCATGATTGCTTTTAAAAATAGATGTAGAAATTTAAAAAGCTGTTCAGAGCTCCTACAGCCACTACCAAATGATTATTAGACAATGAATTAGGTTCATTTACAAGAGTTACTAGAAAACCCTAGAATTGAATTAATTTTTATAAATAAGGAAGCACCCCTTTTTTATGAAGGGATCTTTTCCTCTTCTAAGATCTAGAACTCATTCTTATAGAAATTTTATACATTATTATATTCAATTTACACTTTTAATCATCTTTGTAATGAATTCTTTGATTAATAAAATCTCTTTGATGTTCTTCCCATTTGATTTCAATGAAGACTTCTCCAAACTACATAAAAATGTATTTTCTAAATCCAACAAACACACCGTTTTTGGATTAAATAGTTGGCGCGCCACGAAGGGGTCTAAGGAGAACTATCTTCTTTGCACAACTTGATTTTGTTGGCTGCCTTCTTTGCAACTCTTGATGTATGCCTTATAAAATGGTAAGGACGAATTCAAACTAGAAACATTTACCTTGCTTAGGCTGGCCTTGAATTGCCTTGGTTCAGCAATTCTTTGTACTTGTCTAGTACCAATTAATACCATGGTTGGCACCTCTTTCATTGGAGCATTGTACTCCTTGGTTCCTGAACCTATTTCACATACTCCTGGACAAGACAAGACAAGTGCATTAATCTTGTCATGGAGTTAATAATAAAATCATGGTCTAATGTGAAACATACCTTAAGCCTCGACACTTGAACAACACATTGTTCAAATTTTGATTTCCATTTGAGTGGTGGTTCATGGCTGAGGTTATGGTCTGGTTCCTCCCTTTGAACTTCAGTAAGCATATAGCTTTTCTTTGTTCTTCATGTACCAAGAACACAAATGTCAGTACCAATATCCAAAGGTGGTGTGAGAAACTTACCTTAGTGGAATATTTCTAGGACTGGCTTTGCTTCATTAAGCTTCATGGGTGTTATTGTGTCTTGGTGTTTCTTCTGGTCCATCACAAGGATGACGTCTGGTACTTCCTCTTCTTTGGTCTCATGCTCCTTGGTTCATGTTACAACACCTTTTGACAAAACCAAGTGCATTATACTAGAATTTGGAACAAACAAATCAGATTGAACAAAACTATCAATCTTTTTAGATAATTCAGCTTCTTCTAGTGATGCTTCTTCTAATACTTTCTTAGATGGAAAAATAACAGAAAAGTGTCCTATCTTATGACATCTATAACATGTCTGATATTTTAATTTTTTTATGATTAGAATACTTACCTTGTTCAGTGTTTCCCATGCTTGTTGCTATGGACAGATTTGTGCATTGAACCTTCTTGTGGTCCCTTGAATGGTTTACTACTTTTGGCTCTTCTTCTCTGACCATATGTTCATTACGACCTGTAGTAACATCCTTGGACACAGACAAGTGCATCATACCAGTGGGAGATGATTCATAAATCAATTTATCAAGTATAAGACTTACCATAGCCTTTGCTTGAATTATCGGTTTGGCTGATTTTTCTTTGTGTCTGGCCAACGTGTCTTGGCTGATCAATTTCTTTTTCTCCATGGTCTTTGGGACCTCATCATGTGGATATTGATCATAGAAAACCGTGTCCTTCTGGCTTGGCCGAATATGGTCTTGTTGGATCAAGCTTTTATGGCCTTGTTGTTCTTTGCCTCTTTAGACCGATGGTTTGAATACCTCCTTGGGTACCTTTCTCTAATATCTGGTGTTGGAAGTGAGGATACATACTTCCTGATCATGGCATATTTAAGATCTTCCCACGTTCTGATAGTCTTCCCATGACTCTTCCATTGTGGGCTATCTACATTTTTCCACCATTTGGATGCTCTTCCAGATAGTTGTTTGATGGCATGAGCTAGCCTTTCAGTCTTTGGCACACCATGGTATGAAAACCAGTCATCCATGGTTCTTTCCCATGATAGATAATCATATGGCCAGTTGCTTCCTGAAAAAGAATAAACCTTAACATCATTAGGACATTCATAATCATGATAAGAATAAGTTAAGTATTCATGAGTGTAAGAAGTTGGTTGTGGGGCGATCCATGTAGGATCCGGTGGCTTGGGCTCAACATATGCAGCCTCTGGTACAGTCACAAATCTTTTTTCTCTTGGTTGTGGTCGTTGGCCTTGTGTCTTTCTCCTAGACAGGTTGCTGCTTTGTTCTAACCGAGCCATTTGATCTTCTAATTCTCGCATAGCAACCATAAGTTGTTTTTGAGAAGCCATTAAGGCTTGTCCGTGTGTTGCCTCTCCCATTTATCCATGTAAACAATATCAAAGATCAAGTGAAGTATGGGGAAGTTTTGGGTTGAGCAAGCAAGTAAGAAAATTGCAAACTAATTAAGACTAAACCGAGAAAATATGCAACTATGAACTAACAATGCAAAATTTATTGTTCTTTTGGTTTTCTTAATGCATGATCGTGTTGAACTAATATAGAATGCTAATGAACAAAATGAAATGAATTATGGAATGCAAAACTAATACTGATATATTTTTTTGAATTTTTCTTAATATGCAAACAATTAAACCAACAATATGCAAAATGATATAAACTATGGTTTGAAATATTTTTTTGTGATTTTCTTGATGCAAGCAAGAAATGGATAAACTAATATGACATAGGACAATAACTAGGATGAATTTTTTAAAAAAAATTGATATGCAAGGGGAAAAATATGGAAACAACTTAAAATGCAGAATTTTTTTTTGGCAGTTTTTGATTATGGAAAGAAAATTAAAAGGGAACTAACACAATTTCGAAACTAAATGCAATGTAAACAGAATCAAACTCAACTTTACTTTTTCTTTTTCTTTTTCTTTTTCGTGGATCCTAATATGATGAACATCAAGAACAAAAAAAAATCAGAAACAAAACTTGAAACAAAAAGACAGTTTTATGGATTTTCGGTTTATGACTTGAAACAAAAAGACAGTTTTATGGATTTTCGGTTTATGAATGGAAAGACAAATGCAAACAAATATGAGATGAAAGAATATAAGGGACCTGATTCAGTAAGTTTAGCTCTGATACCAAAATGTTACAGCCCATAATGGGGGTCGTCCTGATTGTGGATGGATGCTTAAATCGGATCGACCAAGAATGATCAATTTATCGATATGTCTAGATTCTACCTTGCAAACCTGAAACAAATGGAAAACAAATGAGATGCTATTTATGCTATGAAATAAAAAATGAAAATAAGCAAATAAAAAGGATAAATAGGATGAAATAAGGCTGCTGGATGTGTATCACTCTCAGCCTAATCAAAAGATGATCGATATGGAATGAGATGGTGTTTTGCTTGTTGGATGTGTATCACTCTCAAGCTTGGCAAACGAATGGGATGGAAGTGAGGATGGATTGAGGACGCCACAAATATCTATGGAAGGGATCCTTGATAAGTCGTGGTGTTTTGGAGCTGATTCTCACAAACTCTAAAGACTTAAGACAATAGTTTTAAGAAAACTAGAAAACTGGACAATTCTTATTACTTGAAAGATGGTGTGTTTACAATGGTGAAACAAAATGAGCTTTATAGGATCGACTAAGACAAACCCTAACAGTCTAAAAATGATAAAAGGAAACAAAATAACTCGTGCTTAAAGTCTTGGAAGCAAAGGAATAGATGGCTCCAAGAAAACTAGCCGTTGGAGACTTTATGAAGAGAATCTTGGCCAAGTTAATGTAGATATTCTCCTTGGACTGAACCTATATCGCAGGAACCTCTACATTGGTTGGTATGGACAGTTTGGTGAGACTCTGGTCGAGCTGCTGGTCATTCTCTCCTGGTCATTCTCTCGCGGTCGCTCGGATTTCTCTCTCGCGGTCACTCGGATTGCTCTCTCACGGTCACTCGGATCGCTCTCTCGCAGTTACTCGGCTCTGGTCGCTCTCTCGCGATCACTCGGATCGCTCTCTCGCAGTTACTCGACGCAGATCGCTTTCTCACAGTCACTCGGATCACTTTCTCGCAGTCACTCAGATCACTATCTCGCGGTGGATCGCTCTCACGCATTCACTCGATTGCTCGCAAGTCTTGAGCATGACATGATTCCAGTAAGGTTAGTCCACGCATCTCCAATGTCGCGAAGCTATCTTTTTCAAAGTTGCCAACACATAGAAAAAGAGATATGTTTCCAAACCTTATGATTATGACCTATGATTATTAGAAGTTGCATTGATAAATAGTCAATAGATCATTATTATGAGCTCTGCTGGTCTCGTAATTTATTTAAAGTTCATTGTCTAGATTTTTCTTGTCGTGAATATACATGTTAAACATTACTAGATACACATATATATCACGCTTTGGCCATATTATTTTAATGGTAACATGAAATATGTTCATGGTAACTTTAGTGTAAGCTCGACACTTGGCCTAAGCGTTGAGCATGACGATTTCTTCATCTTGACTAGCTTGGCAACTCGCTATCAAACGATTTGATATCGGCAGTCTACACGTCATGTTCTCGTAAGTCACCAGTTCGACATCTCATTATCAAACAATTCTTTCTCGGTGGCCTATGTATTCATTGTTGGCATTCTATTCTTGATCTCGAGAAACATCTTCCATGCCGACCACACCAATCATGGCAACATGCTGATCAACAAGACAAACTCAACCCGCCGTTTTCATCATTCCATCTACACATGCATTAAATCAATACCACAAAGACATGTCTACTCATTACAGCTTGTTTATGTTGGTTTGTTCATGGAGGCTCATTCACGAAAACGTCCATGGAAACTTGTCCTTGGTAGTTAGTCAAATGACGCTTCATCTATGGTGGCTCACTCGGGTGGTTCAGAACACCATCCACACAGACTGTTCATGCGACCATCCCGGAGTAAAAAGTCTGATTGGAACTAGAAGAACTTCTACGAAAGCTCGTCCGAGACTGTTCGTCTACGACAACCCAACCATGACAGCCTATTCATGACAATCTGTCTAGGACATGACATGAGTATGGGCCAAGTTCATTGTCTCATAAACCCTATTCGTAAAATTCGAAGAGATCAATTCAACTCCCTTTACGAACTTGGGGGGGGGGGGGGGGGGACTTACTGTTGGGGATAGATCTTGGACCCCTCAACAAATGCCTATTAGAAATTGAATTAGGCTCATTTACAAGAGAGTCACTAGAAAACTCTAGACTCAACTTGTATAAATAAGGAGATATCCCCTCCTTATGAAGGGATCATTTCATCTTCTTAAATCTATAACCCATTCTTAGAGTGATTTTATTAGATTCTTAGATTTACTTTACACTTTAATCATCTTTGTAATGAAATATTTGATCAAAAAAATCTCTTTGAAATTCTTCTTACCATTTGATTTCAGTGAAGATTTCTCTTAAACCTACATAGAAATGTATTGTCTAAATCTAACAAACACACCGTTTTTGAGTTAAACATCTTTCACCTCCTACTTTGTCCATGACCGCCAAGTCTCTGCTGCACTAAATGCTTCAAGAGCATCCATATGACATGTTTCTCATGTTGAATCCCTTATAATTTGTGAGAGACTCAGGCAAACAATGTATGTATCTATACAAGCATCATCTGCAAGCCTAAGCTTCTTTTTCAGTTTGTATAACATCTTCCTATCTTTGTTACCACTATTGTTTGAGATATGTAAACATACAATGCAATATATTATAAGCTCTTTCACCCTTAAGAAAACGTAGATTTGGTAGAACCTAGATTTCTAACACACAGTAGTCGTTAAAAAGACAGCACGGTGGTCTAATAAAACTATAACCAAAAAATCGTTACACTGCCGCAACTGAAACTCCCAGCCCTAGAGAGAATGCCGCAACTGAAACTCCCAGCCCTAGAGAGAATCAATGCATAAACCCTGGCTAGTTTGTGAAATATTAGGTACTTGTTCTCATTTCCTTTGACTGACGCTATGTATTATTCTTATTTTCTTTTTAACAGTTAAATATTTTTACAAAAAAAAAATAAAGATTAAAAAAAAATCCTTATATTTACTTTTAAAAAGAATGATAAAAAATGTTAACACAATCAAAGAAAATATGTAAAGAGTATAAAATAAGATAAAATTTTACAAATCAAAAATACATATAATCCAAATAAATTTTAGAAATTATTAAACTCTACGATAATCTTCCTAGAAGTGGGCAAATAAACTCAACGAGAACGCTAAACTGATTTTATAAGACAAATATAAACCAAACTAAATCCGACATAAATACTGCATGAAACTTGTTTTATGTAAGTTCAGATTCTGGTTTTATCCGAACAAACCCCAAATCTAAATAGATATCCAGAAACTCTAAAAAAATCAAAATTTCATAAAAATACTCATACTAAACCCAAACTCAATCTTGAATAAGTACTCAAAATATTCTAGGATTTCACTGAATACTTAAAATAAGTATCTATTACATGAATAATTAACTCAAATATTCATTTTTAATATATTTTGGTATGTGATACTCTTCCATCTTCTATGTAGTTGAGTTTATCGGGTTCAAAATGTTTTTGCTTCGGGTTTATCGGATATAATTTGTTTGCACATAGTTTTTTTTTTGAATTTTGTGCTCTAATTTCATTGGTTGTACTCTACTTCATATATCAAAAATTAAACTAGAGCTAAAAACAATTGTGGCAAAAGCATTTTTTTTTTTTAATATTTGTTCCACTACTAGTATTTTGGAATGAAAAACCAATTAAGATCTAAAATCCATAATTATATAGAGTTCAACCGGTCTTTAGAAATGTTATTAAACCCGAACCAAACTTAACTAAACCCGAACATAATCAGAACCAAATTCTTATAATATCTTCATGGAGTTGAAATTCCAAATCCAAAAACTCAAAAACTGATTGAATCTCAAACGAAACTCGATTAATCCCGCATGCCTATCCCTCCCCTACTCTAGTTCATATGTTTTTCATTTATTTTATTGTAAAGTGAATCTCCATATTTCAAATAGTGGAAGTGTCTATGAAAAGACAATTCTATAGTGGAAGAGAAGACATTTATCGTTTGTCAATTTGTATTTTTCGAGACAAAATGTTCAGCACCGCCACGGTCACCATTTCATTTGGGTTGTGTCAGATTTACATGTGCCGGATGCAGTCCCATAATATATAACCAATTCTGTTGCGCCCTATAGTTACGGTTTAGCGGGTCAACATGACAAAATAAGTCTGAAGTAGAAAAAGTTTTACTCTAGTCAAAAGTTATCTAATGCATTAAATCTAATAGTATTTAAAATTTAAAATTACAAGTAAGAGAGTACTATATCAACATCATCAATTAAACATATAACACTCCTTTTCGCCAATTTAAACACCATTCAATAATTCAAATTGAAAACTTTACTGATAACCTAACATTCATGTCTACAGATCATCTAAGAAATCATATTAACTGCTCAATTAATATGTCCTAACTTTAGTACCCGAAACAAATTAGTTTTGGCAAGTGAACCCTCTACAAATCATCATTGTTGATTTGAATGCATGAAATAGAGAAATATGTATATAATGAATTCTAGAGATCATTATTTAACTACAAAACATCATCAAACGACTATTGTAACCACCATGCCTTCTAGAGACAAGTAACTCATTAACTGATAGAGTTTAGATATCAATTCCTCACCAAATCGCTCTCTAAAATCAGTCCCAAATACTATAAATAATTATATTGAATGAATAGAAACCAGAATCAGTTTGTATCAAGAACAATTGAGGATCACTACTAACCCATATGAATTCTCCTTAAAACTCAAAGTCTGAATCCAAAATACAAAGATAACTAAATTGCAGAAGACGACTCGATTTATTCTACGCTCTTCTTCTTAACTGCAAAGAATCCAAACCAAACAAAGTATCTTTTTTAGCTTCCAGCTTAGCAAATGAAATCTTCACCAACTTCTCTCTTGCTCTGATTATGAACCTACTTTCCTCTTATGGTAATGAAGCTGCTTCAAGCTTATCAATACCCCATCATTTAAAATGATACTTGCCCTCAAGCTTCTAGTTGTGCAAATCGTCATCAACCCATCAACTGGTATATAGCACATGAATTGAAAATGTCACATACTTCTGTCTTGGCTTGCTTTTGGCATTTATGTTTCAACAGTACTGTCGGGCCACTTTTTGTATCTTTTATCAAAAATTCATAGTTGTCTCATCATCTTTACGTCTGCACATTTCTGATCAAAATCTCCATCAAACGCAACTAGAGAACTCATATTCATGGATCTGAAGGCCAACCACATGAAATCTATTTCATGCAACCCCAAAATTTAAACTTTTGCAAAACGTGAATCTGGCTTGTTTCAGATCTCCATTGGTGTCATATAACAAAAGAATGTCTTTGAATTGCAGACACCATGTAACAAGTAAACTCTCTGCAGAAACTGTGACTAACTAGTTGAAGTATTTTATCCTCTAGTAACAATTCTTTATTTTGAAGGGCTTGCAACATGTCGAGTGCTTCATCCCGGGCCTGTAATCTTCACACTATAAGAAATATGAGCACTGGTAGCAGTTTGCGGTAGAAAGAATTTACCAATTGTTATTAAAATAGCAAATTAGGATGGTAACTCTATCATAGAACTAAATTAATGATATGATAACACGTTTGTGCAAAAAAAAATAGTTTTTGTCTGCCAACACTTACGAAAACAAATTTTTGTGCCACCAAAACACTTCCCAAATTCACTAAGATGGCTATGTATTCTTTCTCAGAATCGTAAACTAGAGTCTCTTTCTCCACCTATCTCTCGCGAACTCATCGTCTCTTTGTCTCCATCTCTCCTTTGTCGTGTTTTCCGACCAGTTTCTTCATGGCTTCCACAGGACAAACCTCCAATCTTCGTCGTTCACGGCCAGCCGAGTTAAATCTCCTGGCTATACCCAGTCGTAATCTCTTTATCTCTCTATTTGCCATCGTCACCGTTTCCTTTTCGTACTTCATGTTTGGCTCCCTGAATCCCTCTTTTATTCGAGTAAGAACCCTAATTTGTGATTTGATTTATGATTTATATCTTGTTCAGAGATGCTATAAATAGAAACCTACTTTATCCCCTATCTCGTCCTCAAAAGCCATCTCCTTTTCTTCTTCCTCTCAGGCCTTTCTCTGCTTTGTCTCCATTGGAGAAGATCAAATCAAAGAATGGTTCAAAGTATTTTCCTTTCGAGTTCAACAAGAGAAGAGCTGATGTTTTTGAAGAAATTGGTAAGAACAAGAAGAATCTCGAAATAAAAATATGCAAACTCAATCCCAACACTACTGCTTACGCACATGTTAACATTACAGAACCCTCAAAATAACAAATAATATTTTGTTGTGTAAAATTTGAAAAAATAACCCTTTTTGAAGGTCCTTGGAACGAGTAGATACACAAGAGACTTTGTCTTCTTTATTTCTTTGATAAACAAAGATTAATCTTTAATGCTGGAGAGGTAAAAAGTTCATACCTTTTTATTGTATGATCTTGGTAGTTAAACCAGTTATTGTATAGTACTATATGATTCTTGATCACTTATTGTCTCTAAGTTGATCACTTACTGGTCAATTTGTTGTGTAATGCAGCGCTTGCAACGTTTCTGTACAAACCATAAGATTAAACTATCAAAGGTATATATCACTAAGACTCCTCTGTTTCTATATGGTTGTGTTGTGATGTGTTTGAAGTTTGATGGTTATCTTTATTATTACAGATAGATCATGTGTTTTTGTCTTGTGTCTGCTCAGAGACTGCAGGTATACTTCCAGGTTTTTTCTTGCTTTTGACTTATGGCTTTGTCTTATATAGAGTTATAATAATGTCTTCATGCTTTGATCTTAAGGTTTATCTGAGTGATGTGATGGGATCTTCAATACCTGGTCCCATTGTTCTCCTTGTGGAGTGTCCAACTGAGGCGCACGTTGCACAATTGTCACCATTCACGGTTTAAAAAGCGTGCCTTAGCGAAACTAAGGCGTGAGGCGAACTTTTTTTGGGGTTTCACCGCCACGGAGTCGTGAAGCAAGGAGAATTCAAGAAAGCATCGCTTCAACCTCTCCTTGAGCCGCTTCGGAAGCCTCACGCCTCATCACGCTTCACTGTTTATGCGACTAACGGTAAGTTTCCTATCAAAATTTATTTTACATTTAAAAAAGAAGAAATTATGATTAAGAATATATTTACTTTCTTTTTATGGTTTTGAAACTTCAATTCACGTAAAGCTGGCTAATTAATGTCTTTACTTTTTAAAAAATATTTTTTATCGTGGCTCTTGCACTGTCCATTCTTTCTTCTTTTACTTCTAGTTCTATAAACTTTTTGGTTCTTGTTTCTGCTCTTTTCTTCTCCCATGTCTACTTCAACTAACCAAGTTGATCCAGCAAGAAAGTATGCAACTGCTGATCCTAAGAATTTTGGTTGTTAGATATGCAACTTTTGTGGTAAAGTCATGAATGGTGGAGTTTTACGGTTAAACAACATCTAGTAGGAGGCTTTTCGTCTGTTACTGTTTGTCCTAAAGTCCCTGATCATATCAATGAAGAAGTCAAGACCTTCTTAACTAAAAAGGCTAATGCTAAAGCTTCTCTCCAAATGCAACAACCAGCCTTTGATTATGATGATGAAGTAGAAGAACCAATTCAAAAACGCCCATCGTAGCCCAATCTGAAGAAACGTAAGGGTCCTATGGACATGTGTGCTGATCCTACTCCTCATGATATCTTGAAAGGAAGAAAAGACAGAAAATATATTTTGGAGTATGTGATAAAGAACTTAGGGACAGTGCTTGTCGTGCTATTGCAAAGTGGTTCTACAATGCACTGATTCCTTACAATGCTGCCAATTATGACATTTTCAAGGAGGCATTTGAATTAGTAGCTCAATATGGTTCTGGTTTTAAGCCACCAAGTATTTATGAACTGTGATTTCCTCTTTTGATTAAAGAAGCCAATGAAACTGAGAATCAGCTGGTGGAACACAAAGCATAATGGGTAGCAAAAGGGTGTTCAATCATGTCTGGGTGTGATTCAATTGTTCAAAAAGATATCATCAACTTCCATTGTTAATAATCCAAGGGGATCAGTTTTCCTCAAATCAGTTTATGTCTGAGAGGCTGTGAAAGACTCTAATTTCTTGTTTACCATGCTTGATCGTATTGTGGAGGAAGTTGGAGAAGCTAATGTTGTCCAAGTGGTAACCGACAATGCATCAAGCTATGTTAAATCTGGTATGTTTATTTCTGTCTACTTTAAATGTCTTTTTGTTTATGTAGTTATTATGAATATAACTCTGATCTTATATTTTTTTAATTCACTGGGAAGCTGCTAATGGCCGAAAGCCCACATCTATATTGGCTTCCTTGTGCAGCACACTGCATTGATCTCATGTTGGAGGATATAGGAAAGATTCCTTCACTTAAGACTTTAATAAGAAGCTCAATCTTTATGAACGGCTACATCTATGGTGAATATGATGAGAAGGTTCACAAACAAGGAAATTTGCATAGACCAGCAGTTACTCGGTTTGCTAGGTCATTCATCACACTTGGCCAATACTACCACCACAAGGATAACTTGAGAAGGTTTTTAGCTTCTCAGGATTGGAATAATTGATGAAATATGGAACTGCCAACTCCATCAACCTTTGCATGCTACTGGCCACTTTTTGAATCTTGAGTTTCAGTACAAAGGACCTGAAGTGGATTGTGAAGAGTTATGACAGGTTTATAAGACACCATTGAAAGGTTGGTTCTTGAAGTTGCAACTCAAGATCATATACTTAAAGAGCTAGATTATTTTAAGAGTGCTTCTGGACTCTTTGGCCATCCCATGGCGATAAGACAAAGGGAAAAAAGGCACCATCCTGGTGGTGGCTGTCTTATGGAGCATATACTCCAACATTTAGAGATTTTGTTGTAAAAGTTCTGAGTCTCACGTGTAGTGCAATAGGCTGTGAGAGAAATTAGAGTGTGTTTCAGCATCTCCATACCAAGAAAATGGACCATTTGACCCAAAACCAATTGAATGACATGGTTTTTGTTATGTATAACTTTGCTCTGAAACGTGTTAGAATCTGAAAGATACAATTGATTCCATTGACTTAGAAGACATTGATGAGTGTGATGAGTAGCTGGTACAAAGAATGGATGATGATGATGACTCTGTTGATTTAGTGTTTGCAGATGATGATTTAACATGGGAATTGGTAAGCAAGTCATCTGGATCCAGTGAGCTTAGTTATCGTACTAGAGCATATTCAAGTAGGAGTGAAAGATGAAATAACTCATCCACAAGCTCAACTCCAGGTCAAAAAGCTTCTCAAAGGCCATCACTGTCTCCAATGATGTTGATTGATGAGGATGATGAGAATGAAATTGAAGAAGCTTTTGGAAATGAGGCTGATAAGTATGTGGACATTGATGAGTATGAAGGGAGCGATGAATTTGATTCTCTGTTTTAAAATTTGTTGGTTCTCTATTTTAAGACTGTTGATTTGAGTCTCTGTTGGTTTGATTCTTTGTTTTCAAAACTTTGTTGGGATCAATTTTTTGTTTTGATTTTTTTATGAAGACTTGTTTTTAAAAAAAAAAAATAATGGTTGAAGATATTAACAAAAATTGGAAGAACATGAATAATTTCTATAATCTAACCACTAATATTTCGTGTAGGTTTAGATTACACATTATATTGGCAAAGCGTTCCGGAGCGACGCTATACCTTTGAGGCGAGCATGAACTTCCCATCGCTTCAAGGGTTGAGGCGCTATTTTAAACTTCCTCTTCGTTTATGTTGTTTGCATCAAAAACTGTTAGTTAATTTTCTTGGTGCAAATTTTTATTTGTTGTATTCAGAAAGAAAATGGAGTTTCCAATTCTGAAAGCAAGTTCAAGAATCGCAAGTGACCGAATACTCTTTGTGCTCACTAATGTCAAGGCAGCAAAGTTCTTATCCAAGGGGTATATTTCTGTTTACCAAAATTTTGGATGGTTAATGAATAAAGAGGTTTAGTTGTTATTTAAGAATTTCCTTTTATTATTGAAGCTTCAGTTTGCTAGACTGACCAAAACATAGACACCCTTAGCCTTTTTAGGAAGTGTGGCTTCAGTCTTGGTGCCTATAATATGAAAAAATCTCATATGGTTCACTCAAGGAGCTGGTGGCAGTGACTCTTAATAGTCTTCATGCAATTGGCAATGGTGGCAGTGCAAGCTCTGTAACTTATTTATTGTTTCACATGTCCATTAGCAACATTTTCGTTGTGGTTTTAACTGTTTTCTGATTTGTTGATGACGTATGTGTTTGTTTCTGTAATTGTTTAGATGATGAAGAAGAGGAGTAACTTGCTAAGTACCCACTCACCACTGAGTCTGCAATAAAGAGGACTGGAATACTGGTACCTGTTCAGATGATGAAGATGAGGAGAAACTCTTTTTCTGGTGAATGATTGTGTGCTCCAAAGGAAACCATAACGAAATATAAGTGTAGTTTCTTAGTGACATTGTTTGTTGGTTTTGGGTTTCATTATGTTCTTATTTTGAGTGCAAAAGTTCATAAACATATTCTTTCTTATGTCCCATTTGTAAAATAATATCTTACATGATCGAAATTTCTTGCAAGATTTGTTTAGGTTCCACTAAACATAAGAAAGTGAAAAATGATTATACTTTTGTTTCAAGCAAGTGAAATGATCTCTTGCGTTCATAAAATGTTTTTGTCTTGCTCTTGCATGTTGAAGTTCATAAGTTAAATGAAGTAAAAGAATTTTTAAAAATAAAAATAATAAAACACAACTAAGATGATTTCACGTGTTCATAAAATGTTTTTTGATTTATAAAAAGATTTTTTGTTTATTTGTATTTTGTATTTTTTTTAAAAGACAAAACCCTAGAACTTATCCAAACCCTTCAAACCCTAAACCCCAAAACTTAATTCCAAACCCTTCAAACCCTAAAAAAATATCAAACTATATAGGGTTTATAACTTTCAAATACAAAACTATAAATCTAATACCCTAAACAACATACTCTTGACACAAAACCCTATATTATAAACACAAACTTTTCATTTTAAATTTGCAATCTTACAATTCAAATTATAAATCATAAAATCAAAATATAAAATTGACTATATAGGTTATAAATTTCAAATACAAAACTATAAATCTAATACCCTAAACAACATACTCTTAACGCCAAATCCTATATCATAAACACTAACTTTTCATTTTAAATTTGTAATCTTAAAATTTAAATTATAAATCATAAAACCAAAATATAAAATTAACTATAAACATACATCCATTCTTTAAAGCTAAAGAGTTTTTCCAATTAATTAAAGATATGGTTACTACAAAATAATTTTTAGCTTAAGAATTAAAAACAAGGGTGAATTGGCGAAATGTACATAGGGGGAGAAAAAATTGAGCAAATAACCATGTAATAAAGTAGGGCAGAGATGTGACAGTTTTTCATAAAAGTGGACCACTTTCTCCTTATCCGCGTGTGTGTCTGTGTGCCACAATATGAAAAGTAATAGTTGTACTATACTATATGCGTTTGACAAATATTATAGAACAATTCATTTATCTCAATCATATTTATAATCATAATTGTATTACTAATCCGGAGAAAACAAAAAGAATGAAAATAAGGAGGAAACAAAAGAAGAAGAGGAGAGTAAATTGTAATGTAATGAATATAACACAATATTCATTACATCAAAAAATAAAAACAAAAGAAAGAGAAGAATGAAGAGGAATAAGAAAATATGAAAAAGAAAAAATAATTACATATTATAACATACTATAATATGTCGTAAAAGTAAATAGTATAGTATAATATATATAATATCCTATACACGATTTCATGGTGGTTGTCGGAGGAAAACATTCGATATACTACAATTTGGCATACTATGCTACACATTGTTGCATAGGATAGATAAGCAAAATGATGTATAGAAAGATACCAAATGTGTTGGACATGTGAAATGTATAAACAACCTAAATTAATCATAGTACAATCTCCAATTATCAACTGTGCTAGTCAACCCAAACAAAAAGAAAACACTCAATCTACGGAACACAATAATGGTCAAAACATATTATAATCTCTATTATCAACTGCACAAGTCAATCCAACCAAAAGGAAAACATCTAATCCACATAACACAATAAGAGTAAAAAAATACTACAATCTCTCATTATCAACAGTTTTAATCAACCAGAGAGAGAGAGAGAGAGAGAGAGAGAGAGAGAGAGAGAGAGAGAGAGAGAGAGAGAGAGAGAGAGAGAGAGAGAGAAAACAAGAAGAATAAAAAGGACAAACAAATGAGGAGAAGAAATGAAGTGAAGAAAAATATGGACAAAGATGAAAAGAAAAAAGGAAATAACTATATACTGTAACATACTATACTATGTTCATAAAATAAAATAGAATAGTATAATATAATTTTTATAATATCCTATAAACGATTACATGTTGGTTGTTGGAGAAAAACAACAAAGCAATACGAGGGAAATTGTATGTTGCACTGAATGATTTTTTCCTCTAAAAATTCTTGACCACTCAATTCTTAACAATGACATACAACTATTTTTATTAACGTGAAATTTGATTTCTATTCTATTTTTTAATAGTCGTGAAATATAGAATAGTCTATACTATTTATGTCCACTGTTCATCTTCTTCAATACGTTTGATGTTTATAGTTGTTATCCTTCTGCACAATCATAAACACGAAAATAATTACGATGAAAATGAATTGGTTGAATACATAAAATTTCACAAATTATAAAACATCTTGATCTTTCGTTTCAAGAAAGAAAGAAAAAAGTGAGGAAAATGTTGAAAGGATATTTTTGTCATTAATATATAATATATAAAGAATATCCTAACACCTATCTTCTTATGGTTACTTACTTAATTTTAGTTTTTTTTATGGTTATCTGTGCTAATTTCCCTAAAAACAACCAAGTTAAAGAAACTAATTAAAAAAAAACTAAAAATTTTTATAGACGTTGAGCCAAAAAAAAAGTAACTCGTCTTACCGGGAAAGCCAAAAATTTTGGTTCCCTCCTTCCCTAGTTTTTTATTTCACCAAATCCCTAATCTCACTTTCAACTATCTAAATCTCTTCTCTCTTCTTCTCCTTGCATCTGATAATCCCTAATTTGTAATCTCTTCTCTCTTCTTCTTCTTGCATCTGATAATCACTTATCTCTTCTCTCTTCTTCATATCGTTCACCTCTTCCTCCTCTGTTAATCGTAATATGCCATCTCACGTGAAGCTGTTCACAAACCGTTCAACTTTCATCTCTACTGAGAAGACATGAAATCTAGTTCCGCCAACAAATCTGTTCAACTTCCCTCTCATAGTTTCCCTTTTGGATCTGTTCCTACTTAAAAAACCTGATGAAAAATATGATCATAAAGTTGGTTCATTTGGCTATGATTTCGTTGAAATGAGACAAGAACTGACTGGTTTTGTTATTCTCCATTGTTCAGTAACTTGAAGGAGAAGAAAAAAGAGATGTGTCGGAGAAGACTGGTTTCAAGCTCGATTTCGGCATGAGGAAGATCTGGTTCTCAATCAGACTCAGATTAGGCATCTCTGCTCTCCTTCTCGTTTCCCTCTTCCTTCTTCTTCAGTCTTTCGATTCTCTCCATCGACGGTGAGCAAAAAATATGATCCTGAAAATTTTATAAAAAGGCTAGTGGTCACTTCTTTTGCAGTGTGTATCACTTTCGAGCACTAAGTGTTGTTTCCACTGTCATTACTTCTTTCTCAAGTGTAAGTAATCTGAATAATTTCTCCAGTGTTGAATTTTAATAAGCAGTCTTTGTTCTTTTTTTGTGTGTGTGTTCAGGACATTGACAGAAGCTGAGGAGCCAGAAGATATCTTTCAGGTCGATGGTGAAGTCAATAAACTCAGGTAGATTATGTAAAGTTGTGTAAATAAATTTGCAGTGCAAGATCAAGCTAGACTCTATGAAAATC